>JAYKAV010002787.1:469576-545659 GCA_035582835.1 Phoebastria nigripes
ATGAGGCACTTAGGGACATGGTTTAGTGGGCATGGTGGTGTTGGGTTGACGGTTGGACTTGATGATCTCAGAGGTCTTTTCCAACCTTAATGATTCTATGATTCTAAATCAACTTTGGCCCTTGATTTTGGAGAAAACGGAAATAACACTGTGGTTTTGAAGTAACGGGAAGACTATTGAAAATAAATGTATGTAATTACATTGAATATACCTGCATGGTTGTTTCTTAGATGGAAGATGAACTTGTGAATCGTTTCACACTAGATTTTTCTCAGTCTTGCATTAATGGTTGACTGTGCCTTTCTTTCTTCCTATTTATAAAGTAAAAAGGTACAGAAGGGACCCCTATCTTGAAGAGAAATCCATAGTGCTAAGAAGTCTATTTTTATTTTGGCTAATGACTTCATCAGAGAAGCAATGCATAGCATGCTGCGTACCACAGTAGTGTGTTCTCTGGCCAAAAACGTAGCGCATTGATAACAGGAGCTCCTTAGTGATGAACATTTTTTTTCCATTTGCTTGAAGAATTTAATAGCTATGTATTGCACTTCTTCTGTGGTACAGCCTGGTGTACTGCTTGGTTTGGTTGTGCGTACAAAGTGGTTATTTCAAGTAATTATTTGACTTAAAAGTCACCTTTGTTATACTAAAAAAATAACTTAAAAACATTTTTTTTTAACAGTGGAAGACCTGTCATCTTCATCCTGTCCCCACGTTTATATTTTAAAGGTTTAACAAGTTAGAGGATGAATTATATTAATTCAAGTTCTACCAATAAGGCTTTTTTATGCAGAAGAGCAGAGTGAGTATGGGTTGAAAACAAATCAATCCACTTTTTTAAAGCCAAGTGCTCATGAGTCTGAAGTTTGATTTGGACTTCTTAACCTGTTAGTTCCTAGACACTTGTCATGACGATCTGCTCTCAAAAAATGACATTCCTACTTGTTGGCAGTGTGTGACAAATGAGGTTGCTTAAAAGGATCACCAAGTCATAATGCAATTATAAGTATAACCAGAAGGAAAAAAAAAGAAAGAATCTTTGTATCTTTTCCTCCTCTTACCCAAATCAAGGCTTTTAAATCCACTTGTAGGAACTCTGCATTTTTGTAGTGTCCCTCAGTTTTGCAGTCATAACCCTTTTACCTGACAGCATGGGAGCATTTGAAAAAGACTTAAACGATTTCTCAAAGCTTCTAAGAGGGCAGAGGAGTCTTTTCAAGAGTTTCCACTGTATGTGAACTGATTTTAACTGTGAAATATTGTAGTACTGTACTGTCTGCTTACTTATGTTCTGGTTTGAATAGTGATACGGATAATAATAAATTATTTACATTGCCAGTTCATGCATAAAATACTGTGTTTTTTACTAAAGTGCTGTTTTCTCCCCCACTCTTGTTGCCAACATGTTTCATTTTGCGCAAGTATTTCAAGATATCTGGTATTCTCTGTATGCACCAAAGGCCTCTCTCTGCTCATTTTCTCCTCTGCTGATTAGCTATTGATCATTAACTGCAGGAATTATGTGCTAATACAGCTTCTCTGCTGGAAGTTAGTTCAGTTGATCTAAAATAATATTTGTTAGGATCAATACCCTAGAAATACAACACTTTACTGCTACCACTTCTTCTCATTATCAGTCAGCATCTGTTCAGACTACTTACCAGTTTGTTACTAGCATTATATATTACTAGCAGCTCAAAAAACAATATACTAATTCGTTATCCACTGATTCTGTTTCTCACAAACGCGAGTGTAATTTTTTGGCCTCTCTATGTAGGAATTCCTATATAGGAATGATGATAAAGGTGTATTTTTATGGTATTTTAAGTACATACATTTTAGCTGCTGTGCTGATACATAACTATTTCAGCTAAGAAATATTTTTCTTATTTATTAACATTTTAAATAGTTTTCTATTTAGGAACTTAACTTTTCATGCTAGATTAGAGAACTGGAAGCTAATCTTTCTGGATGTACTCACACTCCTTCACAATTAGTTCTCATCATCGTTTCTGTTTCTCAAACTTTTACTTAATCTCTGCACTGTGGGTTGCCTTCCGTCTTTGTAAAGTTCAATTTTAGGTCTCTGGTCTGTGTTCTTGATGCTTTTGTTTTCTTCTGTGGATGTATCTTAAGGGAGCTCTGACCTCTTGTTTGAGGACACATGTGAGGTAGGTGTGGATGCGTTACTGTGGATGTGAGTTGGGTTTTGCAAGTATCATTAGCACTGTGGGTGAATGTACTGCAGCAGAAGGTGTATTAAAATAGTGTCCAAACAATGGAAATAAATGAAACTTTTGAATTATTGTCCTTTAAAATAAACATTCTTTTTCAAAGTTAATTTGATCCCTTCTACAGATTCTTTAGTCAGATAGGATTGCCTGAATTTGAGTATGTAATTTAGGTGAAAACACAGTGCTAAGTAAGAACTGAAGAATTAAAATATTCTCAAATATACCTCAGGGTTTTTTTTAATCTGTACTAGCGACATGAATAGTTTTCACAAAGATTTTGAATGTAACCAAGCTCAATAAAACTTAATTCTCACAGGAGCAATAATCATCATATTCAGTCTATAAAATGTAATGAACTGGAGAATTTTAGAATCATGTAACTGAGATTATTACATGTAATCAAGAGGATGTTCTTCCATGATTCCCAGATGCTGTAATCTCTCAGTGATCATTTGCAGGAGCAGTGGAAGGACATCCATTGACTTTATTTTCACATGTATTAGCACTAATGCAGCATCCCAGTTTCTTTCCGTGTGACTTGTATCCAGCTTATCTTCTGCTTTTTTTCCCCTCTCACTGCACTGTCTTCCTTTGTTCACATTCCACATATACTTACAACTAAAATATTTTCTCATTCCATACTTGGAACTGAGGACTTTTCTCCTTGAAGTTAAGTAAAATAGAGTTAGTGGGGGTTGATGCAATGACTTTGTAAGAGTGGGAAGTTATGATATCAATTCTAAAACAATGTGGTTTGAAAAATGGCAATATCAGTCTGTTCCCAGTGCACTGTTTGCACAGTTCATTTATAATATGTCAACATCAAAAACTGATTTTTTTTTTTTTTTTAAATCAGTTATACAGTACCGTGGCATAGTAGCAGTACACAGCTCTGTAACATCTCCTACCATATGCAGATTTTTCAATATAAGATAGGTACTGTTGATGATGTAGCTTGGTATATAATGTACTTTCCTCCTTGAAATCAAAGCTTTCCGTTCTGTTTTAGGAAGGAAGCTTTGTAGTAACTTCAGTATTAGCTGTGATAAATGAATGGATGGGATAAATAACATTAAGAAAAAAAAGCTGTTATGTTTCTGTCTTCCCCAGGCACATCCTTTTTGTTCTCTGTTTATTTTTGTATTATCCAGATCGTCTCAGACTGTTAAAATAATCTTGTACCTTTCCACTCCTCTGTTTTTGATTTACATCTTCCCATTATCTCACATGGCTTTGCAAAAAGGTTTTCTGTTCGGGAGCTGTGGGTGGAGGGTGCCACTCACACTAGCTAGCGTTAGCCTAGTGCGTGTGGTTTTGTAGACTTCCTCTATAATCAGTGAGGAGAGAGCCAAAGTCTCCTTTAGGGGGCAATTCAGAGAAGACCTGACTTAGATGCTGACATTTTAGATTCAATAGGGTAAAGATAGACAAGGTTTTCAGGGAAAGAGCTTTTTGTTAGAGCAGTTGCTGTGATAGGAAAGGTCCTCAGACTAGCTTTTAAAATACCCTGTTAGATACAGTCCTCTTACTGTGATTGCATGCATTTGCAAATTGCCAAAACATGAAAAATGCTTATTTTTTGTGATTTGACAGAGAGTCTTGTGAATAGGTGACATCTGAGCAATAGGTCTTAAAAGAGTATTTTGAAGTCAACTTAGTTCTGAAAGTAATTTAGTTTCCAGAAGCTGCATTAGTCTATACCTCCCCAAACCTGCTGTTGGCATCCTTTCCTAATATGCTCCTTACCTTATGGTGGTTTTTTTTTTTCCCTTCCTCAGTTTATTGGCTGCTCTGACCTAATGACCCTTTTTTTAAGCCATTTCAGTAGAGTAGCACGTTGATTTTGGGAGATAAATTTGCAAGACAGAAGTAATAACCAAGTTCTTAATTCAAACTTACAGCCAATGCAAGTGTAACAGTCTTTAGGGGCTTTACTACTGCTTTTCATCTGAGATGGTAATATAAATAGCATCTATTCCTTTAAGCTAGTTTCTCATATTAATAAAACTTGATAGTATAATAAATCTTAGGTAAGAACATAAAAATAGCTGTTCTGAATCAGACAACTGCYATATCTCTTTGCAGGGAAGAGAAAGATGGAAGCAAGCAAATAGTTACACATCTCGTGGTACGTTTTCCTAGTTTCTAGAAGTCTGACTGAAGAACTTCCTCAATTGCATGTTGAACTATTTGCACTGGAAGCCCTTGATGAGATTTTTCTTATATGAATTTATCTGACCACTTTTGCAGTTCTCTAAGTTTTGGCATCCATAAGTCATGGTTATGAGTTTCATAGTTGAATTACGTGTACTTGTTGGTTGCTTTACAGAAATTTTCTGTTTCTAGGGTAACAGAACTGCTTGTAATATTTCAGTAGACACACCATGACTTCGTAGCACATAACCTTGCCCCCCCCCCCACCCCCCCGCCTTTTCCTTTCAGAATTTCTAAGGTGCTTTTTGGTGCCAAGGAGCATTGAACTAAGGTTTTCAGAGATCTGTCTACAATATCTGCAAATGTTTTCTTAAGTCACAAAAAGTTGATTAGGGCTTACCATTCCATATGTATAGTTAGGGAATGTATCTTTCTCCTCTGTGTATTTATCAACATTGCATTTATCATTTTATTGCTTCTTCAATTCAGTCATTATCAAGACATACCTCTGCAACTCTTGGCATTCCAGCTGTTGTTGAATCTCTTCACTGTTGAATCTTCTGTTACCAGCTCAAATAACTGGACATCATCAGCAGACTTTGGTGTCTTACTGTCTTTTCCAGATTATATGCAACAGTGTTGAACTGCACATTCCCCAGTGTTGGTAACCTCTTTCCTCTGTGGAAGTGACCATGTGAAAGTCTTTTCCCTTATATCCTGTCCTTATTCATTTAGTCATTCATGAGGACTTCTCCTTTCATCTTCTAATGGTCCTTTTTTCTTTCACAATCTTTAACGAGTTATCTTATTAGAGGATTTAGGAAATCAGTCACATATGAAACAGATATGTCTCATACTGGATGATTCCTTGAAAGAATTGTAATAGATCTGCAAGGCAGGACTTCTCTCCCCGTTACATCATTCTGTTTCGATCTACTAATTTTGGCAGAATGAATTATTGTATTTATTTTTCTTATGTTTAGTTTAATGATCACATAGGGGACTTGCAGAAATTTTTGACCAGTCAAGAACCTCCTGGGCAATATGAAAGTCTTGTGAGAAATCTTACCCTATGTTATATTACATTCTGAAGCAGTAGTATTTTCAGTTGCTTTCTTGATGGATCTTATCTGTGCAGTATAAAGGAGTATGAACTATATGTAAACAGTCAAATTGTCTCAGGACTATGAATTCTTCTTAAACTACTTGTCATTCCTGTTAGCCTGTAAGAAAGGATGACTTTCAACTGTTGGCCTATGAACCAAATACAATAGGGTGAGTTGTCCTGAGCAGTTGTTGCATCTTTACTAAAGATTAAAATGAATTGGAAACATCTTGTCTGGCTGTAAAAATTCTCTGGTAATATTTTTACAGCAACAGTTTACAAAGAACAGACAATTATGTATGTGAAGAAGTCTAAAGACTCAGAAATCTGTCTTCCTCCACTGCAGAATTTCTGTCTTCCAGTAATTGTATTTTTTTTGTTGTATTAAGAAAAAAAGATTCAACTTTACTCCCTCTTCTGGGGTAATGAACTACTCAAGAGTTTCAGAAATTTCATGTGTTTAATTTCAGAGAGAGATTGTTTATTCATTCCTCACAGTTTGTGTTTGAAATTTGCAACTAGAATGCTCGCTTATCCTCAGGAACTTCTGGCAAGTCTGTATTAAAGAACAGGTGAGCAGAAATTTATCTTAAAGCTTTACTTTGAAGAAAAACAAATATTTTCATTGTAAAAGTTAGTATTTTGAAGCACTTCTGTGATCTTAGGAACCCATGCTCACCAAGCAGTTTTAAAACTGTTTTTATTTTGAGCCATCTCTCACTACTCAAAAAACAATTTTTTGGCTCACTGAATTTGGTAAATGATGTCTGGATGGTTAGGATGAAGGACAAAGTAGAAAAAAGAAAAAAGTATCTCTAGAACGAGCCATACAGTGTTTTTTAGGTGTAACAGCTTTTTGCTGTATGTGACCTACTCCAAATAGATTTATCTGCTGTAATCTCATTGCTGTGCTCATAGCAGGCTTGAGGATTAGAGGAGGTTTAGTGAGGGTTACAACCCAAATTGAGCTGATGGGGTCTGATTTCCCACCCTGCCCCCAAACCTCCCCCAAACACATATGTGCACATAAGTCAGCTTAGTTACACTGGCATCTTTATGTAAAATCCTAGAGTCTTAAACTTATGTAGGTATTAAAGAGGATAAATTATGTTTTGGGAGCTCTGGTTTCCCCATCTGCTTGGGTTTGTCGTCTGTTGGAAATCTTCCTTCTCAACAGGCCTGTGGAAATTCAGAAGTTGCCCCTGCTGGCAGCGAAGGGCTTTTGTTTGGTCTCATGTCATGAGAGACACCTCTCATGTTTCTGCTTAGATTCAAAGGCTGTGGCTTGACACCCCGTGGCTTACTAGTGAAATAATGGTAACACAACAGAGTTCTTAAAAGTATGTAAAATCTGAATTTTAGAAGTCTGCTAGTGTTGTCGCTGTCTCTGTGCACTTGCAAAGCACCGATTTAAGTGTGACATTACTACGCTTGTCTGTGTTCAAACCCCCCATTTTGGGGGTAAGTTTTGCCAAAGGATGCTTGTCAAAATAGACCCTACACCACTGCTATCGTAACCAAGGGGAAATTTTGCTTTATGATGAAGACTTAGCAGTGCTAACATCACACTGGTTACTGAATCAGCTAATGAAAGTGTCGTAAAAGACAAGCGTTTTTCTTAAAGGGTGTCCCCAGAAAAAACTCCGTGTTCCACTACAGAAAGATGAGTTGCTTTCAACAGTGATGGTATCACCAAGCAAAGTTTCCTTAATGGAAGGAGGTATAAAATCATTTAGCCTTTACAGGATGAAATCAAGACCTAATTTGTCTTGAAATGTAACAAGGAGATTGTGGAGCACAGGTACAATCCCTTTCTGATCGGAAATCCGGCCAAGAAATTATTCAGGATGCTTCACAATTGCTGACATTTTCAAGTAGTTTTCAGATACTGATCTGCCTGATAATATGTGATATTGATAAGATTCCTGTTTCAAAGTAATAGAAGAGTATATAAAAACCAAAAAAGAAAGTATGCATGCTTAAGAAAATGCAGCCCTTTGAATTGAAGAAGGCACATTTGGCTTCACAGTACTGTTTCTGTTACTAAAAACTCCTGAGAAATCCTAGCAGGGCCTTCAGCTTGTGAACAGGAGATGTGGCTCCAGCTGGTGCAGTGGGAAAGATTTCAGCTCTGTGTGAGTGGGGAGGTGCATTAGCCTTCAAAGTCTGCTTTCTGTAGAGGCTCTGCAAGGACCTGGGGGTTGTGGTGGCAAGCAGAGCTGAGGAGGATACTGCAGGTGTCACCGTATTTGGCATAGGGACGAGGCGCAGCCTTTATACTGATGGATAGTTCAAACTAATTCCAGTGGTTTAAAGTTGGCTGTTAAGGCTTTTACAAAGTCATGCATGTCACTCCCCACGTGCACACCTCGAGGGTGAAAACTGGTGCAAGAAAGGTAATTGTCTTTTTCAGAAAGGGTTAAGAAACATTGCTGAACTGTTATCAATGTGATTTTATATAATGAACCATAATCAGAAATAGTATGCAAGGCTGATTAAGGCTGTTGATGCAGTGAAACAGGAATACACCCACACATGTACTTTCTGTAGGTAATTTGCTTTTGAAGGTTTAGTATTGGAATCTAAATTATTTCAAATCTGTTTTCACTTTATAAAATGTTTTGCATGCATGTAAACCAGGAACAGATGTAGATATTTCCTTTTACTGACCATGGCCGGGGGGGGGGGGGAAATCACATAAGACGAAAAGGCTTTTGCATTGTACTTCCTTAGTTTTTAATGTGAAAACCTCAAGTAGACATGCTGGACTATGTTTGGGATTCAGTTAGAAAGAGGTAGGTTTATTTTTCTTGTTTCTGCCAGATATTGTAGCCCAACGTACTGAAAAGACAATAGATCTTCTAAAGAATAAATTCACTGGTCTTGGGCTGGAAGGGCAGTTGGTAGAAGACATCTCTAGTGTTGTGAAACCTGAGGTGCACCTGCACAGACAGGTGGGCAGGTCAGACACGCACAAGTTTACTTACTTTGAGATAACTAGCAACATCCAACCACCCACCTAAATTTGCCTCTTATGTTTAAAGATGTCTGGATGAAGTGCCAGTAGTGCTGGCATATGTGTGCTTGTAATAGACTGATTCGTATTTAAATTGCAGAGTGTGTTTTTTAGGTGTCAGTGCCACCTTGCTTGCTCTTTTCAGTTTGTATCCTGCTTTGCCAGCTTGACTGTCTGGATTCGTGACCAGAATTTCTTATGTTGCTTCTCCCTGGTGTTGCAGTTTGGTGTAGGTCGCTTTACACAATGGGTTGTACACAAATTTTCACAATCACTCCTTAAGAGTTGATGTATATGGCCAGCTAGGTATTATTTTCCTTTTGTAGTTACTGGCGATAACTCTGTACCTTCAGCGGGTGGCTCGTATAGTTATCTTTAAAATTTAAGTACTGCCTATTTGGATGTTTCAATTGCTTTTATTATATAGTGTATGTTAGAACTATAGGACATAACATACCTACATCATCAAATCAAAGGGTGTCATCTACCTGTTGGTTACTGCTGAGATTATCTACACAAGAGAGAATTTCTGAATAATGAAAAACCCTTTCTCGGTTTTCTGCATGTAAAGAGTTTTTCCTCTATTTAAGTCTTCTGAAATCCAACCTGAACACCCACTCATAACGCAGTGCTCACAAGAAATGAATCAACCAAAATATTTATATCTAGCTTTATTATGTTCTAAGCCATAAATGTTGCAATCGTGCAGCAAGCAGATTTCTGCCAAGTAACTGCATATTTTGGCAGGTAATTTTTTTCTCTTTCCACATTGTTTTATTCACCCTTGTTAGGACTTGAAACATTTTAGATGTAGAATAATAATTTATGTACAACCAGTCTGGCTTTTGTCTTGTGTTCTTGTGTACATTCCCACATGCAAAAGGAGAGTGCCATTGGAATATTCATTCACTTGGAATATTCATCCAAGGCTTGTGTAGTTGTACTCTGTTCCCTGCTATGTTTTTCGAGCTCTTTACTAGTTTATCCATCAGTCTTTTGCATTTCACATTGAAAGCTTCAGACATCCCTTTCAGTTTTTAAGGTGATATTATTAATGGATGTAACACATTCATCTTTATCACCAGATGCCTAGTGCTCAGAAATTCATTTCAGTTGTTTACAGACCCCATCTGTATTTTTCTGATAGACTTTCATACCCAAAAAATTGGTGAATGCTTGCTTAAAACAGTGTTTCTTTTAGTCTTAATTTTAAAGGACATTGGAAGTATCTGCAGGAAAATTAGCAAGAAAAGCTATATAGAGTCCTGTGTGGAGGTTGAGCTTTTTATTCCTTTATAGCCGTAAGGGTGGTATTTTGGAAAATAAATGTGTAATACATGTGGTTGTTGAAGGACAGAAAGCTCTTTATATGTGTTTTCTCAAAAATAGCAAATTGAATTATCCCCAGGGATCTCTGATGTCACGCCTGCTTATGTTATATGAGAGAAGCCTAAAACCTTTTTTTTCTGGTGGATTTGTGGTGCCTCATAAGTTTAGATATACACAGCATGTGTGTCAAATGGTAACCTAAGATGGTTTTCCTTTTTGGTCTGTGGGATGATCCCCATGCTTAGCTCTGAATGAAACCAAACATAGTAAATAAATGTATTCCTTGGACAAAGATCGCAACCTTTTTAGTTTAGGAATATCCATTATATGGGAGGACTGAGAGGGCTCGCCATAAGCACTGCACAAAGAATATGTAGTGACTTACTAAATCAGTTGCCATGCCTTCTGCATGAACAATTTAATGTTCTGAAGACAAATGTTATTTCATCTGGTTATAGTTTTTATTTGCATGTATGCATAAAGTAGGCTTCAGAAAACACAAAACATGGTTCCAGAAAGAAGATTGCGTCCAATGTTCAGTTTCCCCCTTTGGGGTGGAGAATATTGGAGAAATTCAGCATACAGTAATACATCAACATCAGTAAAATACTGGTCAAGATGTTTGCTAGTGGTAGTGATTTAGAATTCTTTGCAACAATACGTAACTAATTTTGAAGCCTGTTTCAGTGAAAGGATACCAGAGTCTGGCTTGTAAATGGGATTGCATGTTTGTGAGTTAAATGATTGCAGGCAAAATATGAAGCTGATGGTCTAAGAGAAAAATGGAAAGAATGGAAAACATGAGAAAGTGACGAGTTGCTCGAAATTATTCTTGCTTTCATATAAAAACTGTTGCTTACTATTTTTTGGTTTTATTTTCTAAGATCAGTACTTAAATAAGAACACAGTTATAACTTTTTCTTTAAACCCTTTCTTTTAACCTACTTTATTATTAAGGGGGTTTTATTTGTTTTGRTTTTTTTTTTTWTTCTACACTTTTAAATCAAGTTCTTTACACTGATACGCCAGTATTCTTTTGAGGGCTTAAAAGTATAGTAACACAAAACTTGTCATTTAAAAAAGTAAATTGGCATATTGTTGAAAAGCATATTACTGAGTTTTCAGGGTTTTTTCCAAAAAGATTTATAGTGGAAGGCTGTGGAGGGTTCAGCTGAGTGCATTTCAATTTGAATGTTCCAGTTGTCCACAATCATTTAAAAAAAAAAAATCCAAAATATTCTCCCAAGTTTTTGCTTACACGTCTGTATCTTCCTTTAAGGTTTTTAATTTACTTCCTTTCTCGGTGTTGCACACTTGACTGTATGTGGCAGTCTCTTGAAGCAGAAGCTGCTGTACTTCTTGAAAGGATTATTTGACGATTACATGCTTCCCTATCTGTTTGGACATGTGAACTGTTAAAAAGATCTCTCTCTAACCCTCTGTAGCCCTTGTATGACTTTATAGTCTGGACTATGATTTTTCGGTATCTTTATTTTTATACTGTCTTTACTTGACTAAAGTTTGAATAATCCGAATACCTAATACATTTCTACTGTGGAGCCTATCCCAGGTTATTAGGTTCTGTAATTCAGAATTTCCTGTAGAAACATACAATGAAAATTTGGTGGCATCAGGTTTAAATTCGTTTGCTTTTCTTCATATGACAGTAGTGAATGCAGATTCATTAAGTGCATAAACCATTAGTAGTTGCAGGAACAATTGTTTAAATGACATCAGGATTAATTACAACGTTTGCTTATGTTATATTTATGTACTTTTGTCTATAGTATACTGAAACTTGCTTTTGAGAGTTAGCATTAACATCTCGTGTGTAGATATAAGTATACAAAAATATACATGGTATATATACCTACACACAAACGCAAAACACCTTTTTTAGGGGAAAATACTTTAACTTTGTGTATGTTATCACAAAAGAATACCATTTAGATAGACCAATGGGCATTTTTTTCTAGGTTATCGTCATGGTTTAACCCCAGCCAGCAACTAAGCACCACACAGCTGCTCACTCCCTCCCCCCTGGTGGGATGGGGGAGAGAATTGGAAGGGTAAAAGTGAGAAAACTCATGGGTTGAGATAAAGACAGTTTAATAGGGAAAGCAAAAGCCATGCACGCAAGCAAAGCAAAACAAGGAATTCCTTCACTCCTTCCCATCGGCAGGCAGGTGTTCAGCCATCGCTAGGAAAGCAGGGCTCCATCACGCRTAACGGTTACWTGGGAAGACAAACRCCATCACTCCRAAYGTCCCCCCCTTCCTTCTTCTTYCCCCAGCTTTATATRCTGAGCATGAYGTCACATGGTATGGAATACCCCATTGGCCAGTTGGGTTAGCTGTCCTGGCTATGCTCCCTCCCAGCTTCTTGTGCACCTGGCAGAGCATGGGAAGCTGAAAAGTCCTTGACTAGCAGACTACTTAGCAACAACTAAAAACATCAGTGTGTTACTAACATTATTCACACACTAATTCCAAAACACAGCACTATACCAACTACTAGGAAGAAAATTAACTCTATCCCAGCTGAAACCAGGACAGTTATACAGGGGGGAACCCCCTTTTTTTTTAGCTGTCTGCTTTCAAATTATTTTATTTCAATAGTAGTTTGAACTTGTTTTTCACTTTACAAACACAGTGCTTGATTTTGTCTGTATAACTTCCAATTGCTTTCTATTGTTTTTTTCTAATATGCAGGAACTGTAATAGATTCGAGTAATAATCTGCTTTGTGTTTTCAGGCCAGTAGATAAGGAAGCAAATTCATTGAACAGCTGTTAGTTATTTGGAAGCTTGAAAAAAATCATCGTTTGCTTGATGAGATGCTCAGCTGTCTTTTGGATAGCTTTTGTTGAAGGAGGAAAGTAAGGTCTGAAATTCAAATTGAAGGTGTCTGTTCCACTCTGTTGGGGGCCGCTGCGTGGCAGAAGGGTCCCTGAGTTGAGAAGGAAGGATTGTAGAGGGCAGTAGCTGAGAGTGCCAGCAGCTGGGCTTAGAGTGAAAAGATAGTGTGTGACTGGCTGCTGAGGAGGCCTGGGGCACAGGTGAAGGAGTGATGGTGATGCAGGAATTGGGAACACTTCATGTGGGCATCTAGGAATAATCTCCCTGCACCTAATTCCCCTCTCCAGCACTGCAGCAGTACCTTTAAAGCGGGAGCAGTAGTTGCAGGAGCATGTTCAGGAATGTGTGTGAATATGAAATGCTCTCTAGATGGTAAATACAGCGGTTGCTGGGAATAAAGACTATTAATTTTAGGTAAAATTTAACTTTCACTTCCGAAAAGCTGCTTTTGTTTCTCCCTCAAATGCATGACTGTGTGATCAATCAACCTATGGAGAAACGGTACTCTGTGGAGGTTTGGGAGCTGGATGACTTTCATGAAGACAGCAGAACAGCTCCTTCCAATTCTTCTGCCAAATCATGAGTTTAGGGAGAAGCAACTGCAGCGATAGAGCAAAGGAATAAAACAGTGTTGGGAAAAATATTTTAAACACTATCAAAATGATGGGTTTATATTTTTTAATAATCCTATTATTAAATTAGTGACACAGTCTAACACCTGTCATAAAAAAAAAATTAGCTTTGAGTTGCACTCCAAACTACCTAGAAGCAACTGGAAGTTTAGAGGTAGTAGGTCTTTCCCCCTCTTCCAAACCGAGGTCTCTCACTCAACTCTGATGTTTGTGGGATGTCATCAGACATGTGGTGATGACTGCCGGCACTAGTGTGCCAAGTATGGCTGGCAGGAAGGTAGCCAGCAGTGCAGCACAGAGACCACAGGCTGAGCTCTATCTTTGTATTGGTACCAAAGTTATGCCGGAAACAAATTTGTGGCCAGGCTGGAGGAGGAGGGTGGTGTACGAGCCTTTCTGCTATGGAAGTGTGAGCAAGGATGCAAACCTCAGGAAAGTGCATCCCTGGTGCTTACTGTAATGTACGGCAATTACACTGAACTGTACCCATACCAGCAAGTATCAGCCAGTTTCCTTTGGGGTTTGTTTCTTGGTCGGTCTTTTTTTTTTTGTGTTTGGTTTTGGTTTGTGACTATTCATAGGTCTGAGTCTCGCAGTATCAGAAGTTAGTCATTGATTAACTCGGGCACTTTTGCAGATAACTAACTTTTGTAAGAGTCCATACACCAGAGAGAGCAGTCTGTCTGTTTCTGGAACCATTACCAGGGATGCAATATATCAACAGCTACAAACTGAAAAAGAAATGCAGAAGAGAAATGTCTCTTTAAAAAAAGAAGGCGGTGGTGGGGTGTAAGTGGAACTCTCTTTTGTAGTTGCTAAAAATTTACTTTCTTGAGAGATGATATCTGGGAGCTAGAATATTTTGCTCTTGTGTTTTGGCACTGGTTTAGAGTTGTTTCCTGGAGAGCAAGCACTGCTATCAAAAATAAACTATTGCTGTTAACGATCTCATTCCAGGAATAGAATACAGTATAGCATACAGTAAGACTTGTAAGACTTGTCAGCGTCTTTTTTTCAGATCCTGTAAGTTAGCTTCCAGGAAAGGGATTCTGCATTTAATTAACTAAATGAGTGTCACTGGTACCAAAATGGAACATGAGTGTTGAAGTGGGAATCACCACGTGCAGTGCCTTTTCTCTCTTTCCCTCTCTGTCTCAGTTAAAAGGAGTTTTAAAGGGTTTGCTTCAGCAACAGTTGCTTGTACACTTGAGTATTGCGATACCCTTGTCTTGATTAATGGTTACAAAATTGATGTGAAAACAGAGGACACAATTCTGGCTTGAGATACTGTAGTGTTTACATGGAGAATAATGAGTGGGAAATCGTAATGGAGCAAAATGTGCTGAAATGCACAGGTAGGGGATTACTGTCCCCTGTGTTCCTATATCTATCTCAATTTGATAGCTTTTATTATGCTTCATTTACCATCCTGTTATGTCATGAACATTTTACCACTGACTGCAAGCAAGTATAATTCTTGAGTGTGACTTCATGGTCTTCTGCACAGGGAGGCCAGCTGGTTCGGTGTGCTCTGAGCTGACCGACAGTTTACGACCATGGTTAGCAGGGCTCGAAACCTGAGGGAACAAATTCTGCTGAGTGCCACAGCGCGTGAGCTCAACCTCGGTACCCTTCTCTAGTGACCGCACACCCTCCAGTTGTTTCACCATGTGGCAGAGCAAGGTTGTGTTTGCCTGTAGAAAGGCATACTGCAAGAGTGCAGAAACTGATGGTAGTAATTCACATTAAATTACTATTACATCTTAAAATCAATGTAACTTTGCCTAAGTTCATATATGTTAGCGTGAGCTACTTCAGCAGAGAATGAAGTTAAGAGTAAAGCACTATTAAATCTCAGCAGATCAGTGCAGGTGATCATTGTGTATATAGCAACAGATGGCACTCAGTTTCCTTAGAGCAAAGGTTTTCTTCTGAAGGTTAGGGAGCAAGGAAACATTCAGAGAAGGCGGTAGAAACGCAGACTTGCTGACATGGAGATCAGTGGCAAATTTTGTAGATAATATAAATTGGGGAGGTGAGGGGAGAAGAAAGAAAAGTTAGGGGAATCTGTCTTTCATCCTGTGCAGAGCTGACAATTGTCACAAATTCAGTTAACACAAAACCAGCAATTCCTCTAAGTGTAACAAAAATAAAACCAATAAGCTAGTAAAATACTAAACACTATTCTTCAAATAGCCTTTCAGTTGATAAAAACTTCCTCTGAAATATGAACCTATTAACTTTCCTTCAATTATAATGATGAAAGTAATCCTGGGAAGAAAAGGATAAAGTTATTAATAGGTAATCACATAAAGCCAAGTAATTCTAAATTGAATTTTTCTCCTCTGAGGAATTAATTTTATGAAATTAGACATTATTTTGTACATTACAATAACTTAATTGGCTGATAAATGAATATTACACACACACACAATTTGATCTGTGTTATAATTCAGGTAAGAATTTGTGACACGAATAGATACGCTTTCATATATAAAATTTTTTGTTGTTCTAATTTATTTTTCTGGTTTCAGAGGAGCTGCTAGTTTTCAGGTTTTATGGCGATGCCAGTTTTTCTCCCCAGTAGAAGTTAACAAGGGTTACTGCCAGTAACATGTGTGTTGCACTGCATTTCCTAAGTTGGCTGAATTTCAGTAAAACCTGTGGAATAGAGATGATTTCATTTACATTTTTAAAAACTACTTGCTGTAAAATGTTATTCTGAGCTCCTTATCCTACAGTTTTCAGTATTTTAAAATATCCCTGGTAATATGTTGCATTTACCATGCTCTGTTACATTTTATTGTTTGGGGTGGGGTGGGGGAGTGGTATGGAGGCTTGGCAAAAGTGAGACTTTTCTAGAATTTGAAAACTGATTCCCTCTTTCCCAAATTTTTAATTATAAAATGTCACTTTTTAATGAGGGCTGATGGTGAAGTATGAAGTCTTTCCTCTGGAACATTATGAATCGTAAATAATTTGGTGCCCCCAAATCTATCTCTGTCAACATCAGAGTATTAGGATCATTAGCATCTGTGATCCTACAATCTGAAGTCTCAGCATGTTCCCAGCAGATAACAGAGTAATTATTAAATCTCTTCAAGTAAGACTCGGTTGTGGGTAAAGTCATTACTTTGTAAGGAAAAAGACACGATCCCACATAAACTAAATCTAGGAAAAACTGTAATGGAAACTCTCTGAATTGATGCATCAGGCTTGATCTCCTTTTTTCCATTCATCTGAACAAGTAGATGTTGAATTATCTTATTTGGCTACCGGAATCCAAGATAGAAACTGATTGGTGTGCTGTAGTGGAGGGTGGGGTTTTTTTGTGGGTTGGTTTGTTTGTTTGTGGTTTTGTTTTTGTTTTTGTTTGGTTGGTTGGTTTTTTTGGTTTTGTTTTTGGTTGTGGTTTTTTTTTTKTTTTTTTTTTTTTTTTTTTTTTTTTTTTTTTTTTTTTTTTTTTTTTTTACTATCCTGAGCTGATTTGTGTGAGACATTTTTTCTTAATCAACTGCTTCTATTTGTTTCTTTGTAATCCAAAGCCCTCTGGATGAAATCTTGACTGGTAGGTCTTCATTTTCCTGGTGGCTAACTTCAGCCATGAGGAATAAGAAATCAAGATCTCTTGACTTACCTGCCTTTTAAGAATGAGGTAGGACTGCAAAACTATCTTGGGATTCATCTACAAGGACCTTTTAAGTTTGATCAAAATGGTCCTTTGTCCTACAGCTGGAACCCCAGTTTTGGAGGAGGGAGCAAAGCAATGGAAGAGGTATAAATAGAAAGGGAAAGAATGAAAACAGGTTGGTTTGTAGCTCATTTTGAGTTGAGAATAGACACAAAGTCCTCTGGTGCTAGTAAAAAGCAAATAAACTTTGTCCTAAGGATTTGAGACCCATTTTGAACAGATCCTTGGACTGCTTTACTAGTTATTGCATGCAATCTGATAAGCAGATCATTGGTTTTCCAAGCTTGTTCTCTTAACTGGTTTTTAATTGATATAATAGGTACTAAATTTTCATGTACCTCTTTTTGTAGTTTTTGCATATGGTTTTCATTTACAGCTTTTTATATGTAGCCATTCATCTCAGTATTTTATTGGCCTCCTCAATAAGTTCAGATGAATTGGAGAAGCATATGTTTTCTTGGTTAGGCTAGTTTGTCCTCACTGTATTCTGTTCACATAGATACTCATAGCTCTACCTTGAATTATATTTTTTCTATATTGAAATAGTAACGAAATAGGAATTGTTACTCTTCACAATTACTGCTCTTGTCTTCAGAAGTAGGTACCATACTGCCTATCTTGCAGTTGTAACTAATTTTAGTAGATTAAAATGATATTTTGTGTTAGCAATTCTGCTACTTAATATTTAACTTTCTGCAGGTTTTCCAGTTCATAGTATCATATGGTTATTGGTAACTGATGGTCATTTAAATCAAGTGTGATTCACCCTGTCTTTGCCGTCATGTTTTGCAAGTAATGAATATGAGAAAATGTTGAAGTACAGATTGCCATTATTGTTCCTTTTCCATTAAATCTGATGACTAGTGTACACAGGACCTATGCTTTAGGAGTTTTTAATGTTATCAAATGTAATGTTTTCACTTTATTTTGATTGAAGCTAATCAAACCTTTTACATCAGACTGTTAGGTCTCAAATTAGACACTGGGACAGGAAGGTCTAGGGAAACAACCACAAACAGGTAGTTACAGTGATTTAATTCATATAAAGATAACACAGGCAAGGGTGGAGTTCAGTTCTTCGGAGTATGATATTAACTATTACCTTAATCATTCATTGCCTGTATTCCAGCTGCTACAGCAGATGAAGTAGGACAGTTGCAAAAACCTGCAGAGCATGAAACAGCTGATCCCCAGAGTGAGACATCCTTAATGCTGAGCCAGGAACAGAGAAAGTATTTCTGTCCCTCACCATTCCCCTTCCACCATCAGTATCTCTGAAAGCAAAGTATACATCTCCTCCCCCTCAAGTGCTGGTCATGTAACTAATGGAAAATGTACCGTGTGGTCATGTAACTAATGACTGTACCATACATACAATATGTCAAGAATAAGCTCCACAGACCACTTAGTTATGTTTTTTCATATATGATTTTGTATATAATTTTACATATATATCTCCTTAATTATTTAGGATTGTTGTCCTTGAAATTTTTAAAGGAAAAAAAAAATAATCGGGCGGGGGGGGGAACTGGTGGCATTTGGATGCTTATATGGTTAACACCAAGCTTGGGAATTTTTAGAGCTGCTGCGTGAACTTCTGCCCTTAAGTTAATGGGAAACTTGTACTAGTAGGTCATCTGTTTCTGTAAGGACCAGCACTTGAGGGGGAGGAGATGTATACTTTGCTTTCAGAGATACTGACGGTGGAAGGGGAATGGTGAGGGGCAGAAATCTTGGGTTTCATTGCGGGCTATGAAGAGGAGCATGTGGTAGCGGACACTTGTACTTCTGCCTGTTTTGTGTTCCACCCTCAGCTTGCCTCTTCCTTCGCTATCCCTTTTAGCCTGTCTTCCTCCTGCCCTAAATCCTTATCAGTTTTCATTCTATTCTCCTTCCATTCTGCCTGTAAAAGCAAGCCTGTATAGCTCTTTAGAAAGGGCTATGCAGTGTTCCCATTTCGTAGGCCTTATTGCATAAACGATATTTGCTATGGCACTGTTGAAAAGCATAGACAGAACATTAAGTTATGTGATGGCGCACAGTGTTTGCATTTTTCCTTCCTTGATCTGATTTGTGCACAAAGTTGTTTCACCAGCTTGATCAGTTCTTAGACTGGAGAGTGTTTGAAATTTGTAAAAAGTTACAGCTGAAAATTCAGTAGTTTAGCAACAGCTGCATGGATAGACTGCCTTTCTAAAGTTACTCTAATTATATAGGTAGAATGTATTTCAGCAGTATCATTGTAGCAGAATTACAAGGAAAGTAACTGTGCTTATGTAAATGGCTGTGCAAATACAATAATACCCTGGATCACTTGCACCGTTCTTGTTATGTGTGATGTAGTCAGCTTGCATTTTAAGTATTCCTTATGTGCTCAGCTTTATATAAATAGCAGCTATTTCAAAGAGGTGCTGTCTATGGCAAGTGAAGTTAAAACATGCCTTTGGAGGCAGAAAGTGCCCTGGCTTGATACTTAATTAGCATGGAGCAAAGTAATCCATAGTTTTGAGAAGAGACTGCAGAAAGTACTAGTTTCCCTGGAAGCATCAGAAACCCATGATTCGTAGACAATACTGTATTGTCAACATGGTGCTGGTTCAGCAGCATCTCTCTGTACACGTTTGGCAAATATTTAAAGGCCACATTTTGTGTAATTGGTTCAGCCTTTGAAAAGTATTAACTCCTTTGTGTTAAAGGATGTACACAGCAATGCAAGATTTTTATCTTCACAATCTCATGCTTTTGTCTTCTACCAGCAAGGCTGTATTTGTGGATTATTTTTTTTAGCTCCTCAAAGGGTAGTATACTAAATGCTTTGTAATCACTTTGGTACTGATGAGGAATGGGGAAGCATTTAATTTCCACGGCTTTGTAAAGCTGGATTATACAGGAGCTGTGGCAGACAATATTTTGTTAGCCAGGGAAATAAATGGAACTTTTCATATCAAGTTATTTAAAAGTAGGTGTTTTTATTTAGCTTTAGTCTTTTTGTATGTCGTGGAATCTGGGCAGAGGTAATACATGCTTTCCGGACTATCCAGCTAATCTGCAAATAAGGCTGTGCTAAACACAGAATAAATGTTATTGACAGCCATTCTCTCTATTATCATTTTGTAATCTTTTTGCTAATTAGCTTCCTTCCTTTTTTTTGTTAGCATATCATAGTTATTTACATTAATGGAAAAGTTGAATAGGCATTGTTAATACCTAATTGCAACCAAAGATGTATGACTTGTAAATGGTAAATTCTTTAAAGCATTTATAAACAAAATTTGGAGTCCAGATCTGGCTCCTCTATAGTTTCTACAGGAAATGTATGCTGTATGTGTCCTTCAGCTGAGGAAATTATCTCCCTACTTGTGCTTTGTAAAACTGTCCACTAACCCAACTAAAAAGTATCACTAATTAGTTCATAAGGAAAAAATTGTACTTAGGTGTGGAATCCAAATGTGAAAGTATTTTTTTCAGAAGGCAAACCAACAATATCTAGAAAACTCTTTACCACCACATATCACAACTCTGCATTTTTGAGATGATGATCAATGAGATTTAAAAGCATGTTTGTTAGAGATATTAATTCTGTGTAATAATTACTTTGATAGTTTCAGTTACGAAAAAATTTATATATGAAATTACTAAAGCTTTTATCTCCCTTTTTCTCTGCTCTAGGCTTAAAAGAAGCATAAGCAATTGGATTACAGCTCTGACGTTTTGGACTGCAAGTGATGTTAAAACAATTTGAATGTATTGGAGCATGGCTACTTCTTAAAATGCAAAAGTTAAGGGAAATTATTGCTTATCAAAACCTACTGAATATCTGAATTTTCTAGACGTCCTGCATTTAAATGTGTCCTTAAATGTCCATGATTAAGATCTCATGCAACCGTTGTATATTTTGGAGACTATTCTCCAAAAGAGAACTCTGCATTTAAAAAGCAGAAATGACTGTGTTTTCTCTTGGAACTTACTAAGGCTGAACATACTGAAAGACCATGACCAGCTTGAAGCGGTCCCAGACCGAAAGGGCTGTTGCCACTGGGGTATCAGTCGGAACAGATGGCACCTCAAAAGTCCACTCGGATGACTTTTATATGAGGCGCTTTAGGTCACAGAATGGCAGCTTAGGATCTGCAGTCATGGCGCCAGTTGGACCTCCTCGCAATGAAAGTTCCCATCACGTTACCTCTACCCCTGGAGTCCCTAAAATGGGGGTCAGGGCAAGGATTGCTGATTGGCCCCCAAGGAAGGAGAACATCAAGGAAACAAGCAGATCTAGTCAAGATATTGAAACATCAAGTTGCCTTGACAGCATGTCTTCTAAAAGCAGTCCTGGGAGTCAGGGAAGCTCTGTTAACCTGAATGCTAGTGATTCTGTCATGTTAAAGAGCATCCAGAGCACACTTAAAAACAAGACCAGACAATCTGAGAATCTAGACTCCAGGTTTCTTACACCTGATGGCTATCCCAGTTCCCCAAGGAAAGCTCTTCGCAGAATAAGACAGCGCAGCAACAGCGACATTACCATAAGTGAACTTGATGTGGATAGTTTTGATGAATGTATTTCACCCACTTTTAAATCTGGACCATCTCTGCACAGGGAGTATGGCAGCACATCTTCCATAGATAAGCAGGGAACTTCAGGGGAAACTTTTTTTGACTTACTGAAGGGCTATAAAGATGAAAAGTCTGATCAGAGAAGCCCAGCCACAACTAAGCTCAGTGAACTCCTGATTGCCAGTGGAAGCAAGGGTTCAGGATTCTCTCTAGATGTGATAGATGGACCTATTACTCAAAGGGAAAACCTGAGACTCTTTAAGGAAAGGGAGAAGCCACTCAAGAGACGCTCAAAATCAGAGACAGGAGATTCATCCATTTTTCGTAAGCTGCGCAATGCCAAAGGTGAAGGGGAGCTTGGGAAGTCTTCAGATCTTGAAGATAACAGGTCAGAAGATAGCGTCAAGCCTTGGACTTGTCCGAAGTGTTTTGCTCATTATGATGTACAGAGTATTTTATTTGATTTAAATGAAGCGGCAATCAACAGGCATAATGTTATTAAAAGAAGGAACACAACCACAGGTGCATCTGCTGCTGCTGTAGCATCACTTGTCTCTGGACCCTTGTCCCATTCTGCAAGTTTCAATTCTCCAATGGGCAGCACTGAAGACCTGAATTCAAAAGGAAGTCTCAATATGGACCAGGGGGATGATAAAAGCAATGAACTTGTAATGAGTTGTCCTTATTTTCGTAATGAGATTGGTGGGGAAGGGGAGCGGAAGATCAGCCTTTCCAAATCTAATTCAGGTTCCTTCAGTGGATGTGAAAGTGCCTCATTTGAGTCGACTCTGAGTTCTCACTGTACAAATGCTGGAGTAGCAGTTCTGGAAGTTCCCAAGGAGAATCTGATTTTACATCTAGACAGAGTGAAAAGATACATTGTTGAACATGTAGACCTTGGTGCATATTATTACCGAAAATTCTTCTATCAGAAAGGTAGGTAAATTTTATTTCTCCTTGTGTTTTATTAATGATTTTTTGTTTTACCAACATATACAAAATTCAGCTGATGTATAATAGTATTTGCAAGAATTACTTTTTTTTTTTTTTAAATTATCAGTGCTTAAACATGGTTTATTTTACCGATCAGTACATGCTATGTCTAATAGAGTCTTTCACAGTGTTGGAGTAAAAAAAGTGTTGATGATTTTAGTACTGATAGACATAACAGTTAGCAATGGCTTCAAATTATAAACATCTTGAAACACAACTTTGGTATTCATGGGAGGGAGCGGGGGTTGGCACTTGAAAGATTGAAAAACAAAATAAAATCCTAAAATATGAGAACTTTCTTCCCTCCATGTCAAGACTTGATGTACTGAGGATTTAATGCAATGTGCAGCTTGGAAAGTTAGCATTTACAATAATCTTTGGATATTTTAATATCTTAATCATCCATTTCAAAATGGGGGGGGGTATTTATTTTAAGTCAATATCATAAAAATAAAGATAAAAATCTGTCTTCCTCACTCACTATTTTCATTATAGCCATCATTCTAGAAAGAAAATTCTATTTTGTCAGATTCTGCAGAAAGAAACTATCACTGTATATACATAACTAATATATATACACACACACACACATACATGTTGCAATGACAATGTATCTGAAAAAAACAGAGTACAATTCTCTTATCACATGATTCTACTGAAACCAAGGATTATAATTTCCCTTGGAGGTATGCAGGGGGAAAAAAATCAGATCAAAGCTTTTTGACCTATAGTAACAAGCAAAACCCAGACATTACCCAGATCCCCCCCTCACCAAAATGATGCTGGCACTGTGAGATGCAGATCTCGCTGTCTGTTCTTCCCGATTCTGAAAATGATCAAAAAGGAGTGCAGCCCAAAGTCCTTTAAAGTTTGAAAGAGTTCTGTCTGCAGGATTGTGTTCCTTGCTATGGTATCTCCTGATGGATAGAATTGGTCTAGTGACTGACCTGAAGAGTGCTTGTTCCTTAGCTACCAATAATCAGGATTGCGTTTCATCTCTTTAGTAAAAGCAGCTCAAGAGAGCTTGTTTCCAGCAGATTAGAACAACAGGGATGCCTGGTTAAACTAAGTGGATGGTCAGTTCAAAAAAACTTCAACTTGTTAACTGTGTGTTACAGCTAATAATCTCATCTCCCATTTTTCCCTTGCCTCGAAATATGTCCATCTCTCGCCTCTTCTTCCCTGCATTGTCCCTTGGTTGAGTGGCTCTTGTCATGCTTTCCGTAGTCTCCTCTTTCTGGAGTCTTTTTAGGGCTGAGAGGTAGCCTTTGCTGCATGGGTTTTGAGAGTACTGATCCACATCCTTTGGAGAGAAAGAGTGAGGAAAAATATTGGTTTCCTGAGAACTGTAAGCCAGATGCACAATATAGGATGAGGTATGTTTTGGAGGGGAGAGCCTGAGATTAGAGACCTTTGCCTGCGATTACCTTCCTATGTCTCCCTCTGGAACAATTTGATTCCTTATCACTCTGGTGAGTTTTGCAATCAGCAGCTAAAGGTGCAGTTTCCTGTTACAGCTGACCTCATTTAACAGCATTTCAGCACTAAAAAGGGAAGACTTTATTCCTCCCCCTTCCTTGTACCACTTCTCTTGTTTTCTGAAAACTTGATAAGCCAGTTCAGTTTACTAACCAAGCAGAAATCTTGCCATCACAATAAACTTGCTTTTTATTGCTTGGTTATTTCTCTCCAGTTTTAGTGAGTCAAATCAGCTTTCCTTGCAGTCAGAGAAGTGCCAAAGCCTAGTGCCAGGTAAGCAATGAGAGTGAAGAGCCGAAGAGGAAGGAGGTATGAGTGGGATTTCAGCCCTTAGGCAACAGCAGTTTATTAGTTTGGCTTATCCTTAAGGGAAACCACACCCTCATGCTACTACAGTGCCAGTCACCATTATATCTCCATTTCTTTCTAGTCGTAATTAAGATTAATTAGATAAAATTGGCATAACCTAGTCCTAAGGGTATTGGTGAGGGCTAACCAGATTTTGAAGAGGAGGTTGGATGTTATGAATGGAATAGACAGTGACGAAAGACAGTTTCAGTAGGATCAAGCTAGATAAGTCAGCAGGCCTTGGGTAATTTTATAGTCTTAAAAGTATGAAGCAAAGAATTCTGATTCAGCAACGATAACTTTTAAAGATCTCAAACCAGGAAAAATTCACAGAATTGGAGAACTACTGAAGTAATCCTAGAGTTTGTAAAGAATAAAAAGCCATGACCCAGAGAATTGCAATCCTTTAGGTTGTTTTCATTCCAACTTGAAATAACAAAGCAGGTAATTTGGGACTATATCAACAAAGAACTGCCAGTTAAAAATCATTAATGATGCCAGTCAGCATGATTTAATGAAAAGTAGGTCTTGGCACAAGGAAAACCCCACACTGTTAGTCGTTTGCGTGAAAAAAAAAAAAAAAAAAAAAGAATGAAAGCCATTGCATTGATATAGTCCATTTTAATTTCTCCAAGGTAGTTTGGTGAGATGCTTATGGTGACTTGTCTGAAGTCTTTAATTATTTGGAAGTAATAGCTCACTCTTTACAGGTATTGTTACTTGGATGATAGGTGCATGTCAAATTTTAGCAGTGTACGGGGGAGGTATCAGTGAGCTGGAGTATTACTAACATGGTCCAAATTAAAATATCTTAATCTAGTTAGTGTAAAATATTTGCATATGACATTTATGGATGAGTCTTGTATAAGTTCATTGATGAATGCAAATGGATGAGCATTTGTATGTAAAGGAAATACTAACGTGAAATCAACATATTATTTGACCCTTTACAGAGCAGTGGTAAAACTATTGATAAATAATATTCTGGCCTGGTGTCCAGACTTCTAAATGTGAAAATACTGGTGGAGATGGTTTAGTGGAAGTTAGAACAATGGTACAGATATTGGGAGAAGAACTTTGTAACAGTAGTTCCCAAGGTTGGATTCAGCTCCTCTACTTTATATCTGAGCTAATTGTGGAGACTCCCTTTGTACTCAGTGGAGAGAAATGAACCTTGCAGGATGATATGAATTGCAGTCTTCCCTCAATTCGCTATGGAAGGCTCGTACACAAGTAACTCACATGGAGATGTTTATATTTACGGGAGATGAATGCTACTCTTATATTGCAAAAGATGTATTTGCAAGGTGACTATTTAAAGGTGTATTGAAAAGGTGTATTTGATAGGGGGACTTGTAATTAGAAGTCTTAAGTCTAGACATTTATAAGCACTGAGATATGTGATAATACTAGTGCTAAAAAAAGAGGGGGGGGGAAGCCAGCATAAGAACAAATTGTGAAAGTTGCACAAATTTGACCTTCAAATAAGATTAAGCTTTGAACAAAAAGGATAACTATACATGGGGAAAACTTATTAAAGGAAGTTGTTCATTGTTTGAATTTTACATGGCAGTCATGGTTTTTTTTATGATGTTTTCTCTTTATCTCTTAACTTCAATGCCTGAAAAGACAATTTCTGGCCTGTTTGAGTTAAGATAACAGGGTCTCTTCTGGCTTCTCTGTTTCTTAATCTGATAGAGTCCCTTCTTTTAAGATGTCTCTTTATTCATATGAATGTAGTAGGTAACTGGACAGAGTAAGGCTGGCTTCAGTTCAGCATTGGCGTGCTTTCTCACTTGTGCCTTAATGTGTATGTGCGTTCAGCTCTTGCTCCTTGGTTGTGTCCAAGGGCAACTGTGTAATCTGGACCACCCGGGGTGAAATCAGAATACTGTCTGAAATACACAAATGAGGTCATTAATAACAATAAAAATGTTTCAAAGTGTGCAGGTACTGGGCAAAATTTTAAAAATCTGTGATTATTGAAATAAAAGATTTTCTCTCTACACATGGTGCTTTTAGAATTAATCAGAAGGAAAACAGGTTGGACTTGTTTGGTTTTTTTTCTTTTCTACACAGTGGCACCAAATGTGAGGGCGGGGGGAGGGAAGGGAAGATTTCAGGAAACTACCTGGCAGTTGTTTTGGGGCTACTTTCTGGACTATTTTTTCCTTGTAGGGCATTCTAACATTTTTGTTTGTCCTATGATTATGATGAGTATAAAACCTGGCAACTAATCTTCTAAGAAAATACATGTTAAGACAGCTGATGAACTTCAGTTTTGATTAAAAGTATATTTTTTGATAGAAAGGAAAAAGTTGTTCAGGCCTTCTTACTGAAATGTAAGAAAAGATGTCTTTTTGTGTGAGAAAGTGGGATTCTTGCTTAAATACATAACTTTCTACCCCCACAATTCATTTCGTACTATTGACCGCAATGCTTCTGGGTTTGTTTTTTTTTGTTTTGTTGTTTTTGCTTGGGGGTTTTTGGGGGGGGGCAAAACCCTTGAATTCACTGGTTCTGGACATAAAATTACAGTTCCCGGAGAAGGGAAGAGTCATCTTAGGTCAACCTAAAACTTCTAGTCCTATCTTCTGGCAAAGGCCAGCAACAGATACTGAAGGAAGAGTAAGAACAGGGCAAAGGCATAGCGATACTTTCTAGGTGTACTTTGCCAGCCTCTGGAGATGCGTAGATAATGGACGACTTAACCTGGTGATAGTATCATTTGTATTTACTAGTCTTTGGACTTATCTTCCAGGCATTTATCCAGTTGTCTGTCACCCTGAATAAACTTTTAGCATTCACAGTACTCCTGCAGCAGCAAGGAGTTCTGCAGCTTGACTACATTGGTCATAAAGAGCCAATTTTTACTGGCTTTGTCTGCTGGCTTCCAGAATGAAAACTAGGGTCATCAGATTAAACAGTCTCACTGCTAGGTGAAAAAGTTTGGTTTTCTCACCTTTACTTGCTATGTGTTATGTTATAAACCTCAACTATGTTATTCCCCTCAATCATGTTTTGTTGCCCTCCTCTGAACCTTTTTCAGTTGAGATCAGGGCAGAGTATTTAAGCCAGAAGCAAACCGCAGACTTATGTAGTATCGTAATGTTTTCTGTTTTCTATTTAGAAATTTTGAATGTCTGGCCATAACTTATCATCGAGACTTGAATTTCTTTCCCATACATGGGTAAAAGCTTTGCATATGTATTCTGGATGAAGTCTTCTAAATGTTTATATACGTAGGTAACGGGTTAATTATTAGCAATAAAGTGTTTTTTCAAGGAGAGCCATGCTTATTAGCCTATCTATAGCTTGATATTAAAGACTTATTTATTATCAATAATAAAACCATAGGGATGGAAAAATTTATTTCCATCAGCTTGTGTAAGTGCTGCGTAGAAAAGAGAGYATATCTCTCTGGAGGAGCAGTCTATTCTCTGTCCCCCCAGTTGTATCTGGGACTTACGGTTCTCATGCGAAGAACCAAGAGCATCCGTTTAGCTTCAGTCATCATGAGGCAGTAGTCGCTAACRTCGTTACCATTTAGGACAAATTTGAGTTACTGGCTTAGAATGAGAGACTTGACTGAGAAGTAAATAGTTTCCTGAGCTGGTTTTATAACGAATGAGCTGTTGGTCAGCTGTCCTTTAACTGTAGGCAGCCAGTAAAAAAACCCTTTGCTCTAATGCTTTAAATTGCTGCATATTCTATCCCCAAATCAGTACCTTTCAAGTATGTGGCTAGACTTACAGCAAATTTACAGTTAACAGTCTGGTCATGAGCAACAGTCTGAAGACATTATAGAACTGTGCTCTAAACATGCTGCCTTCTTGTTTCCAGAGAACTGTTGGGCAGAGTTGTCCAGTGCTGTAAATGCTGCGGGGGGATTAGAGGAAAATGCTTGATGCGGAGTTTCATTCTGAAGTGATATGTTTGGGATTTTTACTTCTAGTCTGATTACACAAAATATGTCAGTTGAACATGATATCCAAAGGTAAATAGGATAAAAGCACAAAAGAACCTCCTCGCTCAAAATCAAGTGCATTTACTTGGATTTCCGTTGCAAGGGAAACTCGTAAATATCTGCCAGGAAAATGAGTATTTTCACTTAGGTTCTTTCACTGGAAGTATCTTTTGAATTATATAAATATTTAACGATTTTTAAAAGCATGTATAATCTGTTTTAATGACCAGGTACAAGCAATTAATTATTTCTTTTTGGTATGGATTTATAAATTAATGTATGGCTGTTGCTAGTTGTCTCCTGAATGTCTTTTAATTAAATAATTTTTCAACAGTCGTTTAAATGAAATAATGTCAAGCTTGAGAAGTGTTGCTTTCAATGAGGTTCTGTGGGGGGTGGAGGAAAAAGCTGTCTTCTATGCTATTCCTGTTTGGCATAAAATTCTTGAATTGAATTATAGTTGTGAAGTAGCCCTTGTTTTTACAGTAAAACTCCTAACTAGACTACCTTTAGATTGGATATTAAGCTTTGTGCACGTAAATTCTGCTACTGCTTTTCCTGCTACAGGAAAGAGAAAATGGTTGGATGCAAGGAAATTCAGGATGTAGTGGAAAATCAGGTGGAGATGCAAGAAACTGTACCACAGGGAAAAGTAGTCAGATACGGGGGTATATACTGTAGCTTGCAGAATGAATACAGAGGTGGGGTAGAGGAGGAGAAAGAGAATAAAGACGAAGGTAAAGAATGAACGATCCTATAGTAAGTGTGAATAGAGGAGAGGACAATGTGAATAGAAGAGAGGACTGAGGACGTGTAGGAGAGTGAGAAAGACAACTGCCCAGTGTAGAGTGAAGGGAAAGAGGATAAAAGACATTTCCTGTTAGCAGAGAAGTGTAAAATTCCACACTACTTTGTGCGTTTTTCCACATAAATAGGAGCTAGATAAAAAGCTTAATCAAATGATACAGAATCGCATGTGTATTTTCATGCAGCTTCAAACGTTCCTCTTACCAGCCTTCCTAAATGTGTTTTCAAGATGTAGAATAATTTCTCCTGAGAAAACTCTATCTGGATTGCAGGCTAGACTGGTTACAAGATATACAAATTTTATCATCTGTGCAGTTGTCAGTACAGAAAACTAATGTAATTTTTGGATGATTCTAGTATGTATTACTAACATATCTTTTTTCTTTAAAATTTTCTATTGTATAAGCAAAGGTACATCAATGTTTTTACATCAATGTCACTGAGCAGTTTAGTGTGGAGATGGCCAAGCTATCTCAGGTTTTGGAAGCTGCATAATATGCTGATAGAAAATTGATCTCACGTTCTCAATGCCTCTGCTTCTTCTGCATTGACCATCTCTGCCATAAATTGTTTGGTGAGCTATAAAGATCCTGAAAAAAGCAAGTTACTTAATGGAGGAAGAAGAAAACCTAGGGCGCTAGTAAGATGGTTTGGGTTTTTAAACAACAGAAGATCTCTGCGGCATTTACAGGGCTCGTATCAGTGGAGTCGTATAAAGATTTAACTAGGCTTATGTGGATGGTCTAATTTATTCATAATTTCCCCAGTCATGACTAATTCAGTCACCCAAAACTTAYGCCAATATTTACAGGTTATTCCACAAGATATTAAAAGAATTTTGAATCTTAATTACCTCTGTGCAGAGTATTGGCTTTTGCTGACTTGCAGAGGAATTTGGTAGAAAGCAAGCTTTATAATGCTGTGAGCATGTTTCTTTTGTCTTGCATGCTCTGAAATCTTAAATGGAAAACATTGCGGAAAGGGTAATAAAATACCAGATCCTGGGGAATAGAATAGAGCCCCCAAGGGCTTAAAGGGGTGGACAGCTGCGTGAAGACAGAAGGTGTAATTCTAGGGCACAAGTAAGTTCATAAGGAGAGAGCACCCACTTGAAAAGCATTTAGTGTGTTGGAGGAAAGTATAGCAAGAACCAGTAAGTATAAGGAATAGAATAAAAAATGAGGCACTCAAATTTTTAACACCACAAGTGATTATTCATTGGAAAAATGAATGCCATTCACTTTGGAGGGAGTGTATTTCAATATCTTTTTTTAGTATCTTTAAAGATTCAGTTCTTGATGATGATATTAAAATATTTTGTATTTTACTTCTATAGCAGAATAGCTCATATTAGACTGCTCTTAAAGTTCTTGTTTTAAAGTTCTGGTTGTTTTAAGAATAACAAGTAATCTATATATAGTAGTTCAGGCAGTATGGTTATGTTTCTTTCAGGGCAGTTACATCTTTTTTTCATTCCACTGAATTGCACATTTCTTCTTTGAATTGTTGAATTTTCAGATAGCTCTAACTTTCTATTTTTGTGCATGTATAAATTCATTCATATATGCAGATTCGCAGCATATGGAAAGTGATGACATAGGACTTATTTTTCTTGTACAATGCTTGACTTCCATTTTTTTGTCAGTTTCTCTTAGATTTTTCCTTTCAGGTATTGTATGTTTAAATTCAGTTGTTGTCACTTGAGATACCTGCAACTTCGTTTATATATTGCTGCATTCATGGTGATGTACCTCTGTCATCAGTCAGGATAGTTCATAATGCTCAGAAGGCTCAATAGAAGAGCCATTAACACCAATCTCTTAAATTGTTGAGCTTTAATTTTTGTAAATGCACTTTTATAATATTTTTTCATGTAAAGCTTGGCTTTACATGTGTATAGTTAAATGAATATAAAAATGTATTTCAAATAATCTGCTGTTCAGCTAGTGAGCAATTTCTCCAGCCCTGTATTCTCCTCTCTGCTGCCTTCCGAACTAGGCTAGTTTTAGACTCAACTCTTAGCACTTTAAATTTACTCTTAGGGTTGTTCAACACTTCACTGTTAAATATTTATGCTAGTCACTTTGTTTATTGCGCTTTATTCTATTTTTCTATGGTACTATGCTTTGATTTTTTTTTTTTTTTACTCTGAATAAGCCTTTAACTTCTTTTTCAGCTTCATCAGTTTTTCCCCTTTTATAATTGAGTAACTTGTTTGACTGTTTTTTGCTTTTTCCATACAAAAGTAAATAAATTACATCCTTTGCTAAGTACAATTGTTTGCCGCTCCCATTTTAACAGAGTGGTGAGTTTCCCACTTGGCTTCCTTGTTTTTGTTTTTAAGGGGGGGGAAATCAGTTGTACTTATTTAGCTCAATGTGAATGAAACAGATTTTGATATAAGAGCTAATGTAAGAGGTGTATCCTGTTTTAGGCCTGTTTAAGGAGAGATGCAATGTTGAATTTCAGCCTTCTTGTATAAACAGAGCTCATTAGAAAACTGAAGCACAAGAATGAAATCCTGGTACCACTGAAGACATGCTCTTATTGACTCTAGTGGAGCTGGCAATTTATTTCCAATGTAACAACTAAGCATGAAAATATAGTTGAAGTGTAAGTAGTAATGAAAATATAGTTGAAGTGTAAGTAGTAAGACGGGCTTTTATTTGTGTGTTCTGTCTTTGGTTTTTTTATATGCAAGAACACTGGAACTATTTTGGGGCAGATGAGAACCTGGGTCCAGTAGCTGTGAGTATAAGAAGAGAGAAGCCAGAGGAAATCAAAGAAAATGGACCTCAATACAACTACCGGATCATATTCAGAACCAGTGAGGTAAGCAGTTCGGGAATGATAGTAAAAGAAGCTAGAAGTGAGCAGGCAAAACCAGGTGGTATGTGTGGGGTTTTTGTGCTTTTCAGCATTGATAATAGATTTCTGTTTCCTCTACACACATCTAATCCAGGAATCTCCTGACAAAGTTATGCTGCATGTTTATATTACACAGCATACAAGTAAGTGTATCAGTGAGTGAGTTATTCCATAACATCTAATACAGAGGAAACTCTGAAGGTTGTTTTGGTTAAAGCTTGAGAAACTTACAGGAGCTATATTAGCTAGAAGCAAGCAAAGAGAAGGAAAATGACTTCCTCAACTTTTATATGTGACAGTGGGTAAACCTGAGGAGCGTACTTTCTATACTTTGAAGTGCTCTGCTAGAAATACTACTAGTAATCTTTTCCAAGTATTAGTTTCCTGTAAAACTTTTATCTGTTGCATCATTTGAAATATTCTGACTACTGTTAGCTGTCAGTGAGTGATGTTTTGCATATCAGTGTCTGTTTCACGCAACATAAGTTACTTAATGTCTTCAATCTCTATTGAGAATTGGAAAAATAGTATGTTTTGCTCCACTGCTATTGCTAATCAACCTTTTCTCAGTGCATAATTCAGTATATAAGCTATTTTTGTTTTGTATGCTTAGCTTATGACATTAAGAGGCTCTGTGCTGGAAGATGCTATCCCTTCAACTGCAAAGCATTGCACAGCCAGGGGACTTCCCCTAAAAGAAGTGCTGGAGTATGTGGTTCCTGAGCTGAATATCCATTGCCTAAGGCTGGCCTTCAACACTCCGAAAGTCACAGAACAGCTTATGAAGCTGGATGAACAAGGGGTAAGTGCAGAGTTATAGAATGAGACAAATTGTCTTAAACTGTCAGGTTACTGCCATGAACTGCAAAATTACCTTTTAGCTTTAAGTGATTATAGTCAGTCTATTAAAATGCCTCATTTAATCTAAAGCTTGTCATCTGTTGCATCTACATGCAAAATGCAACAGCATGTCTTTCCCCTGAGTTTTGCAGAATATTTGGTATGTATGAAATCAAGTTCATTGCTCTAAGTAGTCTAAAGTTTTAGATTAATGTTATGGCAATTGTCCATTTTAATTTACTTTAAAAGAGACTAAGTGATTGTTTTTCAAAGGCTGTGGAGAGGAAGGAGTTCTGTTCTGGTTTTCTTATTGCTGTTATAATGAGAATAGAAATCTCCCATGTTGCTAAATGTTTTGTTGTAACATTGTATTGGCACAACCATTACCAGGGTGCTGCCTCTCTCTTCTTTTTTTTTTCTTTTTTTTTTTTTCTTCTTTTTCTTCCCCTGAAACAAACTACATGGCAAAACATTCTAAGCCTCTTCTTCATACAAGTGGTTTTCAATTAGGTGATAGTCCCCGTGTCTCTTAAAGATGGAACCGGGGCTTGTTAGCTATATAGTTTAGACTTAGCAAAATGAAGTCCATGAGTGAAGTGGATTTTATGATTAAAAACTTCAACAGTGACATTTAACAGCTCTGAATACTGAGACTTTATCTTTCTCCTGGTCCTCTTTGCTTGTCATGATCTGCCCCACAAGGGAGAGAATACAGCTATTCTAAACAGGTTTATAAGTGACTATCACGAAGATTTTGTCAGCCTCCTTGTGGTTTGGTTATTAAAATGGACAAGATAGAGAATCCCCAAATAAATACCTACCAGAAGGAAAACTTGAGCAAAACACTTTGTCCTCTAGTTAGTTTCAGAACCTCATCTATCTCACTAAGAACACAATACAAAAGGATGAAGAAATGGGTAGCTGTGGCTATCGCAAAGCATCCAGACTAACACGGGAGTGGTTATGTGTCGTCAGCCCAAGGTGGGTGCAGCCCAGTATTGTCACTGACCATGACCAAGGCTGGCTGGCCTGGCTAAGAATATGAGAACAGGACAAGTGTGGAGTGATACTTTCCTAGCTCCTGATAGCTTGTAGGCTTTTATAGGGCTCTCTATCCTACCCCTATGCTTTACCAGTTTGATGAGTCCTAGTTTAGTTAGTCACTTCTCATGTAGAAGTTTTTCTGTACCTCTGACCATGCTTTTGCCTCTCTCTGGAGTTTTTCCAGTTCCCCTCCTCCTCTCCCACATCTATTTTAAAACAGTTCAGTTTTGAAAATGGGGAAAAAATTTTGGTTTAGTATGCTTCCTTATCTCTTCCCTCTCTAATAATTACTGATATTTTGTTTGCTTTATGGCTACTACTGAACACTGAAAGTATCTTTTCATGAACGCCTAAGATCCTGTTTCTTAGGGTTGTAAGTCAGAGCTCATTGCTGTAGATACAAAGTTGGGTATCTTTGTACCACATGGATCACTTCAAGCTTTACTTGCACTGAGGTTCATCTGCCATTCTTTTGCCCAGTTATCCACTATCATAAGTTCCTTTGGTAGCTCTCATAGTCAGTCTTCAACTCCAATACTGTAGAGTAATAACTCAGAAATGTTAGCAAACTTAGTTACCTTACTATTCATCACCTCTATCAGATTGCTAAAGTGTGCGTTGAATACTGTATGTCCAAATTCAGATCCCTGCCTTACTCTACTGATCATTTTCTTAAGCTCCTTTTTGTCTTTTAGCCAGTTACATGTCTTATTGAGTTCCTTCCTCTGTACTCTTGCTATTTAGGGGTTTTAAGACTTTTTGAAGAAAAAGCTTTGTTAAATGTCTCTTGGAAATTCAAGTATACTCTGTATCACCTGTATCTCCTGCATGTGCTTATTGGCTTCTGCAGAGAACAACACTGCGATGAGCCAGCAAACACATAAGGTTGAGGGGAGATGGGTTTACCGTATAGCCTGCTAAAAGAAGGACGGAATCTTTAGATGCTTACACTGCTCAGTGTAACTATTTTCTTTCACATGATGAGATCCTAGTAAGTTGGAGGCCTGAGTGTTTTCCTTAGAAGATTAGAGCAGTGATTCCAAATGTGCACATATTCAGTGTTTATAATTTGTTATCTGAGCCTAAACCTAACCTGCCCTTCATCCAGAATCAAGTTTGTCAGTCACCTGAAGACTCAAGGTTATCTTTCAATCTCTTTCCAAAGTCTTCTGTTTCAGCAGTAGAGAAAATGGAATTTAATTCAACATGGCTCCATAAGCGAGCCTTTGGATTCAAGGATCAGTACCTTCCATATATGCCCATCAAGAACCTACAATCTCAATAGCGTTGATGGGAAAATTTTCACAAAGGAAAAAAAAAATCTAGCAGAAAGTGCTATTTAAAAAAAAAAAATCCAAAATTATTTCTAGTAAATACCTAATTTGAAAACTAATTTAGCATAATTTGCTTCAGAAGTCAGTTATGTCTAAAAAAGTGTGAGATTAAATTATCCTTATTTCATATCCTATATGTCATTAAGCTCCCACAATATGGTATATAGTACAGTTTCTGGTTATTACTTAAACTTTTGAAAATCATTAAGGACAAGTGATAGTTAAAATTTTATTATCTACATCAAAGTATTTTCTGTTTTTGTGGTAATGAAACAGTTTGACACTTCTAACAGAAAAAGTTAAGCACACTGTACTAATTAGAAGCTGCATTTTTTTATCAATTCCAAGCTAACAGAAAAATTTGGGTAACAGCTGCTCTACTAATTAGGTACACAATGTTTATCACCTCTTCTTGCTGAGTGTCGCACTGTTTCATTACAGCACAAACAGGTTCCCATTTGATATAGCAAATAAGATGTTTTGTAAATTTAAGAGTTAAGACTATAAAGTGACCTTAGCCTAACTTAGCCATTAAATTTCACCCAGTAACCCCTTCATTGAGCCAAATTCGCATGCACCAGTTTTGATTAAGATAGGCTTTTTTTTTATATTTGAGTGAGGTTTTAAAGCAGTTGGTTGTTTTAATATTTAAGAATTTGCAGTTCTTTATTTGAATTTATCTGCCTTTGGCTTCCAGACTTCTGATATCTTTCTCTGCTACATCTTAAGAGTCATTTTGGTGTGAGATTTTTTCCCAGCAGAGGTTTTTGTATGCAGTGATTAAATCATCTGTTGGTCTTGTTTATGATAAACGAAACAGATTGCACTTTTCAAGTCTTTAACTGCAACATATTTTCTCTGAATTTCATATTGCTTTTATGGCTGAGCTTTGTCTCTTCTACTATTCCAATATCCGCATATGACATCCAGTGTCAGAATGAGAATATTCTTCTTGCCCCAATTTTGTACTGGTGGTGTATGTCAAGTTGCATGTTCCTTACTTCCCATTAGATTGCTAGTGTCATGGTAACATCTGCTGTTCTGTACATATAGCCCACATTGTTTGTCACCTAGCTGTTCTTTTATTGGCTTTATTAAAATGCATTCATCTGAATGGTTCTGTGTTAAAAAGCAATCACATCGTTCCTTAGGGCTACGCTAGCTTCCTGGCTAATTTCCATCTACTAATCTTTGCCTTGAATGCAGAGTTCATGGTAACTTACTTCAGGTTTACTTCCAAATATGATTTAAAAATTTGAATATCAGGGCAATTACTGATTTATTCCAGTAGAACTTTATCTTTAGGGCAGTTCCTCTTTCACAAGAAATACGACTTGTCAGTCAGTTTTTAATATAATTCCGTATTTATAATATAAACTTGCTGACTGGTTAAATCCAAGATATGCTTTCTGCTGTCTTTCACTGGGTGCTAGACAAATACTTGAAGTGCACTTTTCCCACATATATAAATATGTAAATACTTTTAGAGTATTAAAATGAAGCTGCTACTTTAGGAGTTTTACCACAGCAGAATTCATCCTTCAACTCCTTTTTTTAGCTTTTACTTGGAGTTAATACACTTTTAAGGACCCTGGATATATCCGAAGGAGGTGTAGTAATGGGGACTGCATGCCTTTCTTCCCCCAGATCTGCTTTTTTTGATTCAGAAATACCAGCTTGTGTTGTCCTTATGAAACTTTTTTTTTAAGTTTAGCAAATCTAAGAGCACAGCTAGAAGGCATATCCTGCTCTTTGCATAGTCATTTAGTTTCTTAGGCTGACATTTTCAAAGCAATAAAGGACAGCTGTTTGGTTGCTTGTGGATACTGCGGATCCCATTTATGTTTATGCCCTTGAAAATACTTCCTTCACCTGAAATGGAAGCTTAAATAGTGTAGGTGTGCTTGGTGAGAATGGTTTTCTTTGTCCTAACTTGTTTAAGTAAAATTACTAGAAACTATTGTAATTAGCAGTGCAGCTAAGGCATTGTGGTCCCATGAAACACTTCCATCCATCATATTTCCCTGGGAGTGGACAGAGAGCATATCTGAGCAGCAAACGTTGCCTGAACAGTCCAAGACAGGACCTGCTACTGATGATAACGGAAAGTGATGGCAGTCGTTCTGGCAAGAGCGGCAGCAGTGCCGCCTCTCTCCTCCCTTCCTCTCTCTCCTCCCTTCCCACATGTCAGCAGTAGCTGGTCCAGGCTCTCTGTGAGAGCACATAGCCCTGTCGGCGAAGGCACTAAGTTTGGCTGCTGTGAGGCAATAAGCTTGCAGTGAGTGGGATCATGTAGTTCGCTAGCTAAGCAGAGATCATAGAAAAGTACCCACAAACCTCATCTAGCTCCTGTGATTCCTGAAAAAATTTAAATCTTAATCACACAGTCATCATGCAGAATGTTTTACCAAAAAAAAAAAAGTGTGTGCCATCCATCTGTATCTGGATTGTTTTGAGCATTGTGTACACTGATGGTTGTTTTGAATTTTTGTATTTTTTTTTTTTTTAGTGAATGGGGAGTTGAAATAAATAATCATAATAATAAATTGTAACATTAATTTCCATGTGCTCGGTATTTGTTTTACCAATAAATATCTTTGCTTCAAGTCTTAATACTTCAGTGCCCAAAATATGCAGTCTTCATTCTTAAAGGTGAATGTTTTTGGTTGGGCCTCTAGTGCTGAAAGAGCATATTTCCTTTATAGTTACACAGAAAGCATTTCAAATAGTTAACAATGAGAGAAAAGGAAATAGAAACGTTACTTCAAGGCACAAAATTGATGTGTGGGGGTTTTTCTGGTGGTTTGTTGTTGTTGTTGGGTGGTTGTTGTTTGGGGTTTTTTTTCCCTTTCAGTTGCCATTTTGGAAGTTGGCTTGTGAATGTTTCTTTCATAAGAAATAGATTGAGATGAGGACAGGCTGAGAGAGTTGGGGTTGTTTAGCCTAGAGAAGAGAAGGCTCCGGGGAGACCTTATTGCAGCCTTTCAGTACTTAAAGGGGGCCTACAGGAAAGGTGGGGAAGGACTCTTTATCAGAGTGTAGTGATAGGACGAGGGGTAACAGTTTTAAACTGAAAGAGGGTAGGTTTAGATTAGATACTGGGAAGAAATTCTTTACTGTGAGGGTGGTGAGGCACTGGAACAGGTTGCCCAGAGAAGTTGTGGATGCCCCATCCCTGGAAGTGTTGAAGGCCAGGTTGGATGGGGCTTTGAGGAACCTGGTCCAGTGGAAGGTGTCCCTGCCTGTGGCAGGGGGGTTGGAACTAGATAATCTTTAAGGTCCCTTCCAACCCAAACCATTCCGTGATTCTATGCTGTATTCATATTTTATCATAAGAAATTTGGACATATTTAGAAGATGCAAGTCAGGTAGTCATTGTGTCATATGATAAAATAAGGGACATTCTGGAGGGGAAAAAAGAAACAGCCTAGAACTGTGGCTCATTACATATGCTTAACTTCTTCAACGGGAGTAATCAAGCCAGGTTGATCTTTACCCTTTTTTCCCTCCTTATTTTCCTACTGCTAATACTTTATCCCTGTCACCATTCATCCTTGATACTAAAAGAAGAATACGGTAAAGTTGGAATTTTCAGAGTTTTTTAATTTTAAAATTTACTTTAATTAGAGACAGAGTAGGACCACTTCTCAAGGCTTTTAAATTATCCCACCGTAAATACAGTAAGTTAAAATTGATGAATTTCAGTTTAATTATGTGTGTCCACATCATCCCAGCAAGTTGCAAAACCTTTTGTCTCACAAGCCGTGATAGAAGCTTTGAGAGCAGATGACAGTATATTCAGATGACTTTGCTTCCAGTGCCCTTGTGAATAACTGTTTTCACTTCCCACTAGCCTGTAGCCCAAACTTGTAAATTTCATGCCAGTTTCGATAGACTTTCTTGTGATTTTGCTCTGGCAGATCTGGTTGGTATTTATTTAAAATGGAGCCTCTGCAGAAATTTGTGTGTGGGAGGAAGGATTATTTACCCTGCAATAAGTATGCATTTTTACTAGATGAATTACATGTGTAAACTCCAAGGCTCTCCTTTGCACTCTGACAGAGTTCCTGAAAATAAGGAATGTTAATGTTTGTTTCACTTCAGAAAGCATTTTGACATCTTTAGATGAAATATGCTATCATCGAGGCAATTATGGTGGAAAACAATGAGAGTATTTGGAACTAGACTAACATTTGAAATTAGACTGATAATTAGGTATTTTTCTTTGTGAATTACGGGTTTATTAAAAAATGTGAAGTGAATTCAATAAATAAGTTGCTGCATCACTTGGTATACATATAAGATTTTAATCTTTTTCCCTTTGCAGTTAAGTTACCAACTTAAGGTGGGTATCATGTACTGCAAAGCTGGGCAAAGCACAGAAGAGGAAATGTATAATAATGAATCAGCAGGTCCAGCCTTTGAAGAGTTTCTTCAGCTCTTGGGAGAACGAGTTCGACTCAAGGGATTTGAAAAGTATCGTGCTCAGCTGGATACAAAGAGTAAGGCTTTTTCATTTTTTTTTCCCCTTAAGTGAACAAAATGCATCATACAGTTGCTAACTGACTTTTTATAGAGAGTTCTTAAAAATAACCTCTTTGCTATAGGAAGACAGTTGCTATAGGAAGAGTTAGAAGTGAAAGCAGAGCAAGTATGTAATTTGACCCATACCCATATGGTGTTTCAACTCTGATAATTCTTGGATTTTTGTACTAATTTGGTATGAAATTATCACTAAAGTTGCAACAAGAAACCAGTAACTGTGGAACCATTATTGGCATTGCAAATCCATCATCAGTGTGTTGTCTAAAGAGTAATCAATACAGTTGGTATGTCATAATTTTTTTAATGATATGCTAGTAGACTGTCACCAAAACAATGAACCTATCTACGTAACTCCACCTTGACAAGTTGATCTGTTGCTTTTCTGCAGTGTCTGTTGCATGTAGTTTTTCTTCTAGGCAGTTTTGTCTTACTCCTGCTATCAAATGTATTCCTCCCTCTGTGATTTTTCTTTTGAGTTATGGAAATTAAACTGGATTTTGCACTTATCAGCTTTAACTGTAAAAAATACTGCAACAAAAATGCAGTGGAAAGATGATCTTGGGTGACAGTATCTATAAAAGAAACTCTCTACTTTTGGAATCAAGCTTGTGAAATACCTGTTTATCAGCTAGCGCATGCTATATTCAATTTGTAAATCTATTTAAAAATACTCAGGGGGAAATTTTGTCCTGTCTTTCTTTTCTTTGAGTATTGGAACTAACCAGTTCCTATGGAAATCTTTTGCTATTTTGCTCACTTGCAGCAAAGGAAATTAAATAAGGAGTTGATTCATGAAAGCTGAAAAGCCTTCATCAACTTCAGTGCAGCAAAAACTGTGCTTTTGTCATGGGTCTCCTATCACAAATACAGTAACTTGCTGTACTTTAGTGCTCCACCATTCTACCTTGTGTCCTTGATTCTTACAGGGATCACATTGCCATCTCCTCAGGCTGTTCTTGATCAGGCTAATCATCACTCCTCAGAAGGTGATAAAACTTCCTGTGGTTTTAAACCTAAATTAATATCTATTTCGCACACATTTACCATTGAGCCAGCTTTCTTTTAGTTGCAATACTTACATTCCCTCTGTTGTATTTACTCCCTTGAGTGCATTTACACATTGCAGTTCTGTCTCTTCAATGCTTTTGTGATGTTACCCTTAATAAGCCAAGTCTCTCTTATTGGTAGGGGAGGTATGGATTTCTCTGCTGCCCCCCAACCCCCGCCATGCAGTATTACCTGGTAACCTTCCTATGCACTTGTCCAAGTTTGAATTCAGTCTCTCTAATTTTAGTGGCTAGGATTATTTACGTGATTCCAGATGAGATCCAGGCAGTTTCTTGCTGTAATATTTCCTTGCCTTTACTGGAAATATATTATACAATAATTCTCAGGCTGGGTTTTCCTTTTCTGCAGCTCCAAAGTGTTGTTTTATCAGTTATAAAAATAAGCTAGGTCAAAAATCAAATGTTTATGGAAAACAGAAAGTATTTGTTGTCTCATAGCTTCTGGTTTTATATTGTGACCTCCTTGTTACTTTCAGTAAAGTAAAAATCCTCTCTTCCCTTTCTTCTGCTTTAGTTATTTAAGGCATCTGAAAAAAACCCTTTTTTGGTGTCAGTCCACACACTGATTTCCAGTACATGTAAATGCTGATTTAAGAGTTGACTCATCTGCTCAGATATACCCATGAAAGCTGTAACTGTGTCTTAAGTACTTGTTTGAAATTTTCTTCTAAACAGCAGAATTTTCCAGTAATGTTTGAGTTCCTTCTTGTTGCTTCTGACTGAGGGAAAGAATTTTGTCAGGTTTTGATTTTATGTACTACAATCTAGCACCTGTTGAATGGACACGTATGTAAACTTTTAATTGACTGAATCTCTTCTGGTTTTAAGAGTTGTCTTCTTGTAATGAAGGTTTTCTAGTCCATGTTGAGAGCTGACGTGTCTTTTTCACGTTGCCCAGTAGACTTACCAGCTCCATTCTGTATCTAAAAATACAAAAATCGAAAGGCTTTACATGAACACTTCACTCTGATCAGAGAGGAAGGGGGATCCTCTGAGTGGAAACTGCTGCTTTCATGAAGGGTTTCCTACATTTTCTTTCAGTCAAGGTTTACAAGCTCACATGCATGGGTCCTCATCAGCTAGAACTGCTTAGGAACTCCTAAGTTGTCTGAAATCTTTCGGGTTATGTTGTCTGCAGGCTTACTGAGGAAACATGCAACTGCACAGCATACATGAGTTCTTAATGAGCAAGTTTAGACAGCAGCAAATGTGAACAATGGCAACAAACTTCTGTAATTTTCTTGATAGTGCTATGTTTTCCTTTCTGCCAGTATGCAAAGCACAGACTGGAAGTGGTGGAAGAGAACGTGGTGTTTTGGGGGCACAAGACTAAGCTCTTTGGATAGCTACATTCGGAAACCCTTAGTGCATGTTCTGCATAGGAAATGGCAAAAAAAAAACCAAAACACTTTGTGGTAGGTAAAATGCTAAAGACCAGAGATGGTCACAAGAGCTGCATCTGAGGTATGGGGAATATGTGAACAGCAGAATACAGGCAGGCAATACATCTTCAATAGCTACCCAAAGTAATCAGTCTTTTCTGCCTTGGCCCTAACATAGAAAGGCCTGCAAAGGAGGAGGTTGTGGTTTTTACCATGACTTAGGTTTATAGGGTTTTGCTGAACCAGCTAGATCTACAGCTAGGAAGCGAGCTTCTCCCTTTTCCAGCTCTGCTCTTCTGTTGCTAGAGGTCACTGTCATGAAATAGTTCTTGAGGTCTCATTACTCAGGAAATTTTCCTGCATAAAAATTCAGTTTAATGTCAGCACAGTTGATTGCAAAGATGCTCTTAAACAAATGTCTGTTCATTAACTTGCAAGAAAGGTCAAAGCTATGTAGGCTACTTTGCTAGTTCCTATACTTTTGACAATACTTTGCAACCTATGAAAAGCAGATACATGATGTAAGATGCAATGAAAGATTTTCTCAGTGTGGAGGGAAGCTGATTTGTATATGTACTCTGGAAATTTTCACAAGAAGTTTTTAATTTATGCAAATTTAGAAAAATAAAGTTGCTCTAGCAAAAGGCAGTTTCAGAACAGTTGTTGTTCTTAGAAATTTTTAGAATTAGGGGCCTAATTGGTAAGTATCCATAACAGAGCCAATTTTTAAAAGGAGGAATCTCATGCATCCTATTAAATGAAAGCCTATTTAAGTATATTGGATCCTTCAAGGGCTTTAGCTTTGGATCTCTGCCAGTGCCACTGTGGAAAAGAGCTGCTACTTTTAAAGTTTTGTTTGTACATTTCTAGAATTACCAGAGGGGAAGCAGTCTATCTCCTGGCAGCCTGCAGGCTTTGGATAGGAAATTGAGCTTGAAAATGTCATCTATCCTGTGGTTGCTAGGAAGTTTATGGGCATCACTTTAAAGTCATAAACATCGCAGTCATCTTTCAAATTATAACTTCAGTCTTTTTACTTTATTTTCTAGTTGTAATGCATGCTTTATTTCCCCCCCACTTAGTCTTATTTCTCAATATTTCAAACTGGTAAACAGGATCAGCTGGATAATGCTAGGCCTGGTAACCTGGCGTGTGTGTCCAGCAGAGTGGTAGTGTGGTCGGTGCAGGAAATGAAGGAGATTTGATTAATGTGAGTTGCAGGAGTTTATGAGTTATCTATTTGATGAGATTATAAACTTAGCTAATAATGGTAGGTTTCTGTGTTAGATGTTTATACTGCATGACTTTTTGGTTAAGACATGAGAAGAATATAAAAACAGCACAGAGATATTAAATAGATTAAAAATCTAGGGGAATGAATGGACTTCAAATTGACATTTCATTTAGTGGTCATCAGTAAACCCCAGTGTTTCTAATGAAATAATACAGATAGATTACCTTCTTAACTTGCACTATTTAACATCTTTTCAACCATGTGGAAGTAAGAGTAGACTTACTGTTGGATCTGAGACATTCGCTGGGAGACCAATAACCAAAGGAGGTCAGAGGTTCCTCGATTGCTTAAGAAGCAGAAATGGTGATGGGGGGAAGTCCATCTGCATTTCTCTGTGTTTGTGTTACACGTATACTTTTGTATGTTACAAAATAAAGGATTCTGTCCTCGGAAATAGTGTCTGAAAACGACTTGGATATTACAGAAGGTGAACATGAGTGCTTGGTGTAATCCTTGTGTATTACAGAAAGGAGAGCAGGTTTGACAGGTGCTGAATTTGGGCCAATGATGATGAGAAGCTAGAAATAAGGCAGGGCTTTTTAACAGCAAAGGTAGATGGGAACAACATTAAGCTCTGAAACTTCTTGTTCTAGTGCCTTTAATTGTGAGCACTGCTGCAGTTTGTAGCAATGGCTGTTCCTCCTCCTGCCTCATCAGTATCGTTTATTTTTTTGTTTTCCTACAATTCCTTGCAACATGTTTTCCTTTGAAACACTGAGTTAGTTTTCTACTTGTACTGGTTCTTATACAGTTTTCAAGTGCAGAGGTTTTAAAACCTGCTGTAGAAGCAGGCTGACAAAGTCCTGGGGCCTCAGTGAGGTGAATTTATTGGCAATATGCTGTTGGTGTCAATCACAGTTTTGAGCACTGTTGGTATTGGAAAAAACACTTAAATGGGAGTCTGTTAAGACAGTCCTTGTGAAGATAGCTGAGAAACATTGGAAGGACAGAAGAATAAGGTGGATTTTTAAAGGTGAATAATGATGGAAGGAAAAGAAGATCAGATAAGTCCTCAGCTAAGTAACCACATCCAGTAATGGGACAAGACTGAGAAGGCAGGGTCAATAGGTATGCCATAAACTGATGGCAGGAGGGAATGTCTTCAGTGTAAAAAGGTGCTAATGAATTTGTAGATCCCTCGGGCCTCTGTTAAATACAAGGAAATCAAAGTAGGTTGCAGTGCTGGCTTACAGTTCTGACCTTGAAATGATGGATACTATTCCAGTGCGCAGTCTTGGATTTTACTGCAATGGCAGTGATTTGATTTAAAGCAAACACCTGTAATTATTGCGTTGTACTTCAGAAAAAGTATTCTGGACTTGTAAGAAAGAAGAAATCTGAATGGTGAGAAAGATGCACAGTCTGTAGTGGATATGGACTTCTGTTTGTAGTTGGATTTGAATAATAGGGATTTAAGCTGTGAAGTACTTGGAAATAATTGGAATCATTAAATGTGTCATTTGGATTGTAGTGTTATTACTTAGTTTGCAGAACCAGTGCTGTTCTGAGAAAGAACCCTTTTCTGCCTGAAATGAAGTCCATCCAGGAAAGTTGAAAGTTTGGGTTAAATGCATAGGTGTTGTTCTAGCGTATTATTTGTCAGAATTGCTTTATTCTTTTCCTCTTTCTCCAACCCCTTTTGGGCCCCTTCCCCTCTTTTGGGGCCGGCCTTCCCCTATCTGTTTCCTTACCCACTTCCCTTTTTTTTTTTTTTCACCTGCTCCCCCTTTCCAGTTCTTTGTAATATTTTTGTATGCTCTATTTATGAAAGATGATGTACAAATTAGCATATTTACAGTTAGACCAAAAAAAGCCAGTAAGGAGTTATGTTGATGTTTAGGGGACTTCCAGGTGCATCTGCCACCTTCAGTGTGCATTGTAATGATCAGGCAGAGGATAGAGGCTGCTGTGAACTGAGTGCAAGATGAAATGACTCCCTTTCAGCTGTTGTGCTGTTGTAATTAGCATTAAAAAGAAAATATTTAGCAGTTAGCTGTTTTTTCATAATGGCAATGTTGAGTGCTGGAAAAGAGAGCCCAATCTTCTTGAAACATTAACTGAGATTTTTTTTTTTTTTTATAAGATTCTAGGAATCTTTATTTCTTATTCCCATTTTATTCTATGTAGATGATTTGGAAATGCAAAATCTCTATGCAGCTATAATGTAGAAAACTTTCCATTTCATTTTATGGATGATGTTGCGGTTTTTCATTTACAGCAAAGCTACCTCTATTTTATTATTCSGAATTTGACAGAAGGCAAAAACTTCTTGTCAAAGCTTATACCCAAAATCTGGGTAAATAAACTGTATATTTATGTTATTGTAAATGCCTCACAAATCTCAGAGCTATTATCTCCTTAGTAACATGATCTCTCTGCTTATAAAAATGCCAAGGTGTAGTATTTAACCACTTTTTAAAATACTTTGCTACAAATAGCTGGGATTATATAATATAGTAGCATGTTTATATAACTTCAAATAGTCAGGATGCTTTTTTCCATATATCTAGTTATTTTTTAAATTCTGTTTGAAAACGGGCTTTTTGCACTATGGACAGCAGTTATATTTAATAGAATATATTCACTATTTTAGATTTAAATGTGTTACTACTTAAATTAATGGAACATTTTTCAAGGTCTCTTTTTTTTGAGAGAGAAAAAAAAAGTAAAAACAGAAGTTCCCAATTTGTCTGTAATCAAGTGTTGTCTTCAACCAACACTTTGTAAACTTTAATAATATCCCCTCTTCTTTTTTTCTTTCTAAACTTCATAATCCTAGTTTTTATCATTTTCTCTCCACATGGAAGTCTCTCCATCCACGTATAATTATTTTTGTGGCCTGTTTCTGGATCCCTTCTCTTTCTTCTATAACTTTTAAAATAGGGTGGCCAGAACCCATAACAGGTGAGAGTACCTTTGATTAATATACCAGCATCATAATGTCATTGTTGTGGGCTTTCTCCATCATCAGCTGTAAGCATGCTAGCATCCTATTTGAGTTTTTGACTGCTCCTGTCCATAAAGCACCTGTTTTAGTGAAGGTTTTATCTGACTTCGTTACAGTTAATTTAGAGTCCTAATATTTATGTTTAAAAGAACCCCTTCTGTTCTTTTATGTATTGTGGGTTATATGTCCATTGATATTAATTATGCATGAGATCATGGTATTCATTCGCAGTATCTGTCTACCTTCCTTTCTGAAGTCCTTTTCACATTCCTTACAATTCAGTTTCATTCTGATTAGCCTGAGATATTGGGTGATGTCTGAAAATTATTTCAGACTTTGTTATCACTTTTCATGCTTAAATAGGCTTTCTTCAGGGTTTTCTGGTACAGATTCCCTATTCCTAACAAGTTCTTCATTGGGAGAAGTACGCAAAATTATATGTGCCGTCTATATGTGTCATTTGCTTTGGCAGGTGAATAAACTCTGGGTAAGTTTTTACTTGCTGACATTTGAGCTAGGATCAAGGATGAATAGGAATTCTTGTCCTGCCTGATGATTTTCTTTGATAATAAAGAAACTTTGTTTTTAAACTTTTTTTTTAATAATGCTTTTATTTTCTCTTTTCTTTAACTGAAGCTGATTCAACGGGTACTCACTCTCTATATACAACATACAAGGACTATGAGATCATGTTCCACGTTTCTACTATGTTGCCATATACTCCAAACAACAAGCAACAGGTAACATGGACCACGCCTGTTTAGAATTAATTTTTCCTCCATCTCAAAAGTAGCTGAACTATTGAATATTTATGACAACTTTCATTTGTTACTAGCAAAGAAACCACTTAAAGAATAAAAAGTATCAAAAGTAAAGTTGGCCATCTCTGTGTCAGGAAGATGAGCAAAGCAGATCATTGTAGGTACATCATAGGTAGATTTTTCTCCATCGGACTGTTTTCTATTTAATTATACATTATTTACTGAAACTTTGATGTAAATATTATACAATAATGTCAGTAGCACATCTGTGTTACATAAGAGTTCGTATCTTATGTCAAAAGGACCATAGTGTACTTGACGTGATTTTCAACCTTCTGCAGCGAAGTCCATTGCACTTTAAGGATTGCATTCAGTAAATTGTAATATGCACAGAATCAGAGGTGACAAGTGGGTGGTCCTGCACACTACACAAGAAGACATGAGTCAAAATCCTTTTGTTTGTTTTAATTTTTTTTATTATACTGAAGAGCTATGTAGGCTGTGAAGAGCTAGGTAGGCTGACCTGCTTTGTTACTGTGAAGTACCTTGCTCTTGTTAAATAGTAGGCCATCTTGTTGTGTATGATGTGTATGCATTTTACTCTAGAAATGATGTTATTTTGTGTTTCTGCAAATAAAATAGAAATTTCCTTTAACAATGAAAGATAACACAGCATTCTTTTTAGTTTGCTTTTTGTACACTAAATGTTATACTACTTCGTAGTTTACCTTTCTTTTTTACTGTAGTCTTGGATTTACTGGAAGAAGCCTATCAGAAAATTATTATAGCGTGTCTTAAGCACGATGACAACTATTTTCAACTTGAAATAGAACCTACTTCTGGCTTGTAAAAATGTGTGAAGTGAGGAATGTTTTCCAGCTTCCGTGTATCACTGATTACTCTGATACTAGCAGGTTTTGTTGTTGTTTTTCTTCTTTGTTTAGCTTAAAATTTTCCCTAACAAGATCTTCCTGTATGTTACATACAGAAATGAAATTGTTATGAAAATGCCTGTGCCTGAAACTTATAGATGATTAACTAACATTCTGGTACTTGTCATATAAATCCTCAAGTGTTTCAGTTTTCAGCCTGAAGTATCATTTGGAATAAAAAAAAAAAAAAGAACAATAGTAATTTATAATAATGAGAAATAAATAACTGAAAATTGTGAAAAGACTGTGTTTTAACCTATGCATCTTTTTTTTGTTAAAGCTTCTGAGAAAACGACATATTGGAAATGATATTGTGACAATAGTTTTCCAGGAGCCTGGAGCACAACCATTCAGCCCAAAGAACATTCGATCCCACTTCCAGCACGTCTTTGTCATTGTAAGAGTGCATGGTCCCTGTACTGACAGCGTTTGTTACAGGTAGCTATCGCTAGTTTCACTGAAAGCATGGAATTCGAGTGCAAAGGGAGGTGTCATTCCTCTCATAAATTCTCAGTAGGGAAACATAATGAAAGATAGGGGTCGAGGAGATTTTGGGTCATGTGAATGTAGAATGCTTTTTAAAAAGTAGACACACATGAGTATGTAAAGGACACACACCCAATGAGGAAATCAATGCTGTCAGTATGTGTACACACACACACACAAATCAAGCATTTGGGACCGATTTTAAAATTCTTTCTAAAACCTTTCAGGAAGAAGCTAAGTTCTCTGAAATATTTTGTCTGAACTATCTTCATTTCTCATCTCATTTCAGTCCAACAAAGACGTTCCAGAACATTATGCAGCAAAAAAAATCTTAGTGTGACCTTAAAGTCAATATGATTAAAATAGAAAATGGTAATTGATAGTAACATTTTCAAGTAAGTATAGTAAGGTTTAAAGGCTTTTCCTTCCCCATAAGTTTTTGGTAAAGCTCACACAGCGCTTCTGGAACTGATGCTGAACTTTGTACATGTATTAAACTCTCCTGGAGTAGGCATGTTCATGTTGATACTCATTTTAAGGCAGCTTATTGACAAATTCTACTGCTACATAATTTATGTGGACATAGCTTGTTCTTAAACTTTTAGACGTGTTTCAGCTCTTATTCTGTACAGAAACTGATTCTGAAGTAAAGGGAAAGTAGGAAATATATCAACAAGGGCTACAGATGCATTTTCCATTTAAATTGGGTATTACAAACACAGAGAAAGATCTGCTTTTGTTTATTATTTTAAATAATGTGACTGCATATTTTCAATTTCTTCCTTTTAAAAGGCATGGGAAAGATTTATACTTGTTATACTGTAATAAATTTAAATATCTCAGGGTTCTATTTCTGACCTTCAGACTTCTGAATTGCTTTCATTTTTCAAGTGTTCACAACTACAAGGGCTGGAACCTTACTGGTTACTACTAGTGAAAAAAATTTGAGAATTTCAGCTTTAGTAATGCTGCAGGCTTAAATTTTAAGGGGAGGGGGAGCAGGTAGGAAAAAAAATTGAGAGAGTGTCAGTGTTCATTTTGATACAGGAGACCGCTAGAGCATTGTATGTTCTGTGTACTGTCTTTAAGACTAAAATCCTTTCTTTTTTTGTCCTCTCAGTGCAAACACTTGATTTAAATTTGTAGAATTCCATGATGAAAAGTTTTTCTAGGAAACTTTTCAAAGTAAGTTTGACCTCTTTTTCACTGAATTATTTGGAACAGTTTCATAGATTCATAATTCTAGACAAAACAGGAAGCCATACAGCATAAAAATGTACTGGAATTTATATTAAAAAATACATAAAAGGAATAAAATCAAGCACTCTCTTGGCCAGTGATTCTCCCTCCCAACTAAGATAAACAATATTTCAGAAGTCTGGCTTCTCTGTCGGCATCGTTCACTTTTTAAAACTTCTCTAGCATATGTTAAAGATTAAATTCTTATCCCTGTGATTCATGATATTGAAAACCTAATCAAACAAAATGTCACTGGTAGTTTTTCATTACATCCAGTAATTGTGTTTAACGCTTAGGCTTCTATCTCTTAATAACAGACCCTTTAGGACCACTGAAGATGGTCGAGTCAGATGGTTGCATCATGAGCACCCCCTGTTGCATACTTTTAGATATATTGGCATACATTTGAAGGAAATATGACAGTCAATGACATCTTTCAATATCAGTTGTCAGAAAATATAATTAAAAAAACCAAAACCAACAAAACCAAAACAAACAAACAAATAAAACACCCCACCACCCAAAAGCAGAAGATACGGTTAGAGATTGGGTGACTTAATTTTTATTTTTGGTGTTCCTGTGTGCCTCCCACCCCCCCTCTCCCAAAAGCTTTACATATTTCTGCAATCTCAGTTATTGATTTTTTGGGGGGATTTCTCTGATTATGTTTAAGGATTCAGATAAGTTAGAACAAAGTGTGAAAATAATACCAGCCAGTCTTCCAAATGAAACACCACATACATTTCTAGTGTGTTCAAGTTCCATCCTATTTTTCTTTATAAAACTCTATGACCATGATATTTTGGCCAAAATTAGTTGATGCTTTTTCAGATCTAGTTATGGATATGTGGTAAATCATATTTGAACTGTTGGAGCATTTCTTGTCACAAAGCTGTTGAAGTACAGTTGTCAGTGTCGTCTTAGGACAGACTGCCAAGTGAATGGTACTGGACAGGAATGGCAAATCTTCAGTGATGCCAAACAACTCTCATCTGCTCTGTATCAAAAGAGTATTAACCAGGGAGAATAGCTAAGCTTGTCGGTGTTGCCTAAGGCAATCTTATTGTCAGTCCATCAGTTGGTATGGAAACTAAAAGGAAAAGTTGAAAAAACAAAGCATCTATTTCTAATATAATGTCTCCAAACTTCTAAGAAATTTCTTATTTCTAGTATTTTTGGAGTCTGCTTCTATCACTAGCATGCAATATCAGCTCGTGCAGTTTTCAATCCAGAAATTTAAAACGTAATCATTAGTGTGACATATATATGCGTTCAGTCACCAGAAGATGATTCTCACAGTGAAACTGGCCTTGTGAGATGACGTTATTGTCTTTTTCTTTTTAATGTGTCCATTTTATCTCTATTTCTAGTATTGATCATATACTTCACATTGCTTTCAGATGAGCCTTTCAGCTTTAGGTAGCTAAATTATAAGCTAGCCTTTGTAATAGTGTGTGTTAGAAATTTTCTGTTTATACTAAAAACAAACAGAATTCAGAACTACCATACGTGAGTGATTATCAAAAAAGCACGATTTTGCACTTTAAGCTCTCTTTAAGCTGTGGTACTGAGGATGACTCAAAAAAGCCTAGAAGCAAAAATAAGTGGCCTTCTGTTTATACAGTAAGGGGGACACAATCTCCACACTGGCAAGATTAAAATGTAAATATAGGGATATTGCTGAGAAAAGGAGAGAAAAATTGAGGGCTTAAGGAAAAAAGGAAATGTATTTTCTGTATTCAAAAACTGCTGAATTTGCATACAGTGAAACACTCTGCTTCTTCCTTATTCTTTTATTTCTTTTAGTGTTGCTGTGACAAGATCCAGAGATGTACCATCCTTTGGACCACCTATTCCAAAAGGTGTCACATTTCCTAAATCAAATGTGTTCAGGGACTTCTTACTAGCCAAAGTCATTAATGCAGAGAATGCTGCTCATAAATCAGAAAAGTTTCGTGTGATGGCCACCAGGACCCGTCAAGAGTACTTGAAAGACTTGGCAGAGAAGAATGTCACCAACACACCTATTGATCCTTCTGGCAAGTTCCCCTTCATCTCGCTTGCTTCAAAAAAGAAAGAAAAGTCCAAGCCTTATCCGGGAGCAGAGATCTATAGTTCTGGTGCTATTGTATGGAGTGTCCATGCAAAAGACTACAGCAAGGGTATGGAAATAGACTGTCTCCTAGGCATCTCTAATGAGTTTGTAGTCCTCATTGAACAGGACACGAAAAGCGTGGTGTTCAATTGCTCCTGTCGAGATGTGATAGGGTGGACTTCAACAGACACAAATATCAAAATATTCTATGAGAGAGGTGAATGTGTTTCTTTGGAGAGCTTCATCAGCAACATTGATGATATCAAAGAGATCGTCAAAAGGCTGGAGGTTAGAATATGTTATCTTGTTTGGTTCCCCTTCTTTGCTTTCTCCTCTCACCCCGTCGCCAAGTAAGGCTTCAGTTTAAGTAATGCTTGGGATCCCTAAAACTGTTCTAATTGTTTATCATGAAATCTATAAGGACTTTCCTGCTTTTTTTTTCTGAAAATCCGATATTGCTTTCACTTTTATCAGATATCAGCCAACCTCAGCTGGTTGTGTGTGTGTCAAAAATGTCTCAATATATTTATAAAAAAAAGAAAAAAAAAAAGGCAAGCAGGGCCTTCAGATGCATAAATTGCTCCCACACAATAAATATAGAAGTGTCACCTTATTTCTTTTCCTTGTTTTCCTTCCCTGTCTCTGTTTTATAGGCTTGTTGTATCTTGTTTCAAATGAAGCTATAATATCTTTGAGAATGACTTATGTTGCCAGCAGGGTGCAGTCCCAATCCCTATTGCAACCTTCAGATATTCTCTGAATACATGTGATAAACTGAAAATGCAGTGAATCATGGTATCTGTCTATAAAACATCTGTCTGTGCTCATTTTTCATCCAATTAAGTTATGAAAGAATGTGTTATGTTTCACTGTCTTTCCTGTAATTTCAGAGCTGTAGTTGTATAATGACCAGGAAAAAGGGAAAACCAGGCCCTATTAAATTGCTCTTGACAGTATTCATGTTCATGGTACATAGAAGAGTTGGCATAGACCCCAGTTTACTGTGCTTAGTAGCTGCATGCCACCATGTTCTGTCTGAAAGTGATCTTGCAGTTTACTGAAACAGCTAGAAATGTAGAATGGCTGTTTGGTTACTAAAGCATAAAAGATAAAGTAGAGATGGTTGTGTAACTCCTTGTGTTCTTCTGTTGTGCGCTGCCATATATCTTCTAAAATTCCTGTGGTTTCAGTAAAAATTTCAAGGCAGAACTTGGGTAACCAGACTCTACTGAAAATACTAGTTTGAGTGACAAGACCCATTTGAGCTGATTATGTACCCAGGACTGTGATATATATTCCTTGATCATGTCCCACCATTGTCTTGGGAGTTGGTTGATTGTACAAAAATGGAGCCCTTAAACCTCTATTAGCACTGAAGGTCTCTCCGTGCATTAAATTCTGTCTTCATTTCAATTCACAGCTTGTGACTAAGGGCTGTGAAACAGTGGAGATGACTCTGCGTAGGAATGGTCTGGGTCAGCTTGGTTTCCATGTAAACTATGAAGGCATTGTGGCAGATGTTGAGCCCTATGGCTATGCGTGGCAGGCAGGACTGCGACAAGGCAGCCGGCTGGTGGAAATCTGCAAGGTGGCTGTAGCCACTCTGAGCCATGAGCAAATGATTGATCTTCTCAGAACATCAGTAACAGTGAAGGTCGTCATCGTCCCTCCGTATGAGGACTGCACACCACGCAGGTATTGTATAATAGCTACATTTGGTCTGAAATTATATCTTGATTTGTGGGGTCGGGGGGGAAGAAACACCACAGAATAAGTGTTAGCCTCCAAAAGCCATGGTATAATTATAACATAGCATCCGGTATTGTAAGATGAAAGAGGGGGGCAGGAAAAACTGCCCGTATTCAGACTCCAGGCCCCAAAAAATATTCATCGAATGCCACAGTTTAATAAAATGTGTGAAGAACCTCATGTTTCCTTTAAATTCCATGGAATTTAACATGGAAATCAAACAGCTTTTTGTTGACAGCTATGTGTTTATGATGCATCAAAATTAATTGTACATTTCCCTCCCTGCTTTCGTATTTGTTGGTAGTTTGCAATGTCTGTGGATGTAATTCTTGAAAGCTATGAATAGACTTACATTCTTCTGCTTTCACAAATAAGTACGGCTGTAAATGATGAGAGTTTATCAAAGGTATGGGTCTGGCCAGAGAAACTGCTGCAAATTGTAATTCTTCTTTACTCAGTAGTAGATCTTGCTGCATCACTCTCACTTCCCATCCATGTTAAGCCTGAGGCTTGTGTCAACTGTATTATTGCTTTTATAGCTTTAAAATGTTGCTTGATCAGAAATAAGCAGTAATACGTGCTTTTTTCCTAAATTGGACATTAGGTCCCTCCATTTTTCCTGAACTCACACTAAAGCTTTTTATAATTTTTACTGCTTCCATCTGAACTCTCTGCAGTTGTCTGTAGCATTCAGCCACATCACTAAATGTGATTCCCATATTCCTGACATCCTGTATTAATATCTTGCAAATGCTATATGATTAAAATGGAATGATCTTTAACAGACTAAATTTGCCTGCAGGCTAGCTCAAGGTTTGTGCTAGATTTGCTAAGAAGAAGCAAGTGCAGTTATCAAAGTTCAATGTGTTCCTTGCAGTGAGAGTCTGAGAGAGCATTTTGCACTCTGTTTTCTAATCAGGCAATATCTTTGTAGAGGTAGATGCTAAATCTTTGTATACTTAAGGCTGGGGCTGAACTTAAATGCGTATTTATTACATTGTTATGAAATTGTGTCTCTGAGAAAAGACCTTGTACTTGCATAAAAGAAGAATCCATGTTTGTTTTTACTGTGAGCCATATTAACTCCTTTTGTAACTGGTAGCAAAACAGGAGTGGAGAGAAAAGTAGTTTTATTTGTCCTTTAGTTGTCAGTGGAAAATTGAATACATGTCAGGGATTAAAATGAGCAGTGGCATAAGGTCACCCATGAGGTATTTGGAAAGCTTTTGTACAGTATTTAGCAGTGTGAGCAAATGGAAAGTTCAGCTGCAATCATAGCAAAAGGATTAGAGCAGAAAAATCTGTGTGGAAAGCACAGATCCTATTATTCCTGAACTAAATTAAGTACAGCCAAAAGCAGGCTTAGCTTTAGTGTATCCAAACCCATAGCAGGAAGAGAAATGACTGCACTTTTTGAAATACTGTACTCAGCATCAGTGAGTTTTGTTGTTGTCTTGTAGTGAGCAAATGTTCATGGTGGGTTATTGCCTAGTTATAAAATTTCATAAAGCAACTCTTTATCCTGCTTGCTGTATCCAAAATTATTAAGGTTTAGGAACTGTGTCTTGAATTTGTAGCTATCCTACATATATTACTAGAGACTTGACTTAAATCTTTGCAAAAAGCAATTTCTCTTTTGGCAATCAGTTTTCCAAAATTAGAGTCTTTTCGTTGTGTCCTCTGGAGGTCATTCAGTATTTCTACTACAGTAACTTCTACAGACCGTAACTAAAATGAAGATCAGGTCTGCTTGGTATAGTACATTCATATGAGAAGCAGTCACTAGCCTAATAAATTGATTGGCATGAAGTTGCGGGAAGAGCAGGGGGTGCAGTTAGATAAGATGACTTGCCAACAGGCACACGTACAAGGTCAGTAGCAGATACAAAAATATATCCAAATATCCTGATTCACAATCTAATGCCCTACACAGAGGCAGGCCTTGTTATGGTTATAGCTCTACTAAAAGGTGGTCATTAAAACATTGCCACTGAACTCATGTAGTGGACTGATTGCCAACCTTGAAGTTAAGGACACAGCAGCAAGAGGAAATTGTGTATTCTTGCTTCTTAAAAGGTAACTATGTCTAAAAAAAAAAAAAAGAACCCCAAACTACTAAAGTATATAATCACTAGGGAAAGAATAGCAGAGACATAAAACATGAAGAGAAAAGAAAAAACAAGGGTATCAAGATTTTAGTTAGGTTGTGAGTAGACTTTGAAAACAAATCTCCTGATCTTCCCTATCTACCATGCAGTGGTTCACATCACAGAGTGGCCTGGGAGCGCACATACATTTCCTTTCAGATGAAGCTGAACTACATGTGCTTCAGAAGCACACCTTGTGCCTTCCAACTGCTAATTTAATTTGCAGGTCAAGACTAGAGGGTAGGCCAAAGTAAAACCACGAAATGTGTATATTGTGGACAGCAAGACCTCAGCATTGACTGTTTCACTTTGTCTACTCCTGTTACACTGCACAACTTGCTAATGTCAGCATAACCAGATAACAAGTTACCTGTTTTGTATTTTAGCTGGGAAGAGATATTGTATTTCTCAGCACTAATGGTGTAATCACTTAGAGAAAGGGCTAGAAGTAGAAAATTTTGCACTGATTGTTTATTTTTCCTTCCCATTAGATAATGATGTGTGTAGATAAACAAAGTAATCACGGTAAAAAACTCACTTAAATAGAGGTGTATACATTTGTCAAGAGAAAAACGAAAATTATGTGTACCAAAGCTGAAGGTCACATCTACTTTCCAAATCTCTCATTTTAATTGTATGCAGAAGTTTGCCCTGCATCTTATGTGGACTGCATTAGCTTATGCCCTGTTTTACTCCAATTTTTATGCTATCCTGTTCCTGTACATCATCAGGAAGCAAAGAGCATCTTTTGGGCTTGGCATCTACAATTTTTAGCAAGTGTTTTGTTTTCATAATGTGCAAATTTATCAACTGAGGTACTCCAAAGCCAACAATGTTTGAAAATGAAGTGTAATGCATTATTTCATGGGAATCTTGTCTTTTCCTGGATGTCTGTGCATCAGAAAGATTTATCTCAAAAAGAACAAACATTTCAGGTCTTATTTGTCTGGGTGCAGATGCAGGTAAGTTCTAAACCCCATGACTTTCTTAAATTAAGAAGGGGAGATACCCTTCTAGCAGATTTTTTAGCTTTTATAACCCAGTAATCAGATGAAGAGTATCAAAATTCGTTAAATATATGTTTCTAAAAAGCAAAACCTTACATTTACTGTTTCATAGAATTGATTCAGCTTCTGTCTTCAGATTTCTATCCTTGTGAACAGGATTTTTTTTTTTTTTATAGCAGCATGTTAAATTTCTTCATTTCCAGGAGTTCTTCAGAAAACTACCGTATGCCAGTGATGGAATACAAAGTGAATGAAGGAATGTCTTATGAATTCAAATTTCCCTTCAGAAATAATAACAAATGGCAGCGAAATGCAAGCAAAGGACAGGGACCTCATGTGGCTCAGGTACCATCCCAAATACAAAGTCCAGTAACATCTAGGATTGGCTCTGGGAAAGGAGAAGGGAAAATGCCACCCCCAGAACGAGCAGCCAATATCCCCCGAAGTATCTCTAGTGATGGGCGCCCGTTGGAGAGCCGGAGGTACGTGTCTTCTTCACAAATGCCTTTTCATTGCTGCTCAGAATGTTGTCTGGAAAAAAGCACAATAGATTTACCTAAGTATCTGAAGACTGCTTTCAATCTTGGTTTTAATTAGTCAAAAGGCAACATGAATATGAGCGAAACATTAGCCAAAAGGAAATACCTTTCTTGGCATGATTAACCACAAAATGAAGTGTTATGGGATTATTAGGCTATGTTTCCCTGTGTTGGATGGTATTCTAAAACTGCTGTATTGTTATTTAAGTTTTAAATTAGTTACAATCAAAGTTTTAGATGTAAGCGTTCCTGAACTTCTGCATTTTGAAGAAGTAAATAAAAATTTTAGCTTATAGGCTTGGTGGAACCGCCTAAAGGCAGAAATAGTATCTAACAGGGTGTTTAGCAAGAGAATTCTGACCAGCACAGAAAGCAAATTTATCTGATTGGGGAGCTTTTGAACTTTCTAGGCTAGAGAAGAGATTGTTTTAAGTTTGCATTTCTCTAGGGTGGTTTGGGGTTTTTTGTTGTTTTGGTTTTTTTTAAACAAGAAAGCGATTATTATTAAAATATTATTAAGAAAGGTATCAGGCACATCCTGTCACAGTATTTTCATTCTTTCACAGAAGATGATGTATTTGATAGTATTCAGATGAACTGTCATTGTTTTGATTATGTATACAAATCTGTCACTGTCTCTCCATTTACAAAGAGAACTGTTGAGGGAAAGAAGCTTGTAGCTTGTATTTCTTATTTTGGACAATTCTTAAAAAGAAAAAAAAGCTGTAGACAGATTCTGATTGTGCTTTATGTTGCTGAAAAATATAAAGCAGTGGAAATAAGATGCATTTTGTAGAAAATTTAAAGAGAGTTCTAATGAATTAACTTAAAGTATTTTTCACATCCTGAAGAACTGGGGATAAAAAAAAAAACAATGTTCAAAGATGGTACTGCCAAGACCAAGAAACTACCAAGGTGAAATTGAAACTTCTGTGTAGGACACCTTGTTAAGAAATTATATTAGTTGGTAAGGACTTCATTTTCTTACTTTCTTTTTCATTAGACACTATCGTACTTCTGTGCTCAAACTGATTAGAGAGTGTGCCCCCCCCCGAGTTGTAGCTTTGCTTAAAGCTCCCATCAGTGTGAGTTGCAAAAGAAAATTTGCAACACTTGAAAGCACTAATAATTTCACAGGCAACCTGGTAAGATTGTCAGTGAAAAAGGTTGCAGAAGCCAGTGAGATGCTGGACTTAGCTCTCTAGTGGTATATTTGGACCAACATAAAAATTGCATGGCTTCAGGCCATATCTGCCTGTTACAGCTGAAGACAGGCAGATGCTGAATTTGAAGGAGTAGGAGTTGGGGTGTTGTGTGTTTTTGCTCTCTCCAGTGGTATAGAATCTCACACTCTAATTACAGAAGGCATAGTAATACCTGGGCAAAGTTTAAGGCAGTGGCAGAAGATCAGATTCAGTTGAGTTGCTGTTTTTTTCAGACGCTTCCATCCTTCATGGTATTAATCAAAGAGTTTTGTCCAGAGTCTTGAGTTGGCTGTTCCATGACTCGTGCCGCGGAGAGTGAGCCTTTGGCTGCACTGAGAGACGGGGTATTACTAACTCTGTTTTTCTTGTGCATAAAATCCTGTGTGGGCAACATCGCAACCTAAAGCATCCAAGATTTATCCAGTCACTGGATGCTTCTAGAGGGGAGTTATGGCCTGATGAATGTTTGCAAAGTGAAAATTACATTTCCATATACTCCAGTATTTGTTTTCAAAAAGTGAAACTTCGACTTTCTGTTTCCTTCATTTTCAAGGCATGTAGCTGGGGTTTTTCTCCTCTAGACAGTCTTTTAAGTATTTTTTTTATTATTATTCAAAAAGGGTTCTATTGGATCTTTTCATCCTTAAAAGTATATTATCAAAGTAGCTTTTAAGTTTGGCTGGGAATTTTTTTGGTTGCCTGAAAAATGTCTTCTCTCTTATCTTTCTGCTAAAACTGTTAGTCTTGGCTGGATCAAGTTTAAGTATAACAGCAGCTGCATAAGGTTAACATGTTTCCAGTTTAAGTGAAGAAAAATACATTTTTGTCATTTTAAAGGAGTACTGGAGGAAAAAAAAAAGCAATAAGCTCACTCCAAGATTGTCTTTTCTCTGCATGATAAAAGAAAGCTTTGATTTGGGGAAGTTCAGATACTTCTATTCTTATTGTGTAAAATCTCTAAATTCAACAAAGGTGAGATTTTCATAGCCCTCTTAACTACTGCCTCATTTAATTTTTCACTACTAACTTTCATACTTTCCATAGCATAAAGATCACCTATCAGGATGTGCTGGAATCTGTGCGTGTTTCTGGTGCAGGTCGCAGCGATGGTGCTCCTCTGTGCTTTGCTCCCTACAATTTGTTCTTTGCTCAGGTCTCAATTGGTTGGAGAAACGGAGGACTAAGGGTAACCTGGTAATATGGGTACCGGGATCTATACTGGTGGTCCCTGTGATCCAAAAAGGGCCCTCTAATTAACATGATTATAAACATGACCCCACTGTATACAAGATGGCTACTTCAGTGTCTCTCTCTCTCTCTGCAGTATTTATGTTCTATAGAGCAATTTTAAGGGGTTTTAGAAAAAAGCACCTCATTATGTCATTATGGCTTATTAGAAAAGCACTACAGATATCCTAGATTTCCTTACTACCATTAGAGCTTCACTTCAGAAAAGAAGGTACTRCCGAAATGTCAGTGGGGCTGGAAACTTACCTATGAAGATCAGCATCAATAAGTAATTTCAGTACTAAATTACAGCTGTAACCTCAATTTTCATGTTTGGTTGTKGTCTAGATATCACTAGCTATCACTTGTGTTTCCGCGGTGCTGAGCTGCAGTTCAGACTTGCTGATGTTTGAGTGATCTTAATACTTAGCCGTTTTGAGACTGCAGCTGGCGTTTATCCCTCTGTGCTCCTGCCTTTTGACTGCACGTTCTTCGTTTATTGAGCTGGGCACAGTGACAGTAATGACAGATCTCATCTGCCGCTAAGAAACAGCGATCTGTAGTTTGTGATCTATGTTTTAAGGGACGTGGCAGCTGAGAAACCCATAGTAAATTGATCCATGTGGATCTTTGAGCTCTGAATCCGAGATGATTTTTGGAAGTAGCGCTGATAGCAGTCGCCCAGGACTACAGAAGGCCRGTACCATTGCCAGCCATAGCTCCAGCCGGTGGGATTTCAAAGAATGAAATAGAGGCATTGTAATATTTCTGACTTACCAGACCTGACATGGTACTCATTTTAATAGTAACTATCAGCAATAAATCCATGACTTATATTAAGTATTTAGAAAAAAACCTGAAGATTTAAGGGATTTAATTTAAACAAAAACAGCTTAACAGATGAGTGTTTCCCTCCTTGAGTACGAAGTGCTCTCAGAGTACAGGGAGTACAGGTGTAACTCTTTTTGAATTACCTACTAGTGATATTTGACTGATGATCACTTTATATAGCTAGAGTSTCTAAATATGCATACTGAGTGAAATAAATCTATTTTTTACCCTTGTTGATATTTTCACTTTAGTCCATTTAACTATGTTAAAAATAAATAAAARCTGCATTACTGTCCTGAGAAGAGGAGGATTTCACTTCATATACATAAAAACATCTTGCCTCCCTATGGAGACTGCTATCGTAGGTGGGAGAGTAGTTTGCTTGACAGTCCCTGATTCTGAGAAGGCAGACAAATGCCCAGTCCTGTGCCTAACCAGCAGAGTACTTAAATTTGTCTTTATTGGATTGTCTTTGTGTATCCAACTCACTAGCTTATGTTTAAATTCTCCCTGTTCCTTATAGTATCCTGGGTCCTTGAATGTATTCATGATTGATGTGCATATTTGTAGGCAGGAAAAATAACCCCAAACTTTATAAATCTTAAAATAAATCTCTAATGTTACTGCAACATTAAGACCGAAAAATCTAATAATATAAATGCAATAAATGCCAAGTTATGGCTTCTTTCACAACATTAATTAGTCCACACAGGACACTATATAGCCTATAACCCAGAATAAATATCAGAGTGATACATTAAGGAAAACAACAATAAGCCACATATATATGAAGTATGCCAGAGCTAATGTTATTAGAGAAGATGTAATTTTAGAGCTTGATATTTTTTTTTCCCTCCCAATTTTCAGTTTTTATTTTGTGCACTTGGTTTCCAGACTTTATTAAGAAAAAAATGTGCGGGGAAAGGAGATGAGATAGTGTTAGATGATAATCTCTTCTTAATTAACTTATCATAAACTGGAACCAGTCTTAACTAAAACTTGATTCAACAAACATTTGAAAAGTGTGAAAACCAATGAGCAAAGCATGCGGCTGGACTTCAGTGTGCAGTTCAGTACTGTACTGGATAAAAGCTCAAGGCTCTAACTAGAAAATTTCTGAGCACAGTCAATATTTTAAACCAAATAGAAAACTGAATTGTGGCATGACTGCAGTCAAGCACTGGCTGTAAAATTCCACAGTATGGAAGTATTAGAACAATATTCATTAAGACTGGTTTTAAGTCTTACTGAGGACTTTGGAGCACAGTCTTGCCCTAAGACTTCATACTTCTTTGAACGATGCCTGTGTGTAGTCAATGACAGTAACTGTGCCAGTAGTAGTTTATAGGTTAATTCCTGCAGATAGATTCTAGTTTAAACTGTTCCCATATTATATAAAAACCCTAATCTGCTGCTGCTTAGCTTGGATCAGTAACATTTTTCCTAATATAAACAGGCAGGTGTCTGTGCTCATCTTGGCGCCTGTCAAGTGAGCATCGTAGTGCATGCATTGCCTACCTCACAGGGTTTGAGGATTTGTTATTTTAAAGTTTTCATAACATTCTTCAAATTAAAACATGTACTAACATGAGATTATATATTATGCGTTTCCTACTGGCACCAGGACCTAGAGCTGGATGTAGCAGTGGAAAATCAAAGGTTTCTTGGTACACCTGGCTGTATGGCCAAACTCTTGTGTTCCAAAAACATCTGAGAAGAGCCATGCTGTGTCATGTCAAGAGTTGGTCTCTCTTGTTTGACAGTGGCCATCAGAAGGGACCAGGGAAAAGCATAAGAAATGCTTACAAGTATAAAGGAAGACTCCTTACAAGGTCCGACAGTCTCCTGGCTGTCTGCTGTTTAAGATTGCCTAGAGCTGGATGCATCTGTACTGTGTTTAACAGCTGTGGATGGTGTCTCTTCATCCAGGTGCCTGCTAATTGGTCTCTCAATGGTTCCAGGTCTCCTACTTGTTCTTTTGTCATGAGGGATAATGAATAATCATTTTGTTTGCTTGATCCAATGTAATTCATGTTTGGACAGATTGAAGCAGATAAGATAAAATTCTCTATAATCTGTGGAGCCATATAGCCTATTCAGTGTTTCTTCATATGGAAGCCATTTTGTACCTCTGGTTGTCCCGTTGCCTGCCTCTGTATCTTTTCATGTTATAATACGTGTGGTCTGAAATGTGGTGATCAAATTGAATAAAAATATTCGAGAAGGTACACAGTGTGGTGTGAGAAGGTACAATATGACAGCATAATTGCATTTTCTGTTTCATTCGCTATCCCCTTCCCCAAAATTGCTGATGTTCTTTTTTTCCTTTTTGAATGGTTTGGTTTCCTTTTTAACGTGAGAGCATTGAGTCAGTGTTTTCAGAGAACTGTCAATTCTTGCAGTATTATTAGGATTGCAAAAATTAAACATGTGGAAGGTAAGCATGCCAGAATTAAGATTTGCTGTGCAGTTTTATTCAGAACTCTTGTGTAACCGTGTTTTCTGATACTTCCTTTGATTAAATTACGAGAATTTCTTTTAACAGAGGACATCTGCCTCATTCAGTTCACCCAGTGGATGCAGCTCATTAAAGAAGAGCTATTTAATATTTTATTTTCCTCTTCATTACTCCATCCCTTATTTACTGGATGGGATTCAAATCCTGCTGTAAAGATGCAATTATTAATTCCCCTCTAAGCTTTACAGTTGTGCCCATTACTATGGTTTCTGAATGCTTCACAGGTATTAATTAAACTTAATTTTCAAAACTCTTGTGTAAGAAGAGATGTCTTTGGCCCTCTTCAGATTAAGAACAAAGGTAGAGAGAGAAATTATATTCTAATCATTTGCTGTGTCTTATTTTGGGCACCCATATTTGGAAGTGTGCCCAGCATTGTTAATATTTTATATATTCAAATTACAGCTTCAGTTGACTTCAGCTGCTTTGGTAAGCTTTCAGCTCAGAAGTAAATAGGGCCTTGGAATCAAATTAGGCCTTTGAGAAACTTGCAATTAGTGATAATGAATGAAAAATTTTCTTTAACAAATATGCCAGTGGTCATATTGGAGTGCTGCAGCAAGTGCAAGATAAGAATTCAGTTTGCTAAATCAGCACTGAAATGCCTTGACTATAAGGCCATCCTTTCTCTTCTGCCAGCCTGTGCCTCTTTCACTTCCAAGCTGTGCAGCTCTTGAAGGAGAAGTTGTAGCACAAAATAGAACTGCATGGGGCAGAGCTCCTAAGGGAGAAGGCACCTGTGTATGATCATATAACTAAAGACTGCCTTAGGCCATAGGCACAAAGCGTGCTAGGCTGACATTTTTCTTATGATGTGTATAATACATACCTATACATACTGAAGACATGGGGAAAATTACAGCTAATGACATGGAAATTAATTTATTAAGAGCAAGATGGATGCTTTCAATGTCTGTGTTGTCATACTGAACAAAATAAATGTACGCCCATCACGCTCACAAAAGATGATTTTCTTCCCATACTTGGCAAGACTCAACCAGACCTTTCAGGATGAACTAGATCTGTTAGAACTAAACCATGCATGGTATAATTCCAGTTCAATTGACTGCAATGTCATTGTATCTGTTTAATGCAATGGACGCTTGGCCTATTTTTAAATTCAATTATGAGACTCATGCACTTAACGAAGTTGGAATTTCTTCTTAAAGCTGTCTTTTGAAATAGATAATAGCCTGGTTTAGTTTGGTTTTTTTAATTATAAATAAAAGACAAGCACAAAATATCTTAACTATAGGGGCATACTGCTAACACAATACTCCTTTTGTCTTGGGAAGTGCCTTTCATCAGTAGATTTCAAAGCAGCTCAACAAGTCAGTTCGAACTAATTTACTCTAAAGTTCTTTTGTCTTATTTATATGTTTCACATAAAATGAAGCATCTTTCACTATTAATGTTTTTTAGTGCTATTGTGAACTGTACCAACAAAATGTATTGCTGCTTTAAATAATAGGATGTCCTACCTGACTGTTCATTGCTGTTGTTCAGGCTACATTTATAATACAATTTTGTTTGCCCTCGAGGTCTTTCATCTTTGTAAATGAGTTATAACTCCATGACATAGTTCTGAAATCTTGATGTTCCTTCTGAACAACGCTGTCACTTTTTGGTAAGGCATAGAAAAGACATAGCTGAATCTGAAGTGAAAATGTTAAGCATTTTCCAACAGAAAATCATTTTACAGAAATTATTCGAGAAGTAATTTGTTTCCTTGCCATAAATTCTAATTTAGTATTGGGAAAAAAGGTCATACTTTTAAACTGTGGATTGCTCTGCAAGCATAACTGAGTTTAAATGTGTGTGCCTGTATAGATGGGTGAATGCTATTGAAAGCACATATTTTTGTTGGTGGAACTCCCCCCCCGCTTCCCCCCCCTTTATAAGAGTGCCACTGGGAAAATGAACTGCTTGGTTCGTGGCTCGCCAAGTTTCCAACTCTTGAACTGTGTTCTTTGCAATCAAATATTTCAGAATTGTTGCTTGATAAATGTGAGATAAGTTAAATTCAGTTCAGTAGACTAGAAAGGAATTACTGGATTTGGTGTGGTACTTGTGATGGTCAGGCGTTGGATCATTCCTTTCTTGTCTGGGAAAAAGAGTTACTATTAGTCATATGCACTTTATGAAATTCCAGATGATCAAGATGTTTGGTCCAGTCATACTGCTCCTTCCATTTTAAGATTTTGTTAGTTTACTGCTTTTTTGCAAAGTACTGGGGGGGACAAATGCACATTTGATATATATAAACACACACACACTCTTTGGATATATATACACACATACATAAGTAACATTAATCAGTGCAATGCTTTTTTCATTTTCAAGAGAGCTTTTGACCTTTAAAAGTTCTTATAGTATTGTGGTGAGAGCTGATTAAAATGTGCCACTCCTTTACAGATACAGATTAAGTGGCTAGGCTAAGATCTTGTAAATCCCCAGACCCAAGTTGTGTACTGAGGCAACTATCTGTGTGTTTCACTGAAGTCAATATGCATTTTTTAAATGTTAAAAGTTAAAATGCTATTTAACTTGTGTAAGTGATAGTATTTTTCCTAGTTAAAATGAGTAAAGGTTTGCGTTCATAGTAGGATTTTGATGTTCATGGATGGCGTAATTCAAACTCCACTTAAATAACTGCAGAAGTTCTGAATGGCTTTAGTCACCACCGAGTAGAACAAAAAGCTAGCTAGCAGCAGTGAATTCGGTTGGGATTTGGGAAACAAAATGCACAAAGCAGAAAATGATCTCAAAAAGCCTTCAACTACAGAACAGGATCGACGAGTTGAGCAGTATAAGCCTGCTGCTTCCAGCCATTCTGCCAGGGTGCATGTGTTGCAATTCTAGCCCATTTATTGCGGTATGGTTATTCCGACAGGAGAAGGCTTCATATGTGTCAGGTCTGTATTTTCAAACAGATTTCTGATATGTTGAGATAATTTTATATTAGAATGTTAAGTTGGGGGGGGGGGGATTTTAAGGTATTTATGAATAACATTTTTTAGTCCTTGTGATTTAATGTGGACAAGTTTGATGGCATAGAGATAAGCTTGATAGTCTTGGAAGAGTTTGCATAGACAGCTCACTACAGTTAGTTTAAATTCCAGGCAAGAGTTTGTTCTGAGAATTAGAAATATTTTGTTCTGCTTGGTATTTGGACGAGGAATGTCATGCTTCATTATTCCTTACAAGCAATCTGTAAAAACAAATCAGGACTTTAGAAACTGGGTTGTTTTCCTAGTGTGTGCCAGGATTTTCCTCCCACACTTGCCTCTCTTCATTTACTCCCCTGCATCCAGCTTTTTACAGCTGATTTTCCATGGTTTCCAATAGATTAATAAGGGGAAAATGTCTGATCTTTCAACTGACTTCATTTCTGCTGTCTCCATGATGCCATGTTCTTTGATGTGACAATTTGCATGATTGTTGTCCATCATGCTTTGCACTACGATATTGCTGTTCAGTATTGCTGATTTGACTGGTTGGTTTGCTCTGAACAGGTTGTCTCCCGGTTCCGATGTCTATGTCACAGTTTCATCCATTGCCTTAGCAAGATCGCAACAGTGCCGAAATTCTCCAAGCAACTTATCATCCTCAAGTGAGACTGGCTCTGGTGGGGGCACATACAGACAAAAATCTATGCCAGAAGGGTAGGCACCAGACTTTTCATATTCTTTTTAGGCAGTTTTTTTGTTCTCCGTTCCATTTGTTGTATATTAAACTAAAGGAGTGCTTACACAGCTTCCTGTCAGCTGTTGTTCACAGGCATTAAAACGTTTGTTTTCAAATATCACTGTCATGCTTCTTGAAAAAGTCAGTTTTAAAAATCCCTTGCTTCCACCTTCTCCCTTTGTGACCTAACCTCTCTGATCCTAGTCTACAACTGCTTAGGTTACTATACAAGGGGACCTTTATGTATTTAAAAATCTTCATTAAAGGTACTGGTTTCATGTTGCAAATTGCTTCATTTCACAGGTTTAGATTCTAAAATAAAATAAGTAATAGGTTTGGGACTTTGCAGTCTGTGCTAATAGTTGAAGCAAAGCAGTGTTGAGCGCAACTAAGACTTCAGATGTGTAGGCACAAAAGTGCTAAGAAATCCACAGCTAGCATCTTTTTCACATATTTGCAGTCATCCTGTTTTAAGGTGCTCTCTTCCAACTTTCCAGAAATCTTCAAACTCTGAATTGATCCAATGTCAACGTAAGGGGCAACTTGGAGAGGAAGAAATTAAATCTGTATCATTTTCAGAGAGCACTGAAAGGAGCAATAAATCAAGCATCTCCAAGTAGGGAAAAAAATAATTGGCAGCAGGAGAGCTGTCTACCACACTGCTGATAGTTCCCACCGCAAAGCTTCCCTCTGAAGTCTTCTTGAGTACGTTGCAGGTCGTTGTGCGTAATTCATTCTGGTTTGGGTCTTTTATAAAGTAGAAGTATCTTCTTCTCTATTTTAAAATATATATTATTAGTAAGATTAAATGCCATTTAACTGCTTAGCACAAGACACTGTCTTTTGCCTGTTTAGGTGACTGTAAGGGGACACTGCTCTGTGTCAGTCCAGAGAATGCTGTTTTGAGCGTGTGTTTGGACAAGTGCTGCTTCTTGCTCCAGAGCACTGAAGATTTGTCCTCCCTGTCCTCCTCCTTGCAGCTCAGTTTGAGGTTTTCTGAAGAGGCCATCTCTTCTCTGCTGCACACCTCCCTGAAGGCTCTGATTTGTGAGACCATCAGGCCTGTTCAGGTCGTTATTTAAGTTTGTGCTTAAGTCCTACTGACATTAGGAGATTTGTTCTAAACCCATTAAACTTTGCTATAAGGAGGCTAAATAGAAGTGTGTCCAAAGCTCTGCAGCTGGAAAAAGCACTTAACCTCTTTATACACTGCATACTTCCTGGCTCTTTTATGCCAGCAGCACTTACGTGTTGCCTTGAATTCTGAAGAGCAGCTTGTGCTCCCACTATCTTGTCTGCTCTTTTCCAACTACATCATTTGGTCTACAAAAAAGGTATTGCTGCCATATGTCCTTAGACCATCACAACCATAACTGCTTGAGTAGGAAGGGATTTTCAGACACGCTGGGGTTTTTGTTTTGAATTGTCCTCAGAGCACACCAGCACCCATCCCAACCCTTTTCCATCTTTCAAGTTAATTATACACATATGTTCACTACAGTATTCTTTGAGCATTTTGCAAGTTCAGCAGAGAGATGTGTCCTAGAAACCTTGCATATACAGTCTTTTTGGTTTTGAAGCTTTAATTTGGTGCAAGGAAACACTGTTTAGATGCAATAATGAAAGAAGTAATTAATACGAGAACTTTGCATGTTCCTTATTGGATGTTTTTTTAAGAAAAAAAAATCACTTATTAAACTCCAATTATTTGACTATTATGTTCTATTCTTATAGGAAGAGCACTTTGCCTCTCGTACTGTCCTTGTACACATGAATCGTATTTACTCAGGACTTCCCAAACATTTTCTGCCAGGCTAGATGGAAAGCATGAAAAATGTAATTATGAAGGAAACTTTCCCTTGCCTCAATAAGCGAAGTAATGTCTGTCACATTACTAAAAATCATTGCAGTTCCATGTGCATCTTCTGTTGAGATTCGTCCGAGACACGAGATTCAGGGCAGCTCTGTAGTGATGTTAGATGTACCAGGTAGAGCTGATCAGTGATTAACCCATATATGTCGTTAAAATAGGGGAGAGATGTTGTAGCATTCAGTTCTAAGATGTTGGAGAGAAGGATGGGCTGGAGTAGGTACCTAGCCAAGGGGGCACCATGTCCTGAAGGTAATCTTCCCGAGGTGAGGCTCCAGTGTGCTCTAGGTATGCCAGTCCCTGAGATTTCCCAGTGCAGGAAATCTCAACTGCATAATTTGTGTATACATTTCTTTCTTGTTGCATGATATGACAGATTTGGAAAGTTTGTGAAACTTAAATGACTGGAAGCATGGGTGTGAGTCCAACCTCTCTCAGACGTTGGTAAGAGCAGTAACTGCTGCCTCTTCTAGATTATTGGTCCATATCCTAAGCTGGGTATAGGCAAAAACTTCACTGCCTTCAAGAATGTCCAGATTGGTCTTGCTGTATATATATGTTTTGTATACTTATCCTGTGTTTACCTGAAGGTATGTATATGTAATAAATTATTATAGAATGTAAAAATGAAATTTGAAAATACCAAAACAATGAGTTTCTTCTTATGAAATATATGTAAAATGTATATTTAAACAATTTCCCTGTTCTTTTAATCCAGATTGATTTCTCCTTCAAGTTTTTTGGGTTCATTCCTACATACCCTAATGGGCTATATATTTAAGCAGCATAGAATATAGCACCACCTGCATTTATTATTCCTGCAAAAAGAGGAAATCTAAAGACATTTCTTGCTGCTCAATTAGTAGAGCAGTGATTTTAATGAAATAAAATTAGCAACATGGTGGGTTTGTATATCTCTAATCTTGGAAAAAAGATCCCACATCATAAAATATGCCAAATGCAAAATTGACTGCTTTCATACGTATGAACGTTATGGGATTTAGGTAAGAGGACAACGCATAGGAAGTATAATATTGATACAACACAACTTCATCACACCAAGGTTTCTTGTGGGTTTGGCTTTTTCTTTTAGATAACAACTTCTAATTATTTTGTCATGAAAAGATATTCTTCCCAAAATACTTAACAAGTCTTAAAAGTTTGTAAATTACTTCAGATCAGTGTTTAAAGAATCAATCAGCTTTTGAAATCTTGTGTTTAGACTTGTTATGCATCTATTGAATTGGTATTGAATTCATCATGTTTAATTTAGGTATTTGATTAAGTGAAATTCTAGCTAGTCTGTGCGGCTAGAAAAGGAAAAGTATTACTTACATAATGCAATTTCAATTTAAATTGTTTGCATTCTGAAGGCAGATATATCCAGGTGTTCTTTACTTCATCAAACCATGTGTTGGCTGTACCAGGGAGCAGTGAACAAAAGGGAAGTAGGGTCATGTTTGGGTAAAATTTAGAAGGCCCGAGTTTCAAAATGTGACATTTTGGAGCTGTGCTGCATATACACGCACATTCCAGCTACTTGTCTAAGGCTAGGAATGGGATTTWGTTGTTCTGAGTCATGTGATGTTTCTTTGGTGGGTTCATTTGAGTTAATAAGTACATAAACTTTCAAATGGGGTAACCACATTGAGCTTGTTCTGATAGAGTGGCGCGGATGTCTGTTTTACATCAGAGGTCATGTGGGGCAGTCTGTAGCTAGTAGAGTGAGTGGAAAGCACAGTTCGGGGTATTTAATTTTCTGTTATTATGTTAGATGCTTAGAGCTACAGAAACTCCTGGATATATAGACAATATATCAGCTTGTAATTCTTTTGGGTGTTACTCTGTTCATGTAGCGTTTTGGTAAAATTTTTTTTCCTTCAGGGTATGTCTGATTTAAAAAAAAAAAAAAAAAAAAAAAAAAAAAGCCAAAAACACCAACAACTCAGAAATGCATTATTCTTGATGAATTCTTAATGATTGATCGGCTAATTCTGAACCCAACTATAATTCTTACAGACTTATGAATGATTTATAAGTAATACAGAATTAGAGATTTAATTCTTACAGACTTCTAGGCACATAATGCATGTAGACTTCGGTATGGCACAGAGGCACTGTGTGTCTCCTTTGTCATTAGATTGTTCTCCTTGAGTTTACTTTATCTCTGTTGAGCTTTCCAAAATCCATCTGACTAATCTAGCAGGATTTACAAAAAGTCCATTGAACTCTGTATGCTTTCTTCTACAGCAATAGGTATACATGTCTCACTGCTTTCCTATGCCTGTATTTAGTTTACACTAGTAAACTCAAATTATTTTATGATCCAAAAACTTCATAATTTACAGAATTTATACCTCCCAGGTTTTGGGAGTCCATAACCAATACAGTCAACTTTATAAACTCTTAACTGAAATGTTTGGCAGTGTAATATTGCCCCAAATGAATCTATGTTGTTTGCATATGTGTCTGCATCACCTAGGTCTGACCTTACTAGTCTTTTGCTTAGAACCCAGGAAGTGGCCGAGATCCATGGGATTGTCCCAAGAAACTTTCTGATGCTAACTTGGATTAGATTGGGGCAGTACTTTCCCAGTTAAAAGGATCCATCCTTGAAATCTTTTCCCAATAAACACATCTCTCTTCCCTCTGTGGCTTTTATCCAAACTTTTAAGTTTTACTCATTGCGGTCAATTTTCTGTAACCGTGTAACCGTCTGGTCACCTTTCCATGTAAACATCTATGTAAATGAAAACTAATAATTTTATTTCTGGATGTTTTGGGTCTGGTTTTTTAATTGTATGCACTGTAACTAGATGTTCTTTATCAAAGATGCTCAGTAAATTAATGTGTACTGTAATCTTATGCATTAAAGGTGCTAAATGGGTCCTGGAGCTGCCACAAAAATTAAATGGAAAATCGTTATAAATCCCTCAAGTAGTTGTGCTATGCATTGCTCTGCCATGTTGTTTGACACTAGCTTCTTAAAAGTGCTCTTTTACCATTATGTGAGATTTATGCATATTTAAAATCATTATCTGCTTTGTTTTTTGGGGTGTTACAACAGGTTTGGAATTAGCCGTAGATCCCCTGCTTCCATTGACAGGCAGAACACGCAATCAGATACGGGTGGTAGCGGCAAATCCACACCCAGCTGGCAAAGAAGTGAGGATAGTATCGCTGACCAGATGGGTAGGTAATTAATTCTTTACAATGAGCACGTGGTGCTAACCACAAGGTGACTTTGGCAATACCTCTTCATGCAGAGAGAGAACCCTCTTAAGCACTGTGTTTTCAGTGTCTTTGAAAGTTAACCTTGTTCATCAGGATGAATAATTAGGTCTGGAGCATATACTAGCTTCTGCAGTCTGTTTCTTGAGACCTATGAGTATCACCTGAGGAAGAACTGATTTCAGTTCTTCACTTGATTGTGGGACTAAATCTACCTTAATGCTCTTACCCTGAAACATTCTGTCCTTTTAGAAGCAGTTGGGTAGACACACTTATTAATTTGTCTTGCTGTTGAGGACTTGTTTGACCTCGCTTACTCTCCCGAGTGGCTTGGCTTAGTTTAATTTTTGCTTAGTTTGTCTAAAGTGCTTGTGATGCTCACTTTCAAATGGTGCTATATAAATGCAAATTGATTGTTTGATCATTGAAGCTATAAAAATACCATGTACAAAATGGAAAAAAAGCAATTAAAGTTTAAATAGTAAAGTAAATCTATAGCTTGGTAATCGCCTTCCACCAGTGTATACATTTTCATTGCACTTGGTAATTAAGCTGTCAGCTGGGGGAACATTAACTGCATAAAACAGCTGGGTACTGAGAATTTGCATTGTTAAGCCTTCATTTGAAGTTTTTGCACATAGACCTTTTGCTACAGGTMTGGCTTCACTTGAGTGGATACCAATGAGATTGACACCCATGGAAATGTCCTATCTACAAACAGCATTGATCCAACCTGATGACCATGGTCAAGATTGCTAGATTGGTTTTTCCTAACTTTGTTACCATAGATTAAACAATTCCGTCCTTTTTTTTATTGCATGTATAGATCATCATTTTACTGCATCACAGCTTTTGTTCTATATAAATGGACTAGTGTTGAACACAGAATAAGGCTCAGTGAGATCAGCAGGAGTTTAAGGCAAATGCCAACCTCAAGTTCTGGAGATGTACTTTGTTCACATACCTTCACAACCTCAGTGAGCTGTGCCTTGTTATTGAAGCCATCTGTCAGTCCCTCCCTCACAACTCCCCCCATACTTCTCACTAAAAAGCTGTGATTATACTGATCTGCAGTTCTCATTTTGACAGAACAATTTTTAATCGCATATGTTTTGATACTGTTGTGATGGTAACGACGCATGTAAAACTGATCTTTTGCTCAGCATTACTTTTGCAGACCAACAGTTGAGTGTTGATGCTGGCACTGAGTGGAGTTGCCAGCAAGTTCTGTTGTACAACGTCAGGTGTCACCATATTAGCAAAATAAATAAATAAGGCCAAAAAGAACAGGAAAAATTGTGTGGCAGAAGAGATGGCTCTAGCAATTGGCAAAGGTGAAAATGCATACTGATATATAAACCCTGTATTTTATCTCTTGTGTATTGTCGTGCGTTCATAGAGTCGCAGTTGGAAGCTGCATCTCTGACTGGAGACTTTATTGCCAGTCTGGTGAATCTAGGTGAAAGTTTGGTTCTGTGCCAAATAAGCATATTTCCACTTGGGATAATCTGTTTCAAGGTAAATAAGGCATTAGGTGCAGTGAATCCTCACACTAACTCCTTCCTGGCCCATTCTTCGCTACAGAAGACCTTTGTTCTTTGTGCACCAACACTGCTTGTTAACACTTGGCAGGGCAAATCAAGTTTGACGATTATATCATTATTATTATCATTGTTATATTTTATATTTTAAAAAAACTTATTACTTTTTTTTTTTTTTTTAAAAGCAAGTAATGCTGCAGATCAAGATGAACAAACCATAGCTGTGCTGGGGAAAGCTTTAAAGCACTGCTAATTACCATGGGTATTGTTAAGTACTTGATGTTCATAAGCACATATTCTACTTAAAAGCAGCATTTTTAGAAGTGCAGAATATTGCATAACCACAAGAGAGAAGATACAAATAAAAAGTTACAACTAAGAAAGATTCTTTTAAACTACTGACCTTGTGCTCTGAGAAGGCAGTCGCCTACCTGAAGGGCTCTGTCTGAACACCCTCCAAACCTCCATAGTTATCTCCTAGGAAAAAATAAGCTTAATTGGCAAAGAGCACTCCTATCAGTGTCCATGTAAGATGAATGATTTTAATTCTGTCCACTTTTGTCTGGTTTAGTTTAATAAGTATTCCTTTCTTTTGTACATCTATGGGGTTTCCACATTCACAGCCATCAATTTTTAAGGGAATATTGTGATTTCAACAGATTTTTGCTATCTCTTCAATTAGAAAATGTTTATTTAACTCACCTTAACTTTGACAAGAAATATGTGTAGTAGTTGTACTGGAGAAAATGTGTTCATTTAAGTGATCACCATAGACTTTCGCTATTGTCCTGCCTTGCGTAGAATACAATTTAAGGAAATGTGGATCTTCAGATTTTTAATCTCTTGTCCACAGGCAATACACATATAAAGATACAATTTCAATACACTGTGAAAATTAATATTCCGCTGTTTTAATGCTCTGATACAGTGCTGTTGGACAATAGGGGCATGATACCATTCAGATTGTTCTAACAAAAGCCAGGATGGTGGCTGCTGGTTTTTCATGAAGTCTTACTGATTTACACCGGGCAGGAATGGGCCCTCACTTACCTGTGTTCTGTCACAATATGTATTTTTTTTTATTTGGAACGAATTTCGTATTAGGTATCCAAAGTTTTTTGGCTAATGGTAGTATTGGAAAAATTGCAGTGTAGAATTAGACTACACATTTTCTTAGTTTGTTGCACTGCTTACACTCTTCAGTACATAGTTGTGTGCTGTATTGCAGAACCAACATGCCATCTCCCAGCAGTATCAAAAGTACTGCCATCCTTCAGAGAAAGCCCCAGTGGAAGACTGATGAGACAGGATCCTGTGGTTCACTTGTCTCCAAATAAGCAGGGTCATGTAAGTTATCCTAAAAAAGCAATTATTTAATGTTTTGCTCTTGCTCCACAAGCTCTTGATGCCAAAGGTGTTGTTCAAAGTTGCGTTTAGAGTGTCAGTTAAAAAAAGAAAGAAAAAAAGCCCTGTTACCTACTAGAACATGGAGGAAGCAGTAGAGCAGACCTGTTGTTTCCTGAATCCTACAGAAGCTAAGCACAGCCTACTGAACTATTTATTAGTTAATAAAGTTTTGTTGCCAGTTGAACAGCAACTTCTTGTCTGTTATCTTGTGATAAGTGGAGGATTTGTGGGAGTTTACAAAGCTATTCCTAGGCCTCACATGTGAGACTTAAAGTTTACTAATATATTTTATAATGCAACACTCAGAAAGCTGCTTCTTTGAAACAGAGTAGTGATCTTGCTTTTGGTTTTGTATTTTCTCCACTTCCCTCATCTAGTGTAACTATTACTTCCTTTCCATAACCTACCTTGCACACTGTTGGAAGACTTTGTCTGAAAGGTGTGCTGGAATCCTGCTGAAGAAAATCTTTCTTGTTTTATTTGTGTTTAGTGTCTAAATGGTAAATTCTGCCTTTCTGTCTCTGGAGAGTTAGATATTCACACCTTTTTGGAGACTGTCAGTTCCTGATTTACATACAGAGAGATAGATAAATGCAGTAATGTTCATAAATTTAAAATGTCTTGAAAATTATTTAAGTCACTAGACTCAAAAAACCCCCACCCTTTAAACTTTAAATTACCCAATAAGCTGTATCACTTGGTTTTTTTATTTATTAGTACAATCAGCTAAAATACATAGTTGTGTTGCATGATTATACTGAAAGTATTAGTTGCATTTATTTAGGTGTGAGAGAGTCTTTAATTGGTTCCTGTTATTTGCTCCTGCTTACCAGCATTCTTCTTTCAATACAATTGGCAGTGTTGCTTTTAGGTCATTAATTCACAACAACATATCTTTATTATAAAAAAAAAAAGAACAAAAACAAAAAAAAAAAAAAAAAAAAAAAAAAAAAAAAAAAAAAAAAAAAAACAAAAAAAAAACACAAAAAATAAATCAACGCAAACAAACCCAATAAGAGCTCACCTAAATTCATATTCTCAGGAGCACAAACCAGTTTTTATATTTAGATTGACCTGTTTTCATGAGATGTATTTGACCGTATAATGATGTAATACATAACTCA
>JAYKAV010002787.1:545675-877456 GCA_035582835.1 Phoebastria nigripes
TCACAACAACATATCTTTATTATAAAAAAAAAAAAAAAAAAAACAAAAAAACCACACCAAAAAAAAAAAACCAAACCAAAAACAAACAAACAAAAACAAAACACCAAAAAAAAATCCACGCAAAAAAACCCAACAACAACTCACCTGTCTTCATATTCTCAGGAGCACAAACCAGTTTTTATATTTAGATTGACCTGTTTTCATGAGATGTATTTGACCGTATAATGATGTAATACATAACTCATTAGCTTGCGCGCAAAGTGTAGCACTGGAATAATTAATGCTTGCATTCTTCTCATTTAGTCATTGTTAAAGTAAATCTTTATTATGTAGACAGATGGATGGGGGGGAGTGATGCAGTTCCTAATGAAGAGCAGTAACTTTAATTGGAGATAACTAGGAATCCAGATCAACTTAATATTCCTCCTGTTTTTCTGTCAATTCTTGCTTTAGTATAAGAAATGTGGATGCTGAAATTTCTTGCTCTCAGTATACATCCATTCTCTATTTTCCCTCTTTTCCAGTGAAAACAGAAACAGTATCTAATCTTTTATATTTGGCTGGGATCTCTGCCCATGCCTGTTTGGTAAAACTCCAGGGGTAGACAAATAAGAAAGGCGGTTCTAAGTCTCCTTTCCATCCCTTCCCTTACTCCTGGGCCATCTGGTCACCAAACAAGTCCATTGCCTACTGAAAAACTGCTTCAGTTCTGATTATATAGATGATCAGAACGTAGATAAATTCTGTAGATGGAAACTAAAATTAAGGAATTCAGATGGATATAAATACCCCAAAGGTAGGTGAGCTACTAAGCGATGATGAGTGTATGGCAAGAGATTCATCCTGTAATGGGATATTCCACCAATGCCCACTGTGGAATTGAGGACATTCAGTTTCTTCATAACAGCTGGCTGTAACCGAGGACAGAACACACAAACCAGCCAGACACTGGCATGCCCTGATGGGACAATTTCAAAACATTGCATTAAAGCTTCCTTTCTTGCAGTTTTGCCTTTTGGAAAACAATTGGCATTTCAGTGGTCATTTGCAAAGGACACTCCTGCTGAGGAGGAAATATACCCTACTACAGAGGGTAGGAAGACCAGTGGTTATTTTGCCCTACTTTAACCTTTTGATAGGCAATTGGATTATTAAAATAACATGCACTTTCTGTGGATTAGTTATGTTTCATGTTCTAAAATGTTGGAGTCTTAAAATTAGAATATTTTTAATTATAGTAGTTATAAACCAAGTCAAAGTCTACACAGCTCAGCCAATTTTATTGGACTGGGCTGAGCAGAACTGTGCTTGAAAGGAAACAGTGTAAAGTATTTTGGGACAAAATACAAACAACTCTGGCTTTCCCTGAATAGTTAAGACATGGCTTCCAAATCCATATGAAAGCTTTTTATGTGCACCCAGAACAGAGCATGTGCCTTGTGTTGGAATGAAGGTTTTAGAGTTTATTAGTCTCCTGAATGTACCTATCCAATACCTTAAGGTAGAAGAGCTCCTATTGTGCAGTGGTGACTTTTGAATCGTTTATTTCCTCCTCCTCTTTATTGCCATAATTCTGAAATAAACCTACAAGTGTGGTTTTTTTGGATTGTTGTTTCTTCTGTAGTCTGACAGCCACTACTCCAGCCATTCCAGCAGCAATACTCTCTCCAGCAATGCCTCCAGTGCTCACAGTGATGAGAAATGGTATGACAGTGGAGAGCGCACTGAATCAGAGCTGAACAGCTACAACTACCTTCAAGGGACTTCAGCTGATAGTGGCATAGATACCACTTCCTACGGACCTAGCCATGGCAGCACTGCCTCCCTGGGAGCAGCAACATCTCCCCGTACAGGGCTAACAAAGGAGAAAGTGGCACCGCTGTGGCATAGCTCCAGCGAAGTGGTCTCCATTGCAGACAGGACATTGGAAAAAGAGAGCCACATAGACCGAAAGACCGAGTCTTCACTGAGCCTGGATATTCACAGCAAGAGTCAACCAGCCTCCAATCCTCTAACGAGGGAGAACAGCGCTTATAGTCTTAGCGATGCCATCTCGCATACAAGGTAATTTTCACGTCTTATGACATTGACCCCTCCGCACTCATTTTCCCATTCTCACCCTCTAGCCTATCAAAAGTGAGAAGTGGATGTTGAAGAGAGGTTTCTGCTTACATTAACCAGTGTTTTGAAAATCTCACTGTGCAGAATGCTTGAAAAATCAAGACCACCTTTAGTCTTTGCATCTGCTACTGCTTATAACACTAAAGAATGTCTTTGGGAGCATATTCCATACTGCTGCTACTAAACTAATGTAAGACAGACACGTGTCTATAAGGAATATCTTGCAAGAACTGCAGTTCATATATGGATCAGAAAGGAGATCAGTCCATTTTATTAATGCACATAATCTTTAATATGTGTGTTTAATATGAGGTTCTTTTTCAGTCTTGGCAAGTACACGTTTCAGATGTCTTGTATTTTTTTCCCAGTCTTTTTGTTTAGAAATCTGCTTGCAGTCAGTATGATTAAGACTGAGAGCAAGTTGCTTGGGAGTGCTAGCATGTAGATTTTAATCTCATTCTGCTGCAAGCTCGTGGGTACCTTACAGCCACCTTCCCTTTCTCCCTCAATTTTGCCACTTGTAAAATTGGCAATATCAAGTACGCATATAGTGTGCTTGAACACCTCAGATGGAAGATACCCACTTTACAAGTTAATCAGAGCTGCTAGAGGCACAAAATATTTTAGACCATTTTCCTAATCCATTTCCCAAGAAGTATTCAGTGCGCTTTTTGAAAAATACTCATACTGTGTCATACTAGCAACAAGAAAAAAAAACACAGCTCCTTCAAGGAAGATGTGTGATCATCATAATTTGTTGGCCTTACGGAGACTGACTGTTGCATTTTTATTCTTAAGGCACATCTGTTTCGAGTGTGCAGCTAAAATACCTACAGGCTGGAAGTCTGAAGCAATTTTTGCTTATTTTTTTGAGCAAAGCTACATTTATGCAAGGCTAGATGTTTATCAGACAGTTTTAACAACTCATACAGTAGCTGCAAATAGGGGTTGTCATAGAGACTGTAATGTAGTGAATGGTCTCCATGTACTTTATCATAGTAATTTTTACTAAGTAATCTATTAATGATGGTCCCACTCTGGTTTTTTGCCTCTCTTGGTTGGCCATTTTTGGCACTAAAGCTCATATTCAGTTGGTATAAATCCCACCCAGGTCTTTAAGACTGGTGTTTCTAGTAGCTATGCTTGCATGAAGGACTTGAGCAAGTCTGTAGAAAACACTATGCAGAGGGATTTACTTAGGTTTTGGGCAATGTTAGCATGCGCCCCTTTCTTGAAGATAAAAATCTGTATGGTGGTTAGCTACAGTTTTATCCCTTTTATTTTAAGACAAGCATGTTTATATGCATTTTTTTAACATTCATTAGAATTTACCACGTGCCCTGTGGTACTTGTCTGAATGTAGCTAGCAGTAGCATTAAATGTGAGATTCTTATACAAAATGCTGATTGTAATAAAGTTGTCAGTAGCATTTCCATTTGGAAGGATTTTTTCAGAAGCGACTCAAGCCTGGAAAACTTACATGTAACTCTTGGAAGCTTTATTGTAAAGGTGTGTCTAATGGGAATGGCATCTTTGTACATCTGAGGTTTTGGTTTCCTCTTCTCTGAGCACCAAATAGGGTTAGTTCAGTAGAAAAGCTGAGAAAATTTAATAGAAGGAAACATATCTTCGCAGGGCAGGCATACCCTGACAGCTCTCATCTTTGTCTGCCATGGATATACTTTGCAACTTGACTGCAAACTTAAGTCTAGGATGTTGTCTCATTATTTATTATATGATAGCATTGTGTCTCCAAACATGGTATTTTCTCTGGTTGATTTGGATTAATCTACATGATGTTTCTCTGATGATACTGAAATGATTCTTTACATGTGTTTTTGGGGCTGTTACTGAAATTGCCAGCTAACGGGTCCCTAGGCTTTATGCTAAAGAAAACAGTTGGGGTTTTTTTTCCAGTTTCATTTAAAAATCATATGTTAAAAACGCAGCTCTTTGCAAAGAGGAGTAGTAGCAATTTGTAGAACACATGGGGCATGATACTTGAGAAATACTGCAATCCTTGCACCCACATTGTTTATTTTGGTGGAGAAAAAACAGACTGACTTGTGTTCCTTCTTTATTATTTCTTATTTTTGAAGACTAGAACATGTGTTTGATGCCTCACAATAAAGAAAAGGCACAGTCTGGGCTGAAAAGCTTTCATTTTGTTTCTCATGGCATCCTCAGTTGGTGGTTGCACACTGAACAGCAGTGCTGACCTGGGGAGACCCTAGGTCCAGCTGTTTGCTCCCAACTCTCCCATAGCTCTTTCTATGGAGGCACAACAGCTTGGAGCTGGAGGCTTATTAAACTGGCACTTCCAAAATGTAACCACAGCTGCCTCCTTCAAGGAGGAGAAGGAGGGGAGACTAAAGGATGATTCTGAACAGGCTACTTCTTGTGAGAAATGAACAGCTTAATTGGTGTGTTTCTCTATCAGTTTCTAAATTGTTATCCTTTGTGGCTTCTCACTTTTTTACCTTTTGCCTGTAGATGCCAGAATGTCTGTAACGTCTTTAGAGTCGGGTTTCTGAGCAAGAAGAAAAGGAATTTGGCCCTGAAAAGAACTCTGTGACAAAAGAAAAGAAAATAACCACAAATTAGAGTGTTTGTGTCTGTAGAAGACAGGAGTGATAATTAGTGTTCAGATCATTTGATGGTGCATAAAAGAACTTGTACCTGAGAATTGGTGGCAAAATGTGAATTATAGTGATTAACTTTTACAGCAGAGCTTCTGGCTGGGTTTTATTTTTCTTCTCCACCCCCATTCCCAAAGACCTTCCTGATGATTGTGCAGATTTCTCATAGCATCCCAGGAGAATTGCGTTAAGTAGGCCAGTAATTATACAGAATCATTATAGCTGAATGTCATTAAATGAAGCCATATGCGCTGATGGCATGAATTCCCTAGGAAAAAAATAAAATCAAACTTTCATTTCCACCTAAACTGTATGGTTTCTTATGGTCCTCTTACCAGAACTAAAAGGAAAATCATGGCTATTTCTAATCAAGTATCTTTTTCATTACTTCTAATAATTTTAGGATACGTAAAATATTATTTAATGATTATAGAATACTTTTATGAATGGCTCATCTGCAATTCTTGCAGATAGTCATGTAGTATTTGAATTTTTCCTTAATTTAATCCTTGATGTCTCAATAATGGAGGTGGGAGGTGGGGGACCAACAGTGGCTGTCTCTGTGTCCTGAGAATATGAGGACTGAATTTCTTCCAGATATAATCAAGCTGGTCCAGGTGTCTGTTACAGTATGAGGAATCCTCTGCATGCTTCTTGGTGTCAAATACTCTGATAACTTCCCCTCACTACCATAGTGCTCCAGCTCCGATTTAGTTTTTTTTAGAGTTTATCCAAAGCCTTTTGCTCTCCAAATATGCTCCCAGTTCACAAGTGTGTCTCTTCATCTGTCAGTATCCTATTGACCTGCTTGTATTTACTTGTAAGGTGGAAAGCTTCAGTCATATCCACAGTTCTGTACATAGTTCCTGAAGCAGAATATCCTCCCAAAATACTATATTGTAAAACCACAGCTCAAAATATGCAATACACGTTAAAGAAAAAGTGTATTTTAAACTGTATGCTAATTTTCTTGCTTATTTGCCAGGCTGCTCTTGGCATCTATTATACGATACATAGTATAATAAATATTAAAGTAATAATACTTAAAATACACAATGTGTGTATACAATATGATATATAATAAAATACTATAATAATTTTATTATATATACATACGCATTTTATATATAAATTTTACGTAGAGCATACTGAACATCATTTTTTGCCCTCTTTGCCTAGTAATATTAAGGATCAACACTACCATTCTATCTAGGAGTTGTTACTGGTTTTTCTCAAGAAATATTTTCTCACAACTAGCACTTCCTTGAGAACTACCTGATGGATTAAAGAATTCTGAAATGTGGTCAGAACTTCCCTTTTCCTACACTGAAGCAAAAGACTTCTCCACTTCTTGAGTGTATTTAGAAGGGGGTAAAAATGGAGGGGGGGGGGGGAAGCCCCATATGTTTTCTTTAAAGATGTGCATCTTCCCCAAATCTTGGTGGTTTCATGTTGCAGTGGTGATGCCTCACAGATGGGCTGGTTTACTCAGCAGGTGTAGGAGTTTTCTTTCAGGATTGAAAAAGAAGAGAGAAGGGGGAATGAAGAGAAGTTTACTGCCTCTCCCCCTAGCTCTTATTTTTCTCTGCTTTCTTGCTATAAATTATGTTTACTTATATCTGTTACAAATACGAAGGTTGTGATGTGCAGCACCAAATATACGGGCTTGATGGACAGGAAAATCTCTTCCTATGTTTTCCCAATCTGCTATCTTTTGTAAAGGCCTTTCAAATGTACAGATGGAGGGAAGGAAAAAAAATAATTTTATAATACAAAATCTGTATTATTGTCATTTGATTTGCATACATCTGGGGAGATGCATCTTGCCCCTGATGTGAGGGACTTCACAGCCATCCCCATGTACATTACATGGAAGCATGGGCTGCAGCAGCCAGTACTGTTTGCAGTGGGAAGACTACAGTCCACTCAGACTCCCCATTAAATCCACAGCACTTAGCTGTTGGGACTCATGGTCCTTAACTTGAGCCATATGAAAATGAAACATAGTTGAAGGTGATTTTTTAGACTCCATCTGTTGTCAATGGAGAGAGAGGAGAAACTCCAAAGCATTAATTCTCCCTGAGACACCTAATTTAAGATGAGGAGAATCACCTCCTAAGGATGTTTTTCCATTGACTACAGCAGGAGCCAAACAAGTGGCATAGATTAGATAACTGACTTCTGTAAGGCTAAATGCAGGTGAGATTATTTTCCCAGATGGCAACATAAATTTAACCTTAAATTCTTTTTTCTGTTTCAGTAAGAGAGATGTGAAAATGCATGGTTTTATCAAGATATGAAAAGAGTGGTGAAGAATTTTCTATTAAGCTAAGAACAAAGAGATTATTCAGAGACTTTATTCAGCCTTCCAGCTAATTTTTATTTCTCAGTCAGAAACTGTTCTTTACCACGGGGCCATCTGTTTCAAATTCCTTTCTTGCAGTGTTGGATACAGGGATGAAAATGTGGCTAAGTTGTGTAGAGAGCTGATAGAAAACTGGTCTCCAAATATATAATGCTATTTCAGTACTAAGGCTTTACACAAAGTTTTCCTGTAACTGTACTTAGAAATGCCTGACCTTTTAAGGTTGTTACAGTAAATACTGTCTTAAGCCCTAGTGCTCCTGATATGATGCAGGTTGCATCAGATTTGAATATCAGCATAACTGAAGAGTAGCTGCCATCTAAAGTCGCACTCCTTCTTCCAACAATAAGCTGCAGCTGGTCATCCCTACTCTTTTTTCTGTCTAGACTAATTGTGATATATGTTAGAGACCTGCTCAAACTTCTCAATTTAAGAGTCCTTTTTTGCAAATGGTAGCTGCTTTTCCGGCAAAATCCAGGAAGCCCTCTTTTGAAAGATGTATGAGTTTCTTCTTTGGTTTGTTGTAGGGTCTTAAAGAGATGTTTCCTGTTGCTTAAGTTCCTTCAAAATACATTTTGTTCCGCAGCCTAGAATTCCAGCAAGAAATTGGACTTGGGTTCTTTTTTGCTAATTCAGCTACAATCTCTTGTATTACTTTTAAGCTGCCTAATGACTGTGAACCCTAGATTTTCCATTTGTGAAGGGGAATGAGGGGAGGGTGGTATATTGCATCCTTAGAGGTTGCTTACAAAATTTTTCATTACTATGTGAGATGTTTTTAATGAAACATTGGTGGAAGGCTCTTAAGAAGAGTGAACTGGTTTTGCTATTCTACCCGCTATTGGTAAGAGTAACATCTTGTGCCTAGAGTTCTGCTTTAAAAATAGTTAAACAAGGTGCATATATACACATTTGAGGCAAATTTTGTCTTTATTTCTTCTAGTACCATGAGCTCACGACACTCTGCCAGCCCGGTTGTTTTTACCAGTGCCAGAAGCTCACCTAAAGAAGAGCTTCATTCTGCTACTTCTCCCCAGCTCGCACCTTCTTTCTCCTCTTCCTCTTCCTCCTCTTCTGGTCCTAGGACTTTCTACCCTCGCCAGGGTGCTACTAGCAAGTATCTGATCGGATGGAAAAAGCCAGAAGGAACGATAAACTCAGTGGGGTTTATGGATTCAAGAAAGTAAGACTGTTTTTTGGTTCTCTTGTTTGGTTATTTACTTTAATTGTAAAGAAGCATTGAGATCTGTGACACTCCTTTGTATAGAAGAGCTCAAGACTTTTTAATAGAATGCTTAGTCTTCTGTAGAACTTAATCTCTGGAGTTCTGCAGTTAGGCTTAAATATTTGATAGTTGGCTAATCTAATTCACTGTTAAGTTGTGAAAGATTTTTTTTTTTTATCATTTCTAGAGAGCTGTATGGGTTTCAGTCCTATTAAAGCTTATCTTTCCTTGGGACTTCTTGAAGGTGACTCAAAAATGCTATTTGAGCAAATATTAAAAATCCTCTTAACATAGAGCCTGAGTTCTTCCTTAAGTCTCTCATCCATGTAGTAGTACCATGCATGCTATGCATTAGCTCTGTGGCACTCCATGTTGCCGTGTTAAGATTGCTGCCAGTATCCAGTCTAACTGGCTTAAAGCAAGTCAAGATCTCTCTGTGTTACAATATGCAACCATCTCTTTTGGAAGAGAATTTGAGAAACAACTTACTAGTGAAAATACTGTTCCTTTAAGTCTAGCATGACTTGGAAAGCAAGTGATTCAGAAAGCCCATTTCAAAGTAATTTATTCAACCCTTCTTGACTTTTATTGGGTCAAGCACAGTATCCCTAGATGATACTGATAACTGGCTGTCAAAAGGAGATGGTGAAACTTTGTGAAAACTGCATTATAAAAAGCCAGTTAAAAGATTAAAGAAACTTAGTGATTTGCTGCTTTTGGGCTCATTTAAGATATTTATATTTTTTAGTTTTGTACGGAATATGTGTTATTTTAATAGATTCAGTCCCTTATTGGGAAAATGTATTACGATAACCTTTGAGTGTATTGCTAGTTGATTTTTTTAACAAGTTTATTGCTTTAGCAGGTATTCATTAAGATGAGGCTCTGCTCTCAGAAAAACTCCTTCCCTCCTCCGTGCCCCCTACCTAGGTTTTTTCCTTGAAAATCTTGAGGGTGCTATAATTCTTGTTTCATTCATGCCTCCTGCCCCCAGGGCTTTGAGACCTGAATGTGTCTGTTCCATTTCATTTAAGACGTCACCAGAGTGATGGCAATGAAATGGCCCATCCTCGGCTGCGTGCTTCAGTGAGAGATCTACGAGCATCACCGAAACGAGCATCCAAGTCCACTGTTGAAGAAGACCTGAAGAAATTGATAGATCTTGATAGCCCAACACCTGAATCCCAGAAGAATTGTAAGGTATGTTAAAGAGAGAGTCTGTCATCTGGCTATCTCTTGTCACAGTTAAGTGAAATCTGAGAATACCTGAAGAGCAACACACAGGTCYTCTTCTGATCCAAGTCATAGTTCAGTTGTTATAAAATAGAAATGCGTAAAGTTACGCCTTATAAAAACTTGATGATTGAGTTCATTGTTGCCTAGGCATATCAACTAATACAGCAAATGCATCACAATTTGGAAAAGGATGAAGGCTGTGAAGCTTTAAGATTTCTGTGTAGAAAATGCTGAGTGCTTTCAAAGCAGTCAAAGCTGAAGCGTTCATTCATACAGAGCTTACTCAGTTTGACTTTGCATTGGACTCAAGAGTTCCTCAGATAGGATCTTTTCTATTCTCACCCATAACAGGAAAATAAAATGCAAGGCATTCCCTGAATTCTCATCATGGACAGAAAGTCATCTGTTTGTCACAGACTTACCTACTAGAGAAATACATTTGGGGAACAGTTTCATTATTACAGTCACTGCAATATTATTACAGATTTGTGTGCAAATTTAAAGAGACTAGTATACCAAATTGCAAAGAACATTTAGGACTGCTGGCTCATGGAAAATCCTGTAGTGTTGTCTCATGCATTTGAATTCTCTGATTGCATCACTAGACAGTGACTTGTTGACAGTATTGAAACTCCTTGCAAAAAGCATGCTTTTATGCCTCTCTAATCCTGTTACTGCACAAGGACCAAGAATGCTCCCTAAACTTAAGCAAATACTCATACAGAATAAATAGTTAGAAAGGTTTCCTGATGTGTTTCAGAATGTGTATAATTACACAAAAGTGCATATATTAATTTTAAAAATCCATCATTTTGAAGAGAATGTCTTGATTTCTATGGTCTCCATGTACAGTCAGTGCTTAACAGCTCAGGCCTGTCACCTAGAGCCCAAATGGTTTCCACAGCAACCATGCAGAAGAGAGCACTGCAACTTCTTTCTTTGCTTGTAAAAACCCGAAGTGGCTTATTAAAACTTGTAAGTGCTAGGTTCTGTACACAGACTATTTCAGATGTTACCTTTGAGGCTGGAGGGAAAAAAAAACACCTTGCCAATGGCAAGATACCTTTTTCTTAGGTTTGTGGTAGTTCTGAGGGGAGTGGGACATGGGCAATGCGAGCATCTCCTGTTGGTTGTTTTGACCAAGGTAATTGTTCTCCTTCCAAGAAATTCCATTCTGTTTAAAGAGGTGACCTGAAGACCATGAAAAGTGTGTATGTTCCCAAGTTTGTTGTTTTTCTGCTTTGGGGTTAGTAAATCAATTCTTACCCTGATCTTTATTTCCTGGTGGCTGTAACAAGTATGTTAACTCAGGCTACACTTTTGATAAATTTCAGCAAGTTACTAACATCTATCACACCAATAAATTAAGCTTTTCCATTTTAAAAGTAACTGTCATTTCTGCCCACTGCATGATTTATATTTCATCTTGCAAAAAAGTTGCTCTTACAGCATAAAAATTTGACAGTAAAAAAAAAGAAAAAGAATGATAATGCCCTTCATCAGTTCACTGCACAAAGACCAAAAATCCTCCTCCCTCCTGTCTGTTGGCTGCCAAGGGCTTTGTTTGCTAGTAGAATTTGTTCTAGGCTGTGATTTTTTTGTGTCTTGTGCATCTTTTTATTATCTTCCCAGCCTTACTTATCTCCTTACCTACTACATATTACTTATGCATTATATCTTCTCAGACAAGTCACCCTTCTTTTTCTCTTCCCTGTGCTCTCTTACCAGAAGACAATTCCTACCAGTATTGCCTCTGTTTCTACTCCCATCAGATGTTCGTATCTGTGCAACCTTTTAGTCTCAAGGTCTGACATTAACTGGTGGTTCCAGCTCCTAATTCTTTAACACTAAATGAACTATCGACCCTTGAGTAAACACTGCTTGACTTAGCAGCTTTTTCTTTTCCTTTGCCACTTCAGTACAAGTGCTGGGAGATTTCACTGGATCATAACACGAACCTGCTGATAGAGCTTTTAAATTTCAGAATAAAAAAGCAGCTTGATCCTCAATGTAACATAGGGACAACTGTGTACCAGAATTTGTAATATCTCTAGTGTTAACTGTATATGCAAGGTTCATACTGTGATGGGCATGTCCTGAGGGAGGCAATGCAGAAGGGAGAAGTTGATGTAACAGAAAGTTGGCATGGGACACGGCTTCTCTTTCCTTCCTTGTCTTTTGATGATAGCAGGTTTTTGAAAGTAATCTTAATTGTTTCTGATCCTTAATCCGTAAAAGCAAAACCTGCAGCAGTCTTTTAATATTAAAATTCGTAATGTTTTGGGAAAAAAAAATTCTGGCAGATTGTCTTCCACTGTACAGTACCAGTAGTCCCTCCTCCACACTCTTCTCCCACCTTGTAGCGTGGGATTTTGATCACAGGAATAGAGTACTATCTGTTTAAACATTTTTTCCTTTTTCTGAGAAGAGATAACTATTTTTCTGTGCAAATGAGCAACTCTTTATAATGTTTAATCACTCTTTCCAGAAATCATACTATCTTCTTTTTTGTTTAAACATGCTTACAGAGCAAATGAGGGTGGTGAGGTCTTCCTTTCTGTTTGTTTGGCATTTCTCTGTGAAAGCCTTTGGACCAAATTTCAACCAAACCATAAAGAAATGTTATGTCTTGGAGATAGTTATATTGCTACAGGTTTCATGAAAATCAGTGTCTCTGCTGGTGGGAGTGGTTACGCGTTCTTTGATAGCAGCTCGCGGGCACTGGCCAGAGAGTACGTAACTCCAGGCTAACCACAGCATTGCTTTCTCCTATGTGGAGCATGGAGGAAGCTGGGTTGATGGTGGGGGTAAGACACAAGTTCTCTTACTCATGGGACTACTTACTTAATTTTGATTCAAATCCTTCTGAAGAATGGAAGCAGTGGTGGGCGTTCCTAGTTGTTCAGTAATATGAGACTTTTAATTAGTTGGCATTTGCTGGTGCTCTGCCTGCAGGAAGGCAGCCTCCCCCAGGCACGAGAGAGCTCTGGTTTATGCAGCATTCAGTCTGTTTCTGTAAACGTTATCTCTGCTACATGTCAGCTCTAGAATCCGCGAGGGCTGCCTGGGATTTCCACTTCAGGAGAAGTTTGAAAGGTATTTAGAAGGTAGAATGTGAGATTGGCTAAAAAAGACCTATATATGTTATCTAGTTACAATCTCCTCCAAAGGACATTCCTTTAGTTCTTTTTCCTATCCACTCTGAAAAAATACTATGTTAATACTTGCTTTCTTATTAAAAAAAAAAAAAAGTTTTAAAAAATGATTTCAACATAGACTTCAAAAGTTTGTTTATTGATTTTTTTTTTTTCCTCACTTCTTTTTATTTGTTTTTATGAATGTATAGTCACACACTCTGTCCTGTCAGTCTCCCTTTCCCAGCACTCCTACCACAAGGCGTGCCTTGCAAAGGACTTTGTCAGATGAGAGTATTTACAGTGGTCAAAGGGACCACTTCTTCACCTCGCGGGCCTCGCTCTTGGACCAAGCCATGCCAAATGATGTCCTGTTCACCAGCACGTACCCTTCTCTCCCAAAGTCGCTGCCATTACGGAGACCGTCATATACTTTGGGAATGAAATCACTACATGGTAGGTGTATTTCCCATTTTCCTACTTTCAAAGGAATCCTTTGTGAATCATGTTAAGGGGCAGTGTTTGTTACAGCAATTAGTACTTCCATCTTGATTTTGCTAAAATGAGGAGAGTCAAGTCACATGCCTGAAAATATAAAATAGGATGGGAAATTTTTTTTTTTCCCTCACTTCAGTGGGTATAAGACTGCATGACTGGTCATGCAGTTACCTTGTGGAGGGAGCACAAAAATTTGCCTCATCAGCTGTAAGTTTTCACCATTTCTTCCAGGAGTCATCTAGACCAGTTGGACCAATGGGCAAATAATGTATGCCTGGTTATCCACCAGTGACAACTTCAGGTGTCAGTTCCTTTAGCGTGGGATTATGGGAACAAAATACTATTAGGAAAATAATTATATAAAAGTGGATAAATACCAGTGGACATTTGGATGTACAACTACACCAGATACAGCTTTTATTGCACCAACTGTTTTTAAATTCACTCCCTTACCATATTCATTTTACAGGACTTGAGTTACTTAATTTTAGTCACACATCAACAGCTAACAAGAAGTTGTTACCTGGTAAACTGCTGTCAAGAAGGCGCTCAGCTTTCCCCCATTAATTTACTGAAAAGTCTGAGTAGGATTATCTGATAGGTTGTGTGTTGCTGCATGTGAATGTCGCAGTTGGTGAGAAAGGGAATTTTCACAGGTTCCCGCTGTACCTCATAACTAAATGTGTACTAAATGTGTTTTCCAGAAATAGAGCTAGATCTCACAGTGTAGGATTCTGCAGTGTTTTCTGAAGAAGTACATATCTGCTCTAATTTATTCATGTTTTAGTATGTTTCAAGAGGAAAATGCAAGGCTATCAATAGATTCAACTCACTATAGTGGGCCCTAAGCTCAGTCTGTATTTAGATACTTAAGATACATTTGACAGTGAAGGCTGCTGAAGAAATCTATTTTAAACTCTTTTCATCTGTCTGTGATCACAGGCATCAGTTTTCAGTGTTGAACCTGACATTTGCATGAGCTGTTGTTTCTGTATAACATGTTTCTTGCGTAAGAGTTAGGAAACGGAGCTCTCTTCACTTCTGCTTTTTGTATGTACAAAAATAACTGCACACTTGGTTACATTTGTAACTGGCTGGTGGATTTGGCTTCTGAGGTCTTGGGGTCAGAAGAGTAATGGTGCCATCTGAGTAGAAGTGGAAAGCAGCACTTGGTCTCTTTTCGTTTAGATGCCTGTATTTTCCGAAAAGAAGACCACAAAACCCTTCTTTCACTGTCGCGTTCTCTTCCACACCAAACTGATTGCTCCTCCTAGCACATAAGCTTTCTACGTTTGTCAACAAAACAAGATTTTACATTTTCCAAAATGTAGGCCTGCATGATAAAAGAACCAGCTATTTGAGTGACACACGAATTGTCTCCCACACACGCACACTTGCCTTTGCTGATAAAAGGATTAARTAGAGCTGGATATTTAATACCACAAGTATTTGTTGGCTTCCAGCTATCCAAAATTCTTTTAATTCAAAGATCTTAATAACAAAGAACAGCCATTCCAAGCAGCTTCATTTGTTTTGAAGAGGGAAAACAATGAGCTAAAAATACTTATTTACTCATCTGTCTTAATTAACAATCCAACTCGCACTTTTAAAACAGGTAATTTTTCAAATCGTTAGTTTTTTCTTCTAATTCTGTGTATCTTTGCACTAATTGTAAATATTTTCATGTTAAGAACTTCCCAAATAACTGCCCTCTTTTGGGGAGATAATACAAGAATTCTCAGTGTTAATATTGAGTGGAACTCACGTTTATAAAAAGTAAACGCACACAGAGACAAAAAAAAAATTCCAAGATTTTTGAGCAAAGTAGTGAATGCAGTGTAGCTTTTCTGGTCATTGTTTCCCAGGCAGCAATATTATTTAGCTAAAGTTATTAGAAAGTTATTTTAGTTATTGAAGTTGTATAGTTATTAGACTATCAAAAAAAAAGGGGGGGGGCAAAAATAAGCAACACAACTAGTGGCATTTGTCTTCCAATGGGCCTATGTCCTGCCCACCACGCTGTCTTTCTGTTCGCTCTGGTCCAAATGGATTCTTCACTATACTCTTCTTCTTGGAGCTTCCTCCCAGGTGCCCAGTCCATCTTCTGGTGCTTCTAATACCACCTACAAATTTCTCAAAACTTTCTTTATGCCCTGACAGAGGGCATGAGGAAGCAGGTTGTTGCTGCTTCTGAGCTTACACATGTGCTGACTGACCAGGCATTGCACGTTTTTTGATTGTCCAGCCAGTAAACTGAAATAAAGTAGGTAATTGTTGGTTCACAATTTGGTCTTTCCCTAATTAGTGTTTCACTTTGCTAGGCACCAGTTTGCACAAAAATTACAGGAACTTTATGTCCTTCTTTCAAGCTTGCGAATGTTTTTTCCATAGCAGGCCATGTACCAACTTACGGGTGGGTGTGGGTATTTTTCAGTAAAGATTAAGAGGTTTCACTAAGCTGCTGAGATGTGCAATGCTTTGGAAGTCACTTTAAGTGTTTTCTTGTTCTGATTCATCTTGGTAGGCCTAAGTCTGATCCCATTGGTTTACGAGATTGTAAAGAGAGGGGGAAAAAACCACACAATTTTGTATTTTTACAGAGGCAAATAGGTGCCTGGGAGTGTAGAAGCCCCAGCAAGCTGCAGAGCCCTGCAGAGTTATCTTCAACTTGTGCAGAGGCAGGAATCGTTGGGTAGAAGAGTACTGCCCCCAGACCCAATGCTGGGGGAAGGCAGAGACTGGCTTTTGAAGTGCTAAGCTGCAAAGATTCAGACAGGTTAGAAAGGAGTTGAACGTCCTGGTGAGAAGCACGGTCTCAGAAAACTTGCTTGTAACATGCTGTATCTGGTCAGCTACAGTTGATCAAACATTCTACTGAGTTCTGGTTCCAAAAGTGCTATCCCAGAAAAATTAAAAATAGGGATGCATTAGTATTAAGAAAGGAATTTTGGGGGTTTATTATGGAGTTTATAATTTGTTCTGCATTACTCTAGGAGAGTTTTCTGCCTCAGACAGCTCCCTCACAGATATCCAGGAGCAAAGACGGCAGCCCATGCCAGACCCTGGTCTTATGCCATTGCCTGATTCTGCCTCTGATCTGGACTGGTCAAACTTGGTAGATGCTGCCAAAGCCTTTGAAGGTAAGTTTTCAGAACATAATACTTAGAAAACTGGTCTTTGTGCATGCTTCATTAAGGAGTGGGTTGCTTGGTTTTTTTTTTAAATCTTGACTCTTACTTTTGTTGTTGTTACTGTTTCTACTTAGTCTGAAGCTTAAGCTCATTTAAAATAGGAACTCAAGTCTTAACAGCCTAAAACTTTGTATGTAATACTCGGATACCATTTCTTCATACTGGAATCCCTCTACAGTGCTACAGTTTGGGCAAATCTCTGTGAAACTGGCTACTTTTCATTTCATGTAGAGCAGTTGCAGACATCACASCTAGGGTGGAAAAGACACCTGGCACGAAAGTGCAAAAGTAAACTCAAATAGCAGGGGAAAAGCACATGAGCACACTAATGATTGCTTGCTTACTGCACTAGCAAGAAGCTTCTGTAGCGCAGCTGAAGTGCACTGCCAAGGTAATTTCGGAAATATGCCTTGTTGGTTTATACTTTTCCATTGCCATTCTTCCCTTTGCATACTCTGAATACATAGACTTGCACATAAGTGTCATTTCATCCTATGGCACTTTCCATCTCCTTGACACTTAGTAAACTGAAGAGAACTGTAAGCTGTCTAGGTGTATTTGAATTTAAAATTAAATGCACTTCAGCCCAAAGGGAGTTTACCTTACGGTTACTATAATCCGATGGAAAAGTCTTCTAGGTGCGTTAAACAGAAGTGCCTTTTCCTAATCTCTGCATAAATGCTGTCCCACCTTCATGAAAGTGTTTTCACTGATCCTGAATCTTTTAGACGTTATTCTGCATGGTTGGAGAAGGCTGTGAAGTAACTTGCTTTCTTGGCTGTTCTCTGGTAGTAGCCATATACATCATGAAGACAGTGCATGTCTAAGCTGGTGTTCAAGACGTACACGTGTGCTCTGCTCTATTGCCATAGGAGTTGTAGGATCAGCATGTCTCATATTTCAGCTGTGCAGTCTTGGGAAAGAGTATTCAAAGTAAGCCTTAGTCCTCAAGAGGACATGAATTTGTAGTGATGGTGTTTTCACCACCACGTAGGGATGAAACCCAGGTTTTAATGCATATCACTGTGGTCAGCAATTTCTGTTTAAAAGATCCCCCTTTTTTTGGTTAGATTTATTTGACTGACCTCATTAACCTGAATCCCTCACTTTTTTGTAGGCCCCAAACTCACTTGTGTTTCTCTTCAGAAGTGTGAACAAAGTCAGTGTGGTGAAGGTGACAAACTGACAGCTCAGATGAAAAAAAGCTTCATCTGAGGGGTAATGTGTTGGCTGGCACCTTCATCTCACCGCTGTAAAAGTATATTCAGATTTGACTTGGAGAGGGAACAGCTGTCTGATGTCAATATAATCCCAGTCTCTAGTCTCTGCGAGGTGCCAGTAGGGATTGACAAGTACCAAGCAGCCTAAATTCTGATTTGTGATCCTGGACACCTCTCTTCTACATCATTGGTTGGTGTCTTCAGCACAAGCCCCCAAAGTTACAAATAGTGATATCTGCAACCAGCTGAAACAAAAGCTGCCTGGATCCCTGAGCTACACCAACCTTCAGTATTTTCATTCAAAGAAAAAAAGAGAGGAGCAGGAAAAATTCTATCAAATACCAAGGCATGTTAATTTTAGCCTTGTTGAAAGCACAGAATAAAAATTTGCCAAGCAGAAAAAGACGATACTGTTCTATTTGCAGTAAGAGACCAGCAGCTGCTGAGGGAGAGAGATGTTAATTTATTAAACTAAAAAGTGTTTATGTTACTGTTTGTGCTAGGAAACTCCACAGGTAGGGGCAGTCGGTAGTTTACAGTCACACCACATGTGATAGTGATTTAGAGATGTGTTAAAACATCTGAGCAGTTACAGAACAAAAAAGTATGGACACAAGGCAGGAAAGAGGTTTCACATTTCAATCTGAAAATGTTTTCTAAGGCATAAGGAAAAAATTTTGGGTTCTGAAAAATTACATTGGTCATTTTACTTTCCACATGTAAATTGTGCACAGTGAGCTTTTCTTTCCTCAAGATAAAGGGATCCTTTATGGAGTGAAGGAAGCTAAATATAGTGACTGACTTACTGGGTAGTGTCATGCAGTTGTACACAGGAAGTTCTGCACAGTGTTTGTTGTTCCAGCTTGGCTTCTTGCCTCTCTTGGAACTGGCCTTGGGTGGACTCTGCAAGCGCCGCCGGGGTATCTCTGCTTTGCACTCTCTAGCATCTCCCTCCTGGAGAGCTTCTTAGCCTGAGGGTGATGCATCATCTGTGTGAGCATGTAGTGCTGTGCCAGAGCTAGTACTTGCTTGATGAAGCCAATGCAGTGGAGAATCTGGTGCAAACACTTGCAATGCCAGTTTGCTTCTGTCAAGTGGATATTGGTATGTGATATCATCACCTTATCTTGCTTGAGACAGACTTTTTAGATTGCTTTGAGATCCTGCAGTGTAGCTGTTGTGTTATGCATGAACAAATAATCATTACTGCTGCCATTGTTTTTCTCTGTATGTTTGCCTTCTCAGTTCAGCGAGCTTCATTCTTTGCTGCTGCTGATGAAAATCACAGACCTGTGAGTGCTGCCTCCAGCAGTGATCAGGCTGAGGACCAGCTTACTGCACAGATAAAGCCTTATACAGGGTAAGTAAATACACCAGATATGCAGGCTTCCTCAGCTACAAACCGAGGAAAAGAGTAGGAACATCTTTATTTGGAAGCCATCTCCAGGCTTCACAGAAGAATTAATCATGAGTTAAATTTGTTCTGTTGATTAATGTGCTGCATGTGTCCCATGTATTCTTTGTTAGGTTCTTTTTGTTCATTTTGTGAATTCTTAGTGTACCTGAGTGCATATCTATATAAAGCCACTTGGTATAGACAAGGCTGTTAGCAACCCTCTGTGAAGATAGTAAATCATATCAATACCTATTCTTGTTTCCTGCTTTCAACAGTAAAGAATCTCCTCCAACTCTCGCCTCTAAAGTGGACCAACTGGAAGGTTTGCTGAAGATGTTGCAAGAGGATTTAAGGAAGGTAAACATTTCATCTACAGAAAATCTGTAAGACATATATTTAGAGCTGATAGGTGATGCTAATAACTGTGTAATCCTGCTTTGCCATGCCTGAGCCTGTGACAGTCTCATCCTTGTATGAGAAAAAGACATTTCTTTACTACTTTTCTCAGGCCATACTTCTAGTTATGCAAGGCTAGGGTCGAGTGTCTAAGTTTGTAGGCATCTGATTCCTCTGCTTAAATTAGGAGGGTGATTCAGAGTACCTCCACTCCTAATTCAGGTGACGCTGCGAAAGGCTTGAAGTTAGTCCATGTAAATATATCCTGCTGATGTTGAAAAGTTGACAGTATTATCTAAACATATAATTTCTACTGTGGAAACTTCCTGTATTGTGTACTGCCTGCTTGGTCCAAGAAGGATCTGCTGTGGTCAGATGAAAAGTCTCTTAGCTGGGGAAGTATTTGTAGGAATATTTCCTATCCCTTATTTAGTTAACCATCAGCAGTTGTACATGCATGTTGTACATACAGAACAGGGCATGCCCAATTTTATTTCACCACCTGGGGAGCCAGCTTCTCTATTAGAATTTAATACAGAGAAATCCTGCTCATTCAAGCAAAAAGTGAGGAATGAAATGTCACAAATGTCCCTTAGATGTAAAACCATGTGTTACTGCACATAAAATCCTTATAAAGGATAAGACTCATGCTCTCTTAAGAGATTCTTGCCTCTCAATATAGGTAGGAAGCATGACCTAAAATTTCCACTAAGATCTCTATTTTTCCTCATGCCTAAGGAAAAAGAGGACAAGGCCAGTCTTCAGGCTGAAGTGCAACATTTGCGGGAAGACAACTTGAGGTTACAGGAGGAATCCCAGAATGCAACTGAGAAACTGAAGAAATTCACCGAATGGGTTTTCAACACAATTGATATGAACTGAGAACAGTGTACGGGGAAGGAAACTATCTGTTATGAATATTATTACTGGGACTTAAGCTTTAATGCCACCTTAATCATGACATGTGAAAGTATAGTCAGAGCACTTCCCTGTCCTTCATCCTCCAATAACCCTTTTTTGCATCTCTGCGTGCACTCAGAACAATTGCAGATCAACAATCAATGTCTGCCTTTTGTAGAAAAAACAAAGTAAATAATTTTAAAAAGGTAAAATAAAAGTTTAACGGCTAAAATGTGAATGTCTATTTTTTGCACATTGTCTCTTTATCTGTTATGTACAAAATGATTTGGAGGCTGGATCAGGCTTGCTGTTCCATCTGCCTCTGTTTCCATTAACTCCTTTCTCTCTGTTTCAGGTAATCTGCTTTTCCTTGCAGCTTTGGCAAATATTATGACATCTAGAAAATTAGAAAGAAATGTTTATTTTACTGCTCTTCTTACATTGTTTTCTGAAGTATGCCACAGACAAGGGGATGTAATGCAATGTTTTAGGTGTCTCCTTAGCAATTTGCGCTTGGTTGCTAGTGCTACCTTCCCATACATTACAGAGAACGCGTGTCCATAGTGTATGGTACAGTACAACCAGCATCATAACATTTGGAGAGAGACTAGAGATGTGAGCCATGGGTGAGGCATATTATCACACATCTATTGCATTAGCATTTCTGGTAGCCTTTGCTTCCCGTGGAAACAATGGCTGCAAGTAACTTTACGAACAGCAAAACTAGGCATGCTGCAGTTCATACTGTATCAGGCAGGCTGAGAGATACTGAGTACTGTTGCTGTACCGCTTAAGTATAGTCCCCTTCCCTTCCAGGGGAATCTGTTACATGTATATGTGCGGAAGACTTAGGCTGAAGTTGTAAAGAGATTAAGATTTCTTTCCCCTGAACTGTTTCCATGAAAATCCACATAAACCATCTCTGTGCACCTGCCCTCCCATTCCATTTCTCTGGACTTCTCAAATCACAACAGATTTGAGAAATGTTTATTCAACTTGTGTTTTATTACATGAGAGGTCTTATAAATCTTTTACTATGGTAGACAGAGGAATATGTAAGGGTGAATTAGAGAAGTGTATTTTTCAATGTACTGGGATAGGATTGGAGCTCTGAAATCCCCAATCCCCAGCAAAACTGTCTAGCATGAGATTTCCCAAACTGCCTGGTGCCAGGAGAGTTAATTTCTTGCTCTTTGAAGGAACAGCTAACTTGCCCACAATGTGTTACCTCTCCAGAAAATACCTTTTAGGTGTCAGAATACGACTTCTAAGTGCCGCAGTCTGCACAGGCATTGAACTGTGCAGCGTGCTGAGAAACCTTTTCTACCCCCTTCTGAGGATACAGTCACTACCTTAATAAATATTGCCTTGCATAAAGTGCAGTATATTTGGGGGTTAATTTCAAGAGCATCCACTCCCTCCCCTTTACCACACTCTCAAATAGACAGATTAACATCATTGGGCATAGTCTTGTCACAGAAACTTCCATGCTCCCTTTTTCATGCTCTTTAATCTTGCTCCACACAAGTACACACTACACTTCAACCTCAAACTTCATTTGTGATGCTAATCCCCATGGAGTTCTTCTCTAATGTTTTGTCGTGGAAATGGATCTCTTTGGAACTATTTCTGGAGTGCTTTTGTAAAGGTTTAGAATGTCTTGGGTTTTTTTAATGACTTGTATGAAGGAGATTTATATAATGCCTGATATTATTTGTAAATGGGAAATATTGCTAACATCTCTGAGCATCCTGAAGTCTTGCTTTTATTCTCTTTTATTTTTAAGTTTGGTTTTTATTTTATTTCAAAAAATATTTTGGGACTTGGGGCAGACTATTTATTAGAGTTTTGCAACAGAGTTCTTCTTGTATGATGCCACTGAAGGCTACTTGTAAAATTCTGACAATAAAACTCATTTTAAAGGCTCTTCTAAACCATTTTCTTCTGATTTTGTTGGGTTTGTTGTTTAAGACTTTCCAGAGTGTCCATTTCTTCCTGCTTTCTTCTTGTACCACTTTTCTCAGTGCTCAGCGATTAGAAGAGTTTCATTCTCTATCAGATTTCTACTTTTTATCCCTTTGAAGGCCATTACTTGGTATGTATACACGCACTTCATCCYGTGGCTTTTTACTTGTATTACTGCACAAATGTTGTATTTTCTTTCTCCATTTACAAGGTTTTGCTACCTTTAACAGTGACTCTGAGATTCACCAGGCTGATACGGTAAAGGAGGGGCAGTTGTTTTTTATCATTTATCAGGATTTTAGAACTTAACCTGGAAAAATTGAAGCCCATTTAGGTCAAAACCAAATTTGCCTGGCACATCTGCCCAAGGGCATACACAGCTTTCAGCATCCTGGAGCCAAATCTGTAAGCATGCAATGTTAGGTGTTAGGGTTGGTTGGGGCAGGGAGGGGCGCAGATACTCCATATGTTTTGTTTTCCAGATCTCCTCCTTTGACTTGGGAGATGACCTTGGACATGTTTTGAACAGACCTTTTTTTGGCCCAGTGGATCAGCGTTCTGCACAGCTCAAAAATGTGGAACTAGGTTGGTCTGCAGGAAAGCGTCTTCCAGGTTCACTGAATGGATCCTTAAAAGGCACGTGGGGAAAGAAAATCTGTCTCTCTCTAGCAGTGAAGTACCTGACCAAGAGAGCTCTGAAGCAGCAAGAGTAAATAGAAGCATCTGTTTGAAAAATAGGGGTTGAATATTGGAAAGAAAACTAGATGCTGTCTTGCCATTTGTAATTGGATATTGGTTACTGAGTTGAAGCAGAAAGTTTCCTGTAGGTCAAGGAGTTGCCCTGCCCACATTCATAATGCATTCATGCCAGAGGTTCCCACACTCCACCATGCACACTGCTAAGTCAGCCTAGGTCAGGGCAAGATCTAACTTGCAGGCATCTCCTCACAGCCTGAGCAGTTATTGGCCTCAGCAGAAGACGGGTGGCTGTGGGAGGAGTGTGGATATCAGGGGCTGCCTTCCTATTTCACCCGTTTCTCCCAAGAAAGTGATGGTTTTATATTCCTGGAAACAATTTTGTATTCCTTGTCTACGTTCCAGTGTGAAGGTACTGTTCTCCCTGTGACAGTGTTTCGGATAGCCAGATGTGGCTGGTACAGCAGCAGAAGGCTGCCTTCTCTCAAAATCCCCAAATCAGGGGGGATCACCACGGGGGGTCTGCAGCTTGCATGATCGATAATACTCTTATCAGAAGTGAAGCAGGGTGTAGGTAACAGGTCAGAGGGTATCAGGCTGTGGTAAGAGGTGAGGTGTAAGGCATGCAGGAGGTGGGGTTGTGGGGGAGGCTGGTGGGAAGGGGACTGGGGAGCCAGTTACGGGGTTAGGGGAGAGATGTTGTGGGGATAAAATGCAACACATCCAGGTTTTACTCCTCTAAAAGCGTGGTTACTGTATGATAGCCTGTTGTTTCTGTAGGAACCTGTGTTCCAGACCTGATGAATGGGTATTGTGAGGAAGCCTTTTCCCCAGCTTTTCCTTTTGTGGGAAAGATCCCCATGAACCAGGCACAACTTAGGAGGGTTGTCTTGTCTGTTTTTAAAACCTTTACGTAATCCTCCTCTCATCTCCTAGTGCCTTCTTTGGGTAGATGGTTAACAAATCCTCTTTTAAAGCAGTCAGCTGTCTCCTAGCAGACACTTGAGTATGGTGTTAGTCCTGTATGTGAGCAACTTGCTTTGCTGCAAGACAGCAGGGGAACAGAGGCGGTTGCTGTTTACCAGCTGGTATGGCATCCAAAATTGGATTCCCTGGAGGAGAAATGGCACTGTCCCTCCACTGCTGCAGCTGGAGCAAAGACATGGGCTTTACTGAGGCAGTTACTAATGGACAGGAGCTGGGTAATGAGATGATGAGGCTTGTACAGATGCCTTCACCTCTTCCTGATACTAGCTGTGGTGAGGAAATCCTTGCTGTGCTGTTTGAGGTAATGCTGGAGGGGGAAAAAAGCTCATAGAATTATTTACTTAAGAGCTCTGCAGTAAGAGCCCTTTTCCCTAGCAGAGGTTTCAGCTTCGGCTGGGCGTGAGGGGAGCGAGGCTGAGGAGTTTGTGTGAGTCGGACTTGTTGGAGGCCAAGGTCTGGATTTGGACCCCATTTCCCCAAGGCAGGCAGTGGCTGATGGCAGCTACCTACACCCCCTTTCTGCAATGAATACCAGCTACAATGAAGACCCTCTCCCACTTTCCACTGCAGCAGCCTGAGGGAGTTGCGCTCAGATTTGGGGAGACACAGCTGGCTGCCGGGGGGCCTTGCGGGGTTTTGTCCCACTCGGTATGCAAGGTCACAGCAGGCAAGTCCCTCTCTCTGGCTTCTCCTGCGCTTGCATGGGCCTGTCTCCCTCCAGAAGGTGATGTCAGTGTGTCACAACCAGCTTGTGCTTCTCCCAGGTGTTTGGTGTCTGAATGATTTAAAGTGGGCTGGGCTTTTTGTGGCATGGCAAAGTGTGGCCAGCTTGAGTGGGAGCTCCTATGGGGAGTAAAACCAGGGTGCTGCAGCAAGCTGCACGGCCTTCCCAAACCGCAGGGGTAGGGGCTGCAGAATTTGTGGTCTATCACAAGGTAACTCAGGTTGGAAGGATCCTCAGGAAGTCTCTTGTCCAACCTCCAACCAAAGCAGGGTCAGCTCTGAGGTCAGAGCAGGTTGCTCAGGACTTTATCCAGTCATGTCTTGAAAAAAACCTCCAAGGATGGAGACTGCACAGTCTGTCTGGGCAATGCATGACTGCCCTCATCATGGAAAAGTTTTTATCAGGGTGATTAGTAGAAATGTGTAACCTCAGCTGCAGTTGCAGGCTACATTTTGCCCACGTTCCTGCAGGAGCTTTTGGCACAGGAGTCTGTACCCTCCTTGAAAGCCTGTGAGCTGTCCCCTGCCTGGGGCCAGGAGCAGAGCACCCACATTTGCTTTCCCTCTGTTGAGCCTGGCAGGAAGGAGGCCCTGCGGCTTGGTGTGTGCTTGAGCTTTGTTTGCTCCGCTAATCAATTTCCTACAGTACAGTCCCGATTTTTTTCTAGAGATTTCTCATTTCTGTACTCAGTGCCTATTCATGCTTTAACCAAGGCCTGGATTGAGCCCCCTGGTTCTGCTTTACTCTGCACTGCCTGCAAGAAGGACATGCGTGCTGCCAGGCAGGGAGGCACAGCTGCTGGGCAGACGATGCTCTTGGCAGCCAAAGGAGGCCCGTGAGCTTTTGGCGCACAAAGAAGTCAGAGACCGAAACTAGGATGTGTGCAAGGACTAGGACTGAATGTAGTTTCCTAACCTCATGTTGTGATAGTGGCAAATGCCACCAACTAGTAACTAAAAAGACGTCTCATGCCACAGAGGCAAAAAAACAGGGACTTGTCCTGGTGCTGTTTTAAACTTCATTCCTGTTCTTTCCTCTTGCTTCTTCCCAGCTGCTCCTGCGCTTCTCTTCCAGAAGAGTTTGTTCGTTTTGTCTGGTGGCTGGTGACTGCTGTTCTGCCACCCGGGATCTGGTACAGCAAGAGTGACTGCTGCGCTGGTCCTGGCAGCGAAGCTGTGACTGCCTGGGGCTGAGCTGAAAGGCAAGACTGAGTCGAGCAATTGAAGCACTTCCCTGAACAAAAGAGCTTGACTTCTCACTTGATTTTGTGAAGAGGTCGAGGCACATTTGCATCTTCTTTGCACCCAAAATGGAGTTTGCTTAGCCCGAGCTGAGAGGCTCAGCTGGTAACTTATCTGTATGGAAGGAACAAGCTATGTCATGCCCAAAAAGCTATGTGCCCAGGATAATGCCTAGGATGTGTCTACCCACACGCAGCAGAAACAACCAGTATGTGCTTGCCTGGCACTTCATTGCTAGGGGGTTTCAGCTCAGTCCAGCTCTGCACAGAGGAGCATCCCAGAGCTCTGCTGTGCCAACTCCTGCTACAGGCGTAGCATAGATGACAGTTTGGGAAGATTTCAGTCTTTTGTTTCCTCCCTGACCCATCACATTTGATCCTAATAGTGGGATAATATAAATACACATCTGTTTGGTTTTAACGTTCTTTGCAGCTCCTTTTTTTTCTTTTTCTTTTTTTTTTTTTTTTAAGAGGTTAGTTTTTTTTCAAGCTGTGCACAAGCATTTGACAAATGCCATTCTTCCTTGTGACTGCTTCACATTGGTAGACCGGTCAGCCACCACAACCTGTGAGTCCTAGTAGTATTATTGACTGGCAGATTGTTTTGTGACCTTCCTTGCTTTGTCGTCGTCTTCTCTTCGTGCTCAACATGCAGCCTGGACTGGGGAAAGAGAAGGGGCAGAGAGAGGTACATAGAACCAGCTTCTTGCCTACTGAGTCCTTGCCTCTTAATGTTGATGCTTGCCTGTGTTTTGCCATGCTTACAACTGTTGAAACTGAAGAATTTTGCATGCATGCATGCAGTTTTCAAGATGACCTGGAAATCCCTTATGGAAGGCAAACATCTGAGAGCTGCACCGTATTCTGCTAACTGTTCAAGCACCAAGCAAGAAACAGTCTCCTCTTCTTGATGAGAAGCTTGATGAGGTTACACCTATAGCATGGAAAACATGAGTCTCCCTCTTGCCCATGGTTTCCCTTTCAAGGCTTCCATAGCCTAAAAGCAGCACTGAAACTGGCATTAGTTCCAGAGCTTGGATTTGTTTGCCCTGATTTCCCAGTTAGATCTCAACTGGCGTTCTCCAGTTAAAACCTGCAGGTTTTAGCCAGATTTGTTTTCTAACAGCCATCATCATTAGATGGTCACAATATGGGACATATCTCAGGCTGTGTAGAGGAGGCTCATCAGAATCAGAGCACGTAGTGTGGGTCTCTGGTCTGCTGTAAGATGTCCTCCCCAAGTCCTGCCACTCCTGTGGGTCTCAGGCGTGCCACCTGCGTAACGTCATCTTTGTGGCTGGAATGGGCAGAAATGATGGGAAGTGCCTCACAGAAAGGTGCTGGCAGGCAAAAACATCCCTGTCTGAGGTCAAGAAAAGGCAGACAAGTTCTTCACACAACAGTCAATAGAGGAGGCACAGCCGGCCTGGACAAGAGCCCTTGAGGTGTTTTCCCAGCAACCTGGTGACCAGCAGAACAGGAAAAACCAGAGCTGCTCTCTGTGAGACACCGACCATTGCACACAAGAGAAAAGGGAGAGGCAGACTGAAATTCTGCGTGTAAGCACACACCAGTCTCTCTCTTACTGAAGTTTCCCGAGTGAGAAGCAACAGAGTAGACTTGCAGCATGCCTTTGAGAATACAGAAAATTTTGCTTCAGCTTCATGAGGTTTTTGGGAGAGGAGGGGAGTTGGTTTGGTTTTTTAAGGCATACTATCCACTTGCAGTCTAGTCTGTTTTAAAATGAACTGTATTTTAGCAGTTTTATGCAGGGCAGATTTGAAAAGATCAGTTGGCAGTATCTAAATACACAGATAAAGGCTGTATTAGTTTCACAAAGTGCTGAAGTGGATGAGATGCTGAATTTCTGCTGGCTTCTGAACCTCACCTCTGTCCCCATGTGATGGCGAAAACCAACAAGGTTTCCCCTTACATAGCTTTGCACTTGTGGGCTTTGTAGCCATGATCAGCTCAAGACAGGAGGCTTGAAGGGAAGGGCCATGCTTTCAGAAGAGCCTCTCTTTGGGTCAGGGAAGAAAGCAGAAGAAATTGAGTCCTTTTGGGAGACTACAGAGACACCTGAAAAAAGGTTGGAAAGCAAGAAAACAGGGCCAGACTTCTCAAAGGCACAACAGGGCTGATGGTGTCCGAGTGGGATCTCCTAAAGGGCCTGAGCAGGTGAGGTGCCCAGCCAGCAGCAAGCCCCGGTACGCCCGCCAGGAGCACGGGGCAGCTCTGTGCTCTGGCAGTCCTTGGCCTGCCACCAAGTCCCTCGGCTGAGGCTCCAGGCCGAGCTGGGAAAAGGCTGGCTGACCTGCTTTTTAGACTATTGCATTTGGAGGTGTGGTTGTTAAGCCAAGCGTAATTGATCTTCAGGCTTGGGGGAGTAAGCTGATCCCCTCTGTAGCCACTAACCAGCTTTCCTTGTGTACACTGCGCTGGATGCAGTGAGAGCTTTTGCAGACTTTGCTGAAGACTGGATATGGGTCCCCATGGCACGGCCTGAGCCAGCGTGATGGATCCTGTGCTCCAGAGCCAGCGTGCTGGGCTACTGCTTGCCCGGCTGTGCTGGGGGAAGCCAGACGCCGCTCTCCTTTGTAAGCAGCGACGAGCTGGGGAGGCCTTGTGTTCACTGGGCAAACTCTCATCGGTGGAGGTTTTGTTGCCTGCAAATCCACCAGCAGCTGGATGCTGCAGTTTGGCTCTGGCTTGTATTTTAGCTGCACCCTGTGCTGAGAGATTTGGATGAACATTTCTGGGTTGGTTATGTTGCAGTAAGAAATAAACCAGGAGGGTGATTTAAATGAAACTTAAACAGTTGAACATAATTGCTGTTGGATGCACACAAATCCATTATAGAAGGGTTTTTTTATTCTGTTCTGTGTTTATACTTTTTAGATGTTTTTCTGAAAAAAGATGTATTGATTCTCAGTGTGTCTCATAGCACTGACGCATGCTGGTTTGCAACTAAACATGACCCTTTGTATTGTAATTACAGTATATTTTCTTAATCAGGGGATTTTCTTAATCAGGGGATACAGTAATTACTGAAATACGGATTGCTATATGTATTTTAACAGGTCACATTTCTGATCTCCACATTCTTATGTCAGAAAATGATGGATGATTCATTTGGGTTTTTTAATTTGATTAATTTACATGCCTGACTCTGTTCTGTTTGGATGGAAACTGAAACTTAGTACAACAAAACAGCAAATTTTATCAGTTAAAAAGAATAACATTAAGTAACAAATAAGTTTATTAGACCTTACTTTCTGTTTGAAGCGAAAAGGCATTATTTTGGTTAGTTAATTGAAGTGACTGATCTAGGTCCCCCTGTCCCATAACTTTTGGAATTGCTAAGTCTCTTTTTTTAATCTAGATTAGAAAAAGCAGGGGGAAGCCTTCTTTCTTCAGTTTCCCATTGGTTTCTCAGCTTTAAATGAGCTGATCTCACTGCACTGCACACTAATTAGAAAACTGAAATGAGGAATACATTGTTTGCACCTGCACGAGGGGTGCCTGTTGGTGAGAGATGGCTGTAGAGCTTTAGTAGATGTTGATTCCAGGTTCTTAGTCAGTGGTTTTCATCAATTCATTGGATTACCTGTTTTTTCAAGTGTCAGTAAAAAATGTCCTGTTCGAGTTATTTTAATGTAATTTCAATAGAATTAGCAGACCATAGCATATTTCATATGTACTGGTCTATGCTGGCATTACTGTAAAATTGTAGGATCAGGAAGCTGATTTTACACACACGAGCAGTGCCGGGAGCAGGATCTGGAGAGCCAGGGTTGAAAGACTCCCTTCCCAGATCTGTCATGCTCTGACGTGAGACCAGAGGGGACATCGCAAAGCTCCCCTGCCAAAGTACTCAGCAGTTCTGCACACCCAATCTTCAGGGCACCAGCACTCATCACTTAACTGCTACTGTGTACTCACAAGGTCAAAGCCTTCTATGTAAGGCATGACCAAAAATCGCTTCCTACAATGAATTTACAAATTAAGGCATTCAAAATTAGTAGCAACCTTTGAGGACATCTTAATCTTAGTGCCATCCACTTTTCTCCAAGTTCTCTGTGGTCTTGATGTGATAACACATACCAGGAGCTACCTGACAGGCAAATGGTGGGATGTACAGTAACCCATTGATTATTTGTTCATACAAGGCTTTGCTAATCAAACTATTCGGCGCTTGTAATGCTATTTATCAGCCAGTCTTGCAGAGACTTGTTAAATCGTGATAACATGTTTGCATTTGCCTGCCATGGAAAAATGCATTAATGCCAAATCCATTTGTTTTCACATTTTCAGGGAATGATGTAGCATTGCAGACAGAACCAGCCTGTTTCTGAAATTGGGGGGGGTGGGGGGGGTGGGGGAGAAATCAAAATGTAAAGAGATAGGGTGGTATGCTTCTGGCCTGTCTGTAGCCATCTATATATTTAATGCCTCACTGATGGCAGCTGAAAGTTTCTTCTGCCACCATGTCTATGCTGTGAGCTAGTTTTGGTTTAATTTCTGAGACCAGATATATTAATAAATTAGTTTATATTAAACTGAAATATGTTTTAGTTATCATCATCTGGATATGAATAAATACTGATAAAACAATTTTTTATTTATTTGACATAAAGCAAGTATTCTACTTGATCCGAAGCAGTACTCCCCATCYGGGGCACATGCGATCTCAGCAGGTTGGTACTATTGGATGAGATGGAAGCCAGCCTGGCTCAGTGTTCAGCACTGCGTGTCTAGCTACAGACAAGAACAGGGCAGACGTACAGGGTTATTCTCCTAGAATATACCTACAGCAATTTGGTTTAGCGACTTCCTGACCGGAGAGGTCATGATTGTATGCAAAAGCCCTCAGTGGATTTTCTTCCATGAATTTTTGTTTTACATCTTTCAGAACCCGTGTAAGCTTCCTGCGTCCGTCCCACAGTGACTCTGCAGCTAAACCCCTGTTAGCTTATTCTGAGTTTCCACCCACTAGTTCACCTGACTCTCCTCAGTTTATGCAAGACAGGGACAGCAAAAGATCACTCCCTATTTACTGTCCCCAAACCATTCATGATTTAAAATACCTTTATTGTATTGTCCTTCAGTTGTCTCTTTTCCAATCTTAGTCTGGCCTTCGTCTTACTTTTTGTATGGAAACACTTTCAAATCTTTCCCGTTGCTCTTCTCTGAGCCCTTTACATTCTGCTAAGTTCTTCTGCAGATGGCAGGACCGAAGTGCATGCAGTCTTTGGGATGCAGATGCACCGCCGTGTTATCCTGACATTCTCCATTCTGTTCTCTACCCCTTCCCAAAGTATTCCTAACACTTCATTTTGTAACTGCTACTGAACATAAACTAAGTTGACGTTATTTCTAAGAATCAGCTCAAGAGCCCATCTTGATGTAATGAGGTCAGCACTGCTTTTCCCATATCCATTATTTTGAATTTCTAGGTTGCAGTTTTTCTGCTGTTTTCTTACCTTGTCACTTGGTAGCGTATGGTTGTTTTGCAGCTCTTCACAGATAACCCTTCTGTTTTTACTCGGCATATCCTCATGCCACCAGGAGGTTTGTCACATTTATTACCTACTCATTTGCCAGGTAATTTACCAAGTCCAGCCAACATCGCAGCCTTCAACACTCATCCCTCTGATACTGCCCTGGTGAACTCCCTCCGTTGTGAAAGATTGCTGCTTATTTCCACCTTTTATTTCCCATCCTTTAATCATTCATCCACTCCTTATTCCCTGAGAGTTTATATTGCTAGAGAACCTGTGGGGAAGAAGCTTGCTTCAAGGCACTTCAGTAGGATAAGCAGGCGCTTGTATGCAGTGAGTCTTTCTTGTCTACGTACTTGATGTCTGCTTCAAAGACTTGCAATAGTTTCCAGCAAGAAGACAATGTGGGAGGAGGAAAGGCAGAGAGAGGGTGAAAGTGCCAGTATTACCTCCCTTCTACCAAACAGCCCAGTGGGTACAGTTTGTCCAGGATGCTGAAAGACTCTGCTTCATTGCCTCCTTTCTCTAAAGGGATTTGATATTGCATCTCTCAGGGAATAATCCTAACTACCAGACTATTAGCTTAACTTGTATTTTCTCCCAGCTTTTCTTGTTGGATAGCTTTCATTTGGCTTAAAATATGCATTGCCGAAGGGATAGGAATTTCTAGCCTGGAGACTGTCATTTAGGTTCCTTTTTATCCATTGCTGTTTCAGTGAATATTTGGTTCCTCCAGTTGAAAGCGGAGCCAATGGCAATGAAAATGACTGACAGCAGAATTGCGTAGAGCCCACACATGAGGATGCTCGATTAAGAGAGAGAGATGTAGATCTGAAAAGGCTAGTGCTGGCTTTTGCAGCACTGCCAAATAAAGACCTCAACCACCTTCTTCACAGTGAAGTCCAGCCTCCATCATCCACCTGCTCCTATTCCTCCCAGAGAACACCTTAATCTATTGAACAGTCTTGCTCTGTCTTCAGATGCTTTGAGGGACGATGCGTATGGGGAAAAGGTTGGGGACAGAACCACTGGAAGTGGGAGTAATGCAGGGATGTGTGTGCCCAGAGCTCCTACGATGTGGAAAGGAATGGGGACCCTAACATCCAGCAGGCAAGTTGGAAGGCAAGACCCCAGAAACAGGGAGGATTACCAAATCCTGCACTGCACTTGGAGGAGAAGTTGGAAAACCCAATAAAAGGAAACAGGATGGGAAGAAGGCAGGTTTGGGGCACACACAGCTGTCACAGGGGAAGGACCCGCAAGTAATCCCTGGAAAGAAGGACAGGACAGCAGGCAGAAAAATAGGTAAGGGGGTGTGTTGAGGCACACAAAGAGTCCCTAGCTGATGCGATGTTCTGGGAGCCCCCTGTTAATACACCACCATGTTTGATGCCTTCCAGTGCTCTGACAAGCTGCAAGCCAGTTTTCAGCCCCACTTTTGGCTGGAAGGAGAGGTCAGTGCCTGGTCAGCTCTTCTGAGCATTTCCGTTTCTTGTGGATGTCACTGCTCTGAGCAAGCACATTGTGGATATCAACAACCCCTTCACCTAGCCAGATCCCAGCATGTGTTATGGACAGTTTCTCTGGCAGAGGTAGGGAAAGTAGGGATGAACTTTGCCAGGTGATGGGGAAAAAAGGATGTGACTGAAATCAGGTAGGTATAGGAGGGTTATGATTAAGTCAAATGACAGTTGATCAGCAAGGAACTGTTTTCCCTTTGGGCTTGCAGTAATGGTGTAAAGCTCTGGACAGGAGTAGAGGAGCGCTTGCCCAGCTCAGCTTTCTGGCACTCCTGTCCTTAGGACCTTGAAGATGGGAAACCCATCACAAGTCTCTCTTGCCTAGGTAAAACAAAGCACTTGCACTTATCCTGCAAAGACTAATCCTGCTGTGTTCCCCAAGGATGAGCTAGGCCTACTAAGATCTTTTCTGTATCTGATGTCTGTGATAAAGCTAGAAACCCTTAGTAGGGTATTAGCTGACACAGTGATACTCTAATGCACTTTGTAATTCACTTTTTATTCATGAGGCCTGACAGCTGTTTCCAAAATGTGCTTCAGGACTGCATGGTCTATGTGGAGAGGTTTCTTCTTGCTGTGTCAGGTACTTTGGGTATTGAGAGACAATGATAAAACTGTTTGTGCGTGGCAGCTTTCCTCCATGTTTTTAAGAAGGCAGAAGAGAGCGGTAAGCAATTGCCCAGACAGAGCCAGGAACTTGGCTTCAGGACTCTTTTACTAAACCCTTTGGCCTCAGATAATAATTTGGACCTAACCGCTTCTCCTGTCAGTGCTATGATTTCTTCAGATGTACTCAACGGTCTTGGAAATTGCCTGGTCCAAGCAGCTTTCTGAGTGCCACAAGGCTGCTTCTGTTTAACTCTCCAGTCACTGCACTTACCAAGTGGCCGATTCTGGGAACAGCCCTGCAATGGCTGGAGGCTGCTCCAATGGGGGCAAAAGCCCCTTGACTTGGAAAGGACTTTCAGCAGTGGAGAGGGTTTCTGATCCATGCCAGCTGAAGCTAATAGGAAGATCCACACTGAATTCAGGATGTGCTGGCTCACATCGGGTAGGATTTTGGCAGCTTGCATGGCTGTCAGATTGCAACGTTTTGTGCCTTCAGTGGCAGACAGGAACTAGGAGAAGAGGAGCAGATTGTGGCCTGCCAGGCAGCTGGGCGGTAGCCTGATGCAGTAGGAGGGATCAGACATAGTTGAGAACACCAACTATTGTAATGACGAAGGGGGAGGTGGGTAGAAGCCACTAACTACTAGCCTTGTCTTTAGCACGTTTTTCTGACCGTGGTCTGAAAAAAAATCCATTGGAAAGACGAAGAATGTAACACCTGAGAAATACCTGACCTTTGCCCAGCAATTTTTGCATATCTAGGGTTTAGGAGGAGGTAGAAACTTTGTTAGAAATGCTAGCTTTTCTAAGCGCTTGTCCTGAGTTGGAGAGGTGGTAACGGGTGCTCTGGACCAACACACAGGGTGTCATGTGCTCTCCATTCCCGTGGCAGCTTAGTTAGGGCTTATTCTAGCCAAAGTCCACTGAACACAGGATCTTTGACCTTGATGACAAGGAATCAGTCCAGGTCTATCTATGGGTCTTCTGTACAAGCACACTTCCCATACTTTGACCAGAACATGTCTACCATAGCTCACAGGTGTTGTTTTTAAGTGGGCCTGCTGCTCTAAACAGGCTACTTTCAGTCGCTGCTGATTGAGCCTCCCTAAGGTTTCAGGCACCTCCGAAAGCTCTTCTAGCTGTCTTATCTGTCACAAGTAATCGAAAGTCTGGGTCTGCATCCGCATGTAAACTTACCTGTGAGAGACAGGCAACGCTCTACTGATCCACGCTGGATCAGGTGAGCAGTCCTTTCCTCCCTGTGTGTGACAACCCTTTGGTGGCAGACAGAGGGCTTCCTCTCGCTGTGGGTTGGAGCGTCGCAAGTGAGCGGCGTGGAGAGGCTTGGTGGGGAAGACGTGTAGGGCTGGTTAGCTGCAGGGGAGAAATGCCCTGATAAGCCATGTGGAGGATTTTTTTCCCCTCCCATGAAGTAAAATGGGAGAAAAGGGAGGGAGGCTCCTACACTGACCCTGCGATTCTGGGGGTGATTAACTCTGTTGTGGTCAGTTTGGTCACCGATAACAGGTCTGTAGGACTTGGTCTGAGAGACCCTTTGCCTGCAGGATGGGCTGTATTCCCTGCAAAGTGCTCTGGCCCAGAGAGAGTAAAGCCGTGAGATCCAGGGTTAGACAGCAGGTAGCCAGGCGGTGCGGGGAGCCGAGCTGCACCAGCGCTGATGGAGCCGCAGTCACAGCCTGGGACCTCCTGGATCGCTGTCACCCCCCGGCTCAGCCCTGCGCACCCTCTCTTCTCAGGCAAGGTTTTCTTCGCTCAGTCCACCGGCTGAGCGCTTGTCGCGGAGGCACCTGGCCAAGGAGCCGGGCTGTCCCCGCTTTCCCGCAGGGATCTGACCGGGCCTTGCCTCGTACCCTCGGGAAGGTCCCCCGGGCGCGGGCGGCGAGGAGGAGGCCGCCGGGGCGCGTGCGGGCGGGTGGGCAGGGCCGGGGCGCCCTCTGCTGGCGCTGCCGCGAGCCGCAGCGGGCAGCTGCGCGCGCTGCCCGCGGAAGGGCGCCCGGGTGGCAGGGCAGGGCGTCGCGCCGGGGCTTCGGGCTTTTTTCCCCGGCAGCGTGGTCATTTTGGGGGAAATAATCTTGTGCAAGTCACTTCACGTCTCTGGCTCAGGTTCCCAGCGAGGAGAATGGGCACGGGAGCTCCGCTTTCCTTGTGAAGTGTTTTGAAGTCTGCTTATAAAAAAAACTTACGTAGGAACAGCGCGCTCTGCTCATGAAAAGCATTGCGTAGGAACAGCGTTACTGCCAGCCTCGTGGGAAAACATGGGGCAGCCACACGCGTGGGGGCTGCGTTGAAGCCCAGGTTATTGTAATAAACTGTTCTCCTTTGCGGGCCTGAATGCTGTCTGCTGGGAAAAAGATCCCGTTGCTTACAATTGTCGTTTTTAATCTATGTGTCCACATGTTATTTCAAGCATAAAAGTTGCAAGTTGTTTCTTTAAGAAACCAGGGCTGATTTATCTTTGGTTTTGCGTCTGCGTTTCTGAGGGGTAACTGTGTGTTTCTCAGCTAGTAAATGCTATTAATATTACACAGCTGTCATGGTAAAGAAGAAAGCATGCTGGTAGTTTGGCAGAAGTTCCCTGGTAAAAGAAAGCATGTAACGCTCTTACTGCATGATTTCCCTATTCTCTTCTTGCTTGACGTCTTCCACAGATGCAGGCTGGAGATGAAAAGAATTGCGCATCCTGGTTTTCTTGCAAAACCCACTCTCTTCTCAAGAATGCTCCCTTAACTTTTTATAAGTGGCAGCTCTGCTCAATCCCTGTTTCTCCTCCTACCTTTTTATGGTTGTAATGCGTTTTAGATGTGTAGTGTGGTTGTCATAGGCCGTTTTCCTCCCGCTGTGCTGAATCAAGGCTGTAGACAGCAGAGGTTCTTCTCAGCAGGTGGAATCAGCTGTCAAGTGATAAGAAATGTGCAGTTCCTGCTTTTTACATCCACTGTTGTGTGCTAATGGATGTGGTTGCTAATCTTAAAGCAGCAGCAGATGCAGAACATACCCTGGCTGTGCCTTAGTGTTTCTTGGGAAGAAGTTTTCAGTTGTTCAGCTGGGCATAAGGTGGTGGTGGGACCAGTTTAACCTGTAAGCACCATCTGTAAAATTGCTGCTGCAAGTGTTCCTCAGCCAAAAGAAAACTGCTGACCGTTTTTTGATGCTTCCAGTGAAGTTATGTAAGCCTGAAAACAATGCTGGAATGTATTGTCCGTATACGAACAGCTGGAAACTTGGTTTGCTCACAGGGTTTATAAAACAGAACTTTTGCCACATGTAGGAGGTTCTTTCCTAGGGGCAGCTGGCAGCTCACTGGACCCCAGGAGCAGCTGGGTGCCGTATGGGGCTGCTACCGCTGCCCGGGACCACAAATTTGCAGCCACACCGAGCACATTAATTAAGAAAAAAGGGCAACAGGAGGAGGTGTATCCTCTGTAGGCCTGTGCCCCAACAAAGTCCTGAAGGCCAGTGCATTCTTCCCCTTGTGTATGACCGTTCCCATCGCTATCAAATTTTTTCAGCCCTTTTCCTACAGCAGGCTCAGAGCTGAAGCGCTCAGCAGTATCAGTTGAGCAAGCTGAAAAAGAACAAGTGGTTTGATGAGTGGTGAAAAATTTGTCCTTACAAATTTGGCTAATGTCATCTATCTCAACGATTTCCCCAGGGCAAGCGGAGTAAAGCCAAGACGCAGGATTTGGAAATGGGGTTGTATGTAGTACGCTCTAGTCTTCCCGGCAACAAGCAGCAAGAATCAGAGACAAAACTGCATTTACCTGCTGCTGGGAGCTCATCCTTCTCCTGCACCTGTCTCGCTTCTGCTAAAAGGAAATGTGGATCAGCAAAGCTGGAGGTACCACCAAAAACTGACGCCACTCCTACCTTCAAAATGAAGGTGAGTGAATGCCAACAGGTAGCCTGCCAAGTTAGTATTTTTCTCTGATGAACTTTGCTTCTTTCATCCTCGTTATCTTTCTGCTTGTAAGACATGTTTTGAGAATCTAATTCTTGCACTCGATGCCTAGTGAGCAAATGCAATTCCCCGAAGTCCTGCTAATGCCGTGGTGGGAAAGAGGCAGTATAATAACTTAACGGTAGCAACTCATGCAGAGTCCTGCCCGTCCTCCTGACAGCTGCAGCACTTTGCACCATTACTACTGCCATGATGACATGAGGTTGTTCCTTATCCTACGTAATGTTTGCAAATGCTGCAGCCCAGCAAGGAGGATGCGGGGTAATTAAACACTGAGGTCTTTCTCTCTGCTCAGCCAATGCAAGTTATTTCAGGTTCCCTAGCTGCTTTTCTTGGGGAGCCCATCAGCTGCACCATGAGGAACCAAAGGGCCTGTCAGGAGGCCAAAGGTGATGCAGTCAGCAAGGCTGGTCCTGAGATCACATTGACACTCAAGGGGGACAGCTTGACACACATCATCTCGTCTTCCTGCTGGGCTCATCCTTCAGATCAAAATGGCCTCTTTGGCCAGACCTCTGACAGATCACATTCTTCTGCCCCACAGAGCTCTCAGTGTTTGAAGCCAGGTTGAAAAGGCTCATCAGTCCCACAGGTACTTTGCAGTCAGTGCATAGCCAGCACTGTGCAGTATTACAGAGCAGAGAACAAACGTGTGTGTAATTGCAATTGGGAAGCTTTACACCTTCCTACAACCATTTTGTTCATCTGGGCAGTAGCTGTGGAGCAGTTTCATAATACCTAACACTGTAGGTCTGAAATAAATGTGTTTTGTGTGCATCCGCATTGCCAAGGTGAGTAGATTATTAATTATGCAAAACCAGCAGTTATGTCGAGCGTGTGGTCCACACCAGGCCAGCTATTCCAGGTTGGAAGCACTGTTAAAACCTGATGTGAATGTGGAGAGGAAACGTGGAGAGAGGCTGCTCCTGCTTAAAAGCTTGTTTTAATGCTGTAGTGAAGGCACACTCGGAATGGATTCCCCTGACTTCTTACCCTCCTCCTCTGGCCCAGGTCCTCTCAGGGGTGAGAAGCCTGATCTCTGTGAAAGCCTAACCCCCAGTGGTCCCAGGCTCCAGCGCTCGCCCAGACCTCTGCGGTGGTGTGTTCAGCATCTTTCCAGCAGCCTGGGGGAGACGAGTGGGAGCAACAGTGAGAGCAGCAAAGTTGCCTGATGTTGCCAGGCCCTCCATGCACCCAAACCTGCGGGAGGAAGGCATCAAAGAGCTCTGATCTCAATTTCTGGTCAGCAGAGAATAGTGCCTGACATGCTTTGTTATGCACTGACCTGAATCACCTGCTGCAAGCGCTTGTTCTGCCTGCCTGGTGTAAGGCGCTTCAAGGGGGCACCATCAGTTATAAATCTGTGCAGCACCTTGCACAATTCAGATGAACCTTCCTGATGCTCTCGCAGGTGTTGCGGTACGAAGCTATCAAATAATAATAGTAACAGCACTCTGCTGTCTCACAGGAAACAGAGTAATGTTGCAGACTCTTGCCTAAAAGTACGAGGATTAGATCATGAACTAAGAGCCGTTTTGGCCCGGGCTGGCCTGGAGTCACTCTAGCCTCCTGCAAAGTACATCTGAGGGTCAAGTCTTAACCGGCTGGTTTATATGAGGAGCACAGAAGTCTTCTCTTTCCATCCAGGGCTGCTTGCGTCACAACACGCTTTTTAAATCTCCCTTTTGTTTATCCCTTTGCAGAAAGGGATAGGCAGAAATCAGCTCTACAACTATTTTTCAGTAGCTTCTAGCGCTCAGTGGTTTATCGTCTGAGCTTACCTCCTTCCAAAATAGTGCTGTACTTACAGTTTTAACCTTAAAGTATTTCTCTATACTGGATATGCCCTGGCCTTGTCTCTCCTTTGAGTTATCTTCCCCCCCAAGGGACTTGGCTGTTAACATTTCAGAGCTGACATTAATGGGGCTGACCTGGACTGCCTGCCCGGGTGAGTCAGCAGAGCATGAGCGCTTCTGCCCGGGCCTCACGTCATCCGTCCACAGAGCCGCTTGTATTGACTGACACAAAAGCCTGCCTGCCTGTGCCCAGTGCTAAGTGCATAGGAGGGAAAGGCCAGGGCACAGGCAGAAGTGGTTTTTCCTGGCCCCCATCTATCGAGATATTGTAGTTACGCTTTGTGGGGATGTGTGTTCAACACACAAGCTTTGATATACTGGACTACTAAAAGTAAGGACTGCTTTTATTCACAGCCAGGTTTCATGGGGTCAGACTAGCACAAATACGTTTGCACTGTGCTACTTTTGGTGTAACGAGCCCTGCCTGCCTTCGGCTGTGGCGGCCCCGTTATTCCCTTGCCAGGGCTATGTGCCCCACATGCTCCCAGCCGGGCTGGCCGACCGGGGCTCTTGTCCCACTGGTGTCAGCCCAGGGACCCTGGCTTTCCTCAGCTGGCCAAGGCAGAGTCCATGCAACTGGCCAGCCTCTGTAGACAGGCCCAAGGCAACAAACCAGCATCCAGCTTCAGCATTATGAGTAACAAACTGTACTGGGTACAGCTCTTCTGTGGGTTCAGACCTGATTTCCCGACTGCATCACACCACTTGGAGTTGGAGCAGCTGGAAGATGGGACGTGATGGGATGTGATTTCCCCCTGAGGGACAGGGGTATGCATCCTTCACTCAAACTCCTCCGTTCTTTGGGTTTTCTACGCTTTTCTGCAAAGGAAGCCTGTGTGGTGCCTGCTGCTTGCACCCACTGGGTGGAGCAGCTCCCTGCTTATTGCCTGCTGGCTGCGCTTCCCTGTCCAGAAAGGTTGGGGTCCAAAAACCACAGAGAAAGCAGAGATGGGGAAAGGGCAAGGCAACACCGAATGAAGAGCTGCTTCTAGCCAGGTAGGGACAAAGCTGGATTTTACCAGAAAAATGGCTAGCAAATGTCTCTGTATAAAAACAAGATGGGAAGAGCAGCCTCCATGAACAGCTATTGCTTAATCGGGAGCGAAAGGGCCACTTCAGGGCCTTGAAGCCCCTTAAACTCTGTCTTTAAAAACAAACAAGCAAACATAAAAGCCCAAGTCTTCACAAATACTACCTTTGCAAGCCCCGTGACAGCAGTAACTTAGTGCTGTGGCACGAAGGCAGAGCATCAGTCAGAAAGGGCTCCATGGCTGTGAAAAGAGCTAGTCAAGATGGTTTAATCCAAATCATTTTCTGTAAAATTTGGCTATTTACGTGAATATTTAGAGGGGGTGTTAAATTTTGTTTTTGGTAACAAATTAAAAAGTAAACAAAGCAAAGAAAATCAAAGCATTTTGACAGGAAATAGTTTAAAAAACTGAATGTAGGGGGTTTGCTTCATTTATTTGCTTGATAACCCCGGATTCCTCCACTTATTCTCCACTTCAGGCAAAAGATTACCGGGAATTTTTAAAAATGTTGGCTACCTAAGAAAAATCAACTTGAATATGTTTTTTTCATCTTTGTTGTGGTTACTACGAAAGAACGAACAAATTAAAAACATATTTCTTGTTTCCACAGTAGGGGAAGGAAGACACCCCCACATGCATTCTGTCACAGACAGCAGCATTTAAAGGATGCTCAGGAGGTTTTTACAATTTCTTTTCTTTCTTTTTTGCTGGAGCTGCACAAAACATCTAGAGAAGAGCCCAACATGAGCGAATGATGCTGCAGCCGCCACCAGCTCCATCCCACCGGGAAGGTGTCCAGCAGAGAAACACAAAAGCACGATTCAGGATCCCCAGGGCCTGCTGAGTGCTGCAGGATGGGTGGTAAGGAAGTTCATCTACATCGTTGTTAAAGAAATGGCACTCCCCTTATCCCTTTCTTTGTCTGGGTAGCACCTATGCATCTATTATGTATAGATCTCTTAGATCAGTTGTCTCTTCTTCCAGACCTTTCTGCTGAAGCAGATCTAGCCACAGGAGGGACAACAGCCCCATGGAGGAAAGCCTATCCTATTTTACTTTGGTCCCCAGTGGAAGTGATGGTCCCCTGAACTCACACCCTTCCTATACATTTACTACTCTGCTTTGCAGAGAGATGCCTGCACCTCTTGTAGGGACCTGCAGTAGATGTCTGTGAGATGGACAGGCTGATACAGTGAGTCCGTTCCTGTGACTGTCAACATGGAAAATCAGTCTCTGCATCAGCCCAACCCCAATTAGATGGTTTTCTCTTTGAGGACTAGGTCGAATTTCTCTGGTCTCAGACAAGATGATGTGGTAAAGCTCTGCCTACAGGAGCCCGTCAATGTGGCTCAGCTAAAAAATACCTTCATGTCTCATTAAAAAGGTACAGGTATCAAAGTCTCTGAGGTGCTATGAGGTTAACATTATGAGGTCATTAACACCAGTGCATGTTCTGGGTCCAAAGCAACAACTGTCTCCCCATTATTCCCCTGAACTCCCATGTTTCTGGGATCTGCTGTGGCAGAAGGACCACAGAAGACAAGAGGACATCTGGAACTAGAACATACTTTAGCGTCAGGAGTGCCGCTGCTGGATTCTTCTGGCCTAGTGATGGAAAAAAGAGAGTCATTTTCCCTTCCTTCACCATTGCATTTTTTTTTCCAGTGCCCAGTGCAAGCCAGAGAGCTGTCAGTCCCTTTCTCAGTTAAACTTCCAGCTTCCAAAATGGCCTGACCTGTTCCCTATTCGTTTTATGCTGTAGGGAGTTCTAGTAACATGGGAGGAAATCCAACCCACCTACAGCTTTGATCTAAGCCATTTCAGAACAGGGAAAAAGCTAAAAGCATTTCTTTAGCTGGGGTGATCAAAGTGGAGACCATGGCAAAGATCCGTTCTATGCTTTGAAAAAATATTTGGTGTAACTTAATTGCACATTTTTGTACTGCGACACATTATGACTTCTGGAGGGAAGTAGGAGGTAGACATGAGTGGTCTCTACTGGAGTGAATGAATATGTGAATGGCGTTATCCCAGCAGTAGGATGGCAGACCATGAGTAGACAACAACTTTCAGTAACCTGTAACTGAAGGAGGCAGAATGTGCTGAAACCAAAGGAAATGGCATCTCAGGGTACTGTGTAGGAGCTCAACTGCCCAGCTGTCCTGGTTTCAGCTGGGATAGAGTTAATTTTTTTTTTCCTAGTAGTTGGTATAGTGCTATGTTTTGGATTTAGTATGAGAAGAATGTTGATAACACACTGATGTTTTTAGTTGTTGCTAAGTAGTCTGCTAGTCAAGGACTTTTCAGCTTCCCATGCTCTGCCAGGTGCACAAGAAGCTGGGAGGGAGCATAGCCAGGACAGCTAGCCCAACTGGCCAATGGGGTATTCCATACCATGTGACGTCATGCTCAGTATATAAAGCTGGGGGAAGAAGAAGGAAGGGGGGGGGGGGGGGGACGTTCGGAGTAATGGCGCTTGTCTTCCCAAGTAACCGTTACGCGTGATGGAGCCCTGCTTTCCTGGAGATGGCCGAACACCTGCCTGCCGATGGGAAGTAGTGAAGGAATTCCTTGTTTTGCTTTGCTTGCGTGCACGGCTTTTGCTTTCCCTATTAAACTGTCTTTATCTCAACCCACGAGTTTTGTCACTTTCACCCTTCCGATTCTCTCCCCCATCCCACCATGGGGGGAGTGAGCGAGCGGCTGTGTGGTGCTTAGTTGCTGGCTGGGGTTAAACCACGACACCAGCATAGGGAGGGAGATGGGATTCTGGGTGCTGGGGAGTAGAGAAGCAAATAGGAGACGTAGTTCAGAGGCAAGCTTGCTTTATGGACCCAGGGCAGCCAATATCACCTGTGCAGAGAGTAAGCAGAGCCCTTCCACATGACGTTGAATGATCTTCTGACAGTTAAGAAATGCATTTTTATTGTCACAGAACACCTGTGTTTCAACACCTTCCTTCATCGCTTGTTCAAGAAATTTGGTTTCTCGAGTCCTCCTTGAAATGTCTGGTGCAGGCAAGGGAGGACAGCTTGTTAAAATTATTTTGCTGTTTAATTTCTTTCAGTGGATCCTTCCCTGAAGAGCTTCTAATGAGAGTGACCTTTGTTAGCTAATTAGGCTCATTGCAATGGTACAATCACATTTAGTGTTTTTTCCTTCTGTGCGTATTCCAGATTAAGTTCTCATCATTAGGCAGGTTGGAAGGGGACTTGTAACCATGTGTGGAGGTCAGCAGTGCAGAGTCCACCCCACCTCCCTGCCCCAGCTGCTGAAATTGGCAGGGGAGCTGTGCCACGTGCTGCCAAATAGCGGTTTTGACTACACTGTGATAGTATTGACTTAATTCTGTACCTATTTTTAGCGAGTTGCATGCTTATGCATGTGCAAAACAGTTGCTATATACCAGAGACCAACCCAGAGTTTACAAATAAATTCAGCATTAACAGCGTGGTATAGCAAAACCGTCCTGTTACAAGAGCAGTCCAGTCCATTAGCCTATGCTGTACTGTCCTGCTTGAACAGCGAATGGAAAAAGGTCTGAAGGATTAACAAATATTGGAGCCTCTTCAAGTTGTCGTTCTCAGTCTGGCTGCCTTGTGGGCAGGCCCTAGGTTGGTCATGGTGGGCACTGCTGCCAATCTTTGATGGCTCTTCCAGCAGACTCATTCCTGATTTCATCCATCTTTCCTCATATCTGGAGATGGAAGTGGCACATGCAGCAGGGCGGCACGTAGTACTAGCAAGCTGGGAGATTAGTAAAACCACGAGATGACCTCAGCTGTCAGTTCCCGATTTCTGCATCACCCTGTTCTACTTCAGGAGCATCACTAGGATAACTACGGTACCATATGCCTTTACAGGGGGCAAAAAAATTACAGCATCCATCAGATGAAACCGACTCCGCATCCACCTGCCAGTTTTAGAAAAGAATTCTTACAGGACTACTCCATGCCGAGGAAAAAAGAAAAAACACGGTAAATTTTCCTTTTGATTATGACTGTTAACTGAAGCCTTTTGATGCTGGTATTGTTGGTTTCTTAAGGACTTGTTGGTTTCCTCAGGACCTAAGCATGAATCAGTTTTATAATCTCAACCTTGGCACCTCTTGCTGTTGAGAAGTTTGAACTGTGTTGCAGACACTGTCACAGAAATTTGTGGCTGAGCTCCCCCTAAGGATGAATGGGAAGCATTCCTGTGCTCCAGGCTCAGTCCCAATAAATTGGTTAACACTTTAGCCATCCACCAAAGTGCTTTAAGCATGTGTTTAACTTAGGGGCATTACTACTTTTTTTTCTACGCGAGAAGGACGACTTATAACAATCAACTTTAATAGGAAAGTTTTCCAATACAGCAAAGCCATTAAAAAGAGGAAATTACAGTAATGTAAAAAAACTGAGTAAATGGCTTGTACTTAATAGTAAGTGCCTCTGCTGTAACATACACATTAAGTGAATCTTAAGGGAATTAATGTAATTCTCCAAGGTCTCAATTTTTTTTTCTTTTGTGCAAAAGCAAACTGTGTTTGATTAACATTTTATATGTATGGAATTTCCATATTGCTTCAATCTCTTCTTATTATCTTGTGTGCTGTGGGCTAGACATGGTGTTGCTTCATCAGCCTACCTTCCCCCCGTGCTGATCTTGAGCTGCAGGACTGGCAGCATCCCCTTTGAAGGGGGATGCCAGGGGAAGCCGCTGCCAGTTTGCAGCTTGTCCATTCTGCCCACATGCAGCTCCAGAACCTCTTCACCGGTCTCTCCTATTTAGGGGGTTTGATGTGTTGCAGACGTGGCATACAGTGTTTGCCCACTGACGGTAAGTCAGATTTATATTTATATGTATTACTGTAGCAGAGAAATTAATAAATGTAGCTCCCAATCTGCTTTCTCTAGGACTTTTGCATTGTTAATGTCCTCCCCCTCTCTGCTGTGTCCGCTCCTCACCTCCGGAGCAGTGTGACAAGTGGGATAAGGATAGAACAGCTGAGCCTTGTATCAGCTAATGACAGGTGGCAGAAAATCCAGGGTATTCTGGTGAGACGGCTTATAGCATGGTTGAATTACTGCGAGTAACCCTGATAACGTGCAGTTAGTGCAACAAAGTTACTAGAAAGTTTCTGTGAAGTTTCTTTATTAGACTAATTGCTATGATTTCCCCAGGACTAGAAGCACTTATGGAAGCCTTCCCAGTGATTTCCTTGCTTAGCAGCTCTACTTTTTGGAAAGGCAACAAAAAGCCTTGTGTTCACGGAGAGGGCTGAAAGCATCACAAGTCTGACAATAAATGCAGACCTATTCATGACATGATCCAATAACTGTAGAAACCACAAAGACTTCTAAAAAACCCTGGCAGAGTTCTCCCCACCCCCGAGACGGGGGAACTACAGCATTTGCCAGAGCCAGTGGCTAATGCAGGTTCCTGGCAGGGCTGAGCCATGGTGAGCAGCTTCAGAGCATTTTACTTACTGCTGACTAAACAGGGAATCGTTTCACATTTGCATGTCCCCCCCCAGGAATGGAGAGGGATGGATTAAGGGACAGACACTGTACCCTTGTGACCACATCCCTGTTCTGGGAGTGAGATTATTTGCTCTGAATTAAATCAACACAGAGACATCTCCTGGCCAGGAGAGCTGGGCACTGTCACACAGAGGTGTCCCCATGCACACGCCTGGTTCTGCAGGGCCAGCAGCTGCCACAGCTCCATCGCAGGGACTCCCGGGTGCGTGGCACCAGCTCACTCCTGACTCAGGTGCCACCACTTGGGAGCTCTCAGAAATGTTTAGAACGTAGGTTGTCTTCATCCTCTTTTCAGAGTTAGTATGAAATTCCTTTATACAAGCATTTGAGCTCTGATATGCACTCGTAATTTACTGGCCACCTTTGTAATTATCAGAGAAGTGGAAGACATCCTCTTATTTAATGAGTGACCTAAAAGATTTTCCTGTATGGCCAAGAAAGTTGATGGAAATGGTGCTTCCTGAAAATACAGGGACAACAGCATAGACTGTCTATCATAATTTATGCTCTACGCTTGTTGTAATTCAAACTGACCACTGTAGCAAAAGAAGTCATTGCCCTGTGACTCAATTAGATTTTTTTTTTTTTTTCATGTTCTCTTGGTAACAAACACTCTACTGTGGCTGTAATAGACGGTAGATGATTATGATCTACAGTATAAATTATTACCCATTCCACAGCTCATCTTGCTGCTGCTTATTTGTGTCACCAAAATCTTAAAGCTCTTTCCTGAGCTTCCTATGGTCACTCAGCGTAACTTCTTAATAAAGAATAACTGCCAGAAGGCAGTTAGAGATGCCATTCACCACAGTTCAGGGGTGCAACACATCTTTTTATTACTAGGAAGTACCCTGTTTACACTGAATTTCCTGAGCAATGTTGGCAATGATGGTCACTGCTGATTTCTTAAATGTAAGCTAGGTCATCCACAGTGTCGTCCCATTGACTTTGTTGCTTCAGTGGAGCTCCCCGTAGGAACAAGGGATGATCCCCTATGAACCTATGCACTATCTGTGGGTGTTTCTCCTGCATGGAAAATTCTCTGTGAGGATCTTCTGTGATCCACAACTACCAGATTATTGCTAAATATTGCCTGGGTAAGGAGGAGGTGGAGCAGAGAATCAGGTTAAGGGACACTTGTAAGAAGAACTGACAGGACTTCTGTTGGGATTTGTATTGCTCGTGTTGTTACTGCAGTAACTCCCACTTGTATGTATGTAGATTTTGGAGGTGATAGCCTTTATTCTTGCTCCCTTCCTCGTTGCTCCTTCACAAAGTCTGTTTGCACTGAGCCCCAAAATAGATATAGCTGCTGACTGCAGGGTGTCAGCAGAGCTTTTGCTGATCCTTGTAGACAGAGCAAGATGTGCACATGGCTCCATCTGAACATAGATCCCGGGACGCAATGCAAACTGAGCTCTGCAGAGATCTTCTTAAACTTCACACTAGCATTCCTCTTCCCAACCTTTCTGTTTTACTCTTGTCTCTTTTGTATAATTATTTCTTTGCTTTTTCATCTAGCTTATTTTATATGAGTGTTACTGATTTTTTTGTGATCTTAAATATCCTTAGGCTTTGGACTTCAGTTAGTACTTCAGCTTAGTATATTTGCTATCTTTTATATGTATATAAATACCATATATTTTATATATGGATCTTTCTGTATACATTCTGAAAACTGTATTTCAAGGGTATGTGTTGAAGGGGTGGTGGAGGGTGAATACCAGAGATTCTACATCAAACAATTGCAGTATTTGCCCACTGTTTGGATAAAAGCTGTAGAAAGCCCCAGGGATTTATTCTGAGAATCGTGAGCAGTCATTTCCAAGACATATGGTCATATGGGTTTGACCTGCCTGAAATTTTTTTTAAACTCATTTGAAATCTGAACTGGTTTTGAGGTCAAACTATAAATCAGCCACTCAATAGTTCAGTAAAGTGTTGAAAGAGCACTTCAGCAATCTGAGGCAAAATACGGAGCTTTGAACTAGCTAATAAAACCTATGATGCCATTGGGTTTTGTCACTGTAGTAACAATGTAGACTGTCTATGCAAGGAGGTCTGGGCTCCCTTGGGGGTCAAGATCTAGGTCTTGAATTTTGGTTTCATCTAGAGGAAAACCTGAAATTCTCCATCCTGAGATGTCACGTTAGCATCAGGCATGTAATTTCCAAGGTCTGATATTGTTTAATTAGGGTGATTTAGTATTTGCTACTTACTTACCTGCAGTATTTGGCTACAACTTCAGCTGCACTGTCTCACGCAAAGAAAACGACTTGGCCCTGGGGCAGAGGATGCGGATGGCAGGACTGGCTGGTGTGCAGCATCACCATGGGGCCACCCTTTCGCTGCAGGACAGCTGGGCCGCCACAGTCCTTTTTGGCAGCCTCGGGGAGCAATGCTGGCACCGGGGCTGACCATACAGCAACTCAGTGCCGGCGGGCTGGAGCTGCCTGCCAGCACGTGGCTGAGAGGGAAAAAGTTCCCTTTGTCCTTTGTCATCTTTCCCTCACCGCAAAGGAAATCTGGTCCTAAAAGCCGAGGGCGTTTGATGTGCCGGCGGTAGCAGCAGAACTGAAAGCTGGACAGGACCCTTGGGATAGGCTAGAGCAGATAAGCTGTCTCATCAGACATGAAGGGGCATTAAAATCCCTCCTTCATCCCATTTGCCACCACCAGCTGGTATGACACAGAAACAAAACTAAAAAAGGACTGTGAATCATTTTAATTAGGGCACTAATGCTTAATAAAAGTGTAATGCAGAATAAATTATCTTTAGGTCATCTCTTAGGAGAGCTCACAGGTGTTCCCTGAACTGGAAAAGGATGGCTGGACTTTTTTCCCCTCCATACGCTGCTTAGCCCTGCAGTCCCAAAGGGCAGTTATCTTCTCCCAGCTCCCTGGGAGCAGGCTCTGCCCTCTTTCCAGCACTGGCAATAGCAGTGGCAGCTCTTAAATGTCAGGAACGAGTTCAGCAGGGGGATGCAGGGAAACAGTTTGAGGGCAGCAGGTGCCTGCTCTGCCCATCTCTGCCCTGCTATTTCATCCTAAGTGTTGCCTCGCTCTCGGATAGCGGCTTCTTACGTCTGCAGTGAACTTGCTTCAGAACGGACCCCACCAGCTTCATCCCTCCAGCCAGCACTGCCTTCAGCTTTATGGAGCTCTCCTATGGTGGTTTTGCTATTCAGATAATTATCTGAAGGGAGAGCTATCACTTTACAAATTCACCTGTCTCCCTCCTCTTCTTTTACTCTGTGTGTGCATACATTACATGTATGTGTGTGTATATGTATACACACATATATACATATGCATATATATGCCCTCTTCAAGGGCTGCTGAGGGCAGCAGCAGAAGATTTGAGCAAGGGTTAAAAAAAACCAAACCAACCCACAACATTTTCCTAGCCTTCACCAATGAGGATTAATGTGCTCTGGTAAAATGATGGGGGAAGCTGGAACACTAAAGAATACTAAAAAACACTAAATTCACCAATAAATATTTAAAAGTGGATGGTGAGATAGATGTTGTTTTTCTCAGAAGAAAAACAAATCTTTGCAGCAAAGGGAAGAAGGGGGGAGAGGGAAGGAGGAGGAATGGATGCATTTTTGTTCTGTATAATTTGGGAACTTTGAAAGGACAGTATTTCCTATTGTGATGGGTGGACACTGGCAGATAACGACCTCAATGCTTTAATTAACTGTGCTGAAAGTCCCTTCCATTATTTAGATCTTGGGTTGTGTATGCATTTTTTTGTCTCTGCTTTAATGCCCAAAGAGAAATGCCAGACTCCGCGTGATCAGTCAGTTTGCTGAATGGCGTTATCTCATTCCACACTTATGACTGTAGGCATGTGTTTTAGGTAAATGGAGAACAGACTTTGTACTCTTCAAAAATCCCCTCTGTTAGTTCCAGTGTCTTGGCCAAAGGTGTTTGAGTTGATGATACAGATAAATCATCTTATGGCTGTCCTGGCTTTACAGGACAGATAGAAGGAAAAAGTGACAGGAGCATGTTTTATCCAGTAGCATACCATTTTACTTGAAATACACAGCTCTAGAAGGTTTGTTGAGTATAAAAGTGACCTGTTTTTCCCAGTCAGCATGTGTGTATGCAGAGTGGCACTTTGATCTTTTTTTGTTCTTGGGTTGGTGTCACTCACTCAAACTCTGTACACAAATGCGTTGACTATCCTTTGTCATGTAATCTTTATACTTGCTTACACTGATGGAAAATAGATTTTGAGCACATACATACCTATTCAGAGTTTTCCACTCACTGGAGACGGAGGTCATGTTATGCACTCATTTTGAACTCTCTTTGCCAAGACAAATGTCAGCATAACATGAAAGATGATGGAGAATCAGATAGTAAAACCTTCTTGCATTAAATAGCTTCTGTCAAGTCGTTTTATTACCCTGTCACCCGTACACAACACACACCGCAGCTGAAGCATGTGATCTGCTTGCTATCCTTAGAATTGGTACGATTTCCCCCACATGCTTCTAGCTCCACAGATCAGTCAACCCTTACCATCAGCACCTCACCTCATGAGACCTACCTATGCTTTGTGACAGACGCGCTATTTTTACCAAAAKGGTTGGTGTTTCTTCCAGATCACTGTACACTTAAATGTACACACTCCAAAACCGCGCTTCCCTTTTGCCAGCAAACGGCCAACTTTGATCATGTTGGCACAGAGGGTTGTGACCTGTCCAAGAATTTCTCTTCCGTGTTGTCAATACTGCACGAAATTCAACTCCTAAAATTTTGTTATTTCACTTATCATTTTAAATAAATCCTCAAGTTGACAGCAGCATTGTCATTTCAGGAGTGTAGGGTCTACTTTTTTCATTCCCAAGTGCCATTACACATCCCTCTCTGAATGTGATATTTTTATGTCATCTGAAAACATGTTTCTGTGGTGATTTGTTACAGATCTTTAAACTTGACTGTATCTGATGAAGGCAAATGACAGGATAACTGTGCTAAATTTCCATTATTTGCTATTTTCTGAGTTACTAATTATGAAATCATAGACAGGAGGAGGGTGAGCTTGGAGGACACTGGGTGCATTTGGAGACCTCCAAGGCTACTGCTGGGATCAAGGAATTAAAACCTGGCATGGTGTCAAAGAAGATGAAAACACCTACAGGTCTTCAGAAAGGAGAAGGACGTGGGAGGTAAGTGACTATTTTGAAACAGGGCAGCAGTGCCGACTGTTCTGGGAGAGGCCACGGTGGACCAGGAGGGTTTGACAGCAAAATGGGCAAAACTGCATTTGACAGTGAGTGCTCTTCCTTAGCAAGCGTTTGCACCAGGAAGGAAAAAAAGATGTTTCTTCACAAATTTGGACTAAACTGAGCTTCCTGTTCTGAGCTTGTGCTAGTCACACACACAAACCATCTCCAGTACTTCGTAACACTACAGTGCCCATGGGAAACACTTCGGGTTTGCCTCACATGTTCACTGAATAACAGTGTTATTCAACTTACATAATTGGTTGAGTGAACAGACGGCTGAGGCCCCATATTGCTCTGAGTAATAGTTGCTGGGCTTAGTGCAGAATGAGGGTTGTGTCCTGGGACTTCTTGGTGGATGAGGAGGAATTTTTCCCTGAATATTTGGGTTTTTTTCTTTTGCACAGCAGCACAGGACTAGCAGTGCAGGCATGAGGCCTGGGTTGTCTCAGCTTAAGACCATGAATACCCAGTGCATGCCCCTATTCTATAGGCAGCTCCAGGGAAGGAGTCAGGTAATTTGAGGCTCTCAGTGAATATACAGCAAGGATATAAACTTTCTCCTGCAGCTCTTTAGCTTTCATACAAGAGGATGTCTTGCAGAGGGATGACAATCTGATAGTAACCCTTCATCAGAAGAGGGTGATGGGGAGAATARTGATCTGCATGGTGAGAGTTGTGGCCGTTAATTACCAGAGCAGGTGAGATGACAATCTTGTAGCCTCATTGCACCTGGTGTCCTCTTATCTGGTCTGTCTTCCTGTAGCTGCCAGTAGTATTTCTTCAGCTTGGTTTCAAGTAAGTACACTGTGCAATGTGACTGAGATAGTGCAATTACTCCCATTACTAATGTATATGCATAATTAAATCCAGAGGGCTAATTTGCTGCTTTGCAAGCTTTTTATCATCCAAGGGGGAAAAAAGGGGTTCCTGGGCAAAGCTCACTTGYAAAGTAGAGGCCACGTCATGCAGAGAACTTGATTTTAGTGTTTCAGTGCTTAGTTCTTAGGTGCCCTGATGCCCAGTGAAGTGAACAGCCTGGCTAAGTGGATATTTAGGTGCCTAATTAGAGCTACAAAAGCTGCCATGCAGAGTCAGAGACTCTCTGAGAAGGTCAGCAGCAAATGTCAAGAGAGGAGCAGGAGCCACATGTTTAATTTTGAATGATGGGGGCACCTCCCTTCATTCATGCTGCTCACCCAAGGCATCGATGACCTAGGTGACTGGCCCAGCTGTTATCTGTAATATTCACCAGGTAAGTGAAATCCTCCTTCTGCAAGATTTAGACTAGGGATTTGCTGGTATGTCCAGGAGTGACAGAAACACACCACAACCAGCTCTTCAGAAATACTTTGCCCCTCTTTCTCCCCGCTTCTTCCTTATTGTAGCAGTGGCAGTTTATACCACCCCACTGTCCCCTTCCTGCAGCTATGGTCTGTGCTAGCTCTGGGTTGTCGAAATTCCTACAGGATCCCAGTTAGCAGATACAGCTGCTAGACAAGGAACGCCTTATCTGTGAATCTTTGTAGGACCAAAATATTGAGTTATTCAGTGCTGTCAGGACTTGAGTATATTTGGGCAGGCCCAGAGGCAGAAATTTAAGCAACCAGAGAGCTTTACTGATGGGATCTTAGGTGTCACGGGGATTCAGCCAGCTCCAAAGTTAGGCAACAGCTGAAAAGGGGCCTCTGAGGATTTGCATTTTGAATGAAGGAAAAATCTCTCTGTAGATTTAGCCTGCATAACTATGCAGGATAGGAGGCAATGGGGAGCCAGCATTATATTATATTAATTGTCTGAGCAAAGTGAAGCCTAAAATTCCCCTCAGTGCTGCTCTTCTGTCTGTCAGAGTTCTTGTTCAATAGCTGAAGACTGTTTAATTTAGAAATGCATGTGACAAAGTCCTCCAAGATGCATTGTGGGTACCATTCCTCTACTGGACCTCAGAGAACTGACTGATGGAAATGAACAGGACTTCCCATCATGACCCTCGTATGACTCTGGGTCTGGATACAAGGTAAGAACTATGTGTAGTTGAAATATATAAATCTGCTGCAAATTGATTCCGCTTCACAGAAACTTAGTTGTTTTCCTTTATTCCTGTGTCTTTCAATGTAATTGTGTTATTGAACTGGGAGCATTTCTGGCACCAAAAGACTTTAAGGGCTAATACAAAGATGGAGTATAAGTCTGGATTCCTGCAGGAGATAACTGTGGAATATAGTGCTATACTGGGAACAGAGAGCAGTGGGAAGAGCAACCAACAGTCTCTGGAGGATGGCAAAAAATGTATATGTGAAAGACTCATTTTTATGGTGGATTTGGAGGACCCCCAGTTGGCTGAGGTCCAAAATTTAGATTTTAGTAATTTTTTTTATGAAAAGGGGGGTAAAGCAGATAAAATACCTGTTAGTTCCCATTAGAGATACCCATGATCAGGGCTGGCTCAAGGTTTCTCAGTGATTTGGGCAAGGCTTGGCTTTGCTGTGGTAGAGGAATAACGTATCCAGCTGATTTATCCGGCAGAGGTGCCAAGACAGGCAGAGCAGAATGAGCAGCCAGAGAGGTCAAGGGGAGCTTGTTTGCTCTTGGTGTCCTGCTGCCTGGGAAGTGGTCCTGCCGCTGGACTGGCAGCCTCCGGCTGCTGTGAGCCTTGAGGATCTCTCCCTCATGCATGTATGTTGCCCTGGGCAAATGCCCGACTTGACCTTCATCTAAGGTCAGTCTTTGGGACCTCTGACTGCTTGTTGCCCAGCTGAGCTGTTTCACACACCAGATTTTTGGAGAGGCGCTGCTTTTGTTAATCAGGTCCTGCCTAGGCACTGATGTTGGGAACCTAAAACCAGAGGGGCCCACCTTCACATTTAAGACAAAATATTTCTCCATCACGTTTGCCAGCAGGGATAAGGAAGCCAGCAATGGTGGAAACCGAGCCAGCAGGTTTCACTGCCCACGCTGGCAGCAGTGCCGTGGTAGGCTGATACTAACAGGGACCAGCAGCCCTCTTCTAGACAAACGTGCACACAGTTTCCATTTCAGTCCTTAAAGGTGAGCTCTCTGCGAGTGAGGATTTTCACCTTGTCATTACTGTGCTTGGCACACCATACACATTTGTATCGAAGATCTGCAGTTCTTCCATGTTGCTTTTTGTGTAGTTACGAAGTGTCAGGGGTCCACTGTGCCCAAGTGGAGATGCTCTTCCAAGTTGGAATCAGGAAAATTAGGACAATGACCCTCTGGCATGCTGCTAGTAATGATCTGCATTTGAAAAACATAATGTTTTTTCTAATGGACTGCACATAATTCTCATAACAGCCTTTTGATTCTGGCATTTATTATCCTCATCTGAAAGTGGCTGGGGTGGGTGAAGCACAGAGAGCGTAGTCCCTGCCTCCAGGATGAGGTTGGTGCTGGAAGGACATCACAGGTGATGCTCCGTGCTGGCTCCCTTGCTATCAAACGCCAAAAGAGGGGCCTCTMATTATCAGAAATGGGAAATAATGGCTGAAGATTATCAGAGCAGGTGGAAGCAATGTAAATAGATCAGAAAAATCCTGGAGACTGAGGGAAGGCTGAAAACTGAACATAGATCCCTTCCTGATAGCTTTTGATTGAAATCTTTCACCTGAAATATTTCTGGAGTTTAACACACTCCCATGGAGTAAGCCAAAACTAATGCCCAGAAACAGCACGCAGCCAAAACCAAATTTTTGGGGTTTGGTTTCCTAGGTAAAAATAATAATTATTGTATCTTTCCATCTACATCAATCAGTAGTTARGTTTTTGTTTGGTTTTTCTTTTTCTCTCCCCCCCCCCCCGTGTTATTACTCCGCATATTCCAGAAATTTGATTGAAAAATCTTAAGCATAAAGAAATGGAAAACACTATGTGCTATCTACTTGGCTTCAGCAGGTACAGTATCTGCATTAATTAATAATGATGTATCTCTGCAGATCAAGAATAAAAATACAAGCCGCGCTATCAATCCTTACATTAAATTTTCAAATCATCCATTCAATATTAACTAAATATAGCTACAGTAAAATAAAGAAGAAGCATTTGTTTGTTTATACTCCCTCAGCTATGCAGGACATTATTCTGTGTGTTACATCAAAGATTTCCTTTCAAATTCACCTGATTTGAAAGGCAGAGTTTCTCCTGACTGTGCAAGTCAGCAGAGAAAGTGGCTGCATTTTATCAAATTCAGCTGCACTTTTCTTGCTGAAGCATGTTCAAAAGCCAACAGATCTATTTTTGTGATTCATTGCAGTCCATTCTGCTGCTGTTCAGTTGAAGGAAGCTATTTTTGTAATTATTCAGTAGCAAATTTATCAATTTAGTTAGTAGTGAAAAAGTTCCAGACATCTCTTCTGGTGAAGGCTGATAAATGGATCCAGAAGAAAACTGTTCCACTACAAAAGGGAGTGAGCTGGCCTGGGAGAGGCTTGCACACAGCTCTGAACTAGCATCACAAAAAAAGAAAAGCTCTGCTTTGAAGCAAGAGAAGGACAAAGCCTGTCTTTTGCATATGTTGAGGCTTTTGCATGTAAGTTATTTGGTATTGTATTAATAAACCTATTGTATTTGTTATGAGAGAGGTCTTGAAAAGGGTCTCAAAATATTAGTCTGATGGTTTTAGCCAGTTCAAAGAAAAAAATTGGGGCAAGGCTGAAAAATGTCTAAGCATATCCCTTCTGGCTGCATGAGGGAGATTAAATTTTTCATTTTTTTAAAACGTAGGAAATTTGCCTCTCATCAAATTTAACTGTGGTCACCATTAGAGCAAAACCTAACCAGCATCCTCATGACTGGTCTGTGACTCCGTCTCCCTTGTGGGCTGAAAAGCAATGTCCCCCTTCCAGGAAGGAGGACACCAGTTACCACATCAGTTCTCAAGCCCAAGAGCAAGCAACTAGTTGTCATTGTATTTAGCAAATAGGAAACCTTCCTTCTTAGAGCCGTTAAAAAACTGGAGAACAGGGGAGAAAATATGTGGATGGGTTCACCTTTTGAGGTGATGTGATCTACAATGCCCCAGGCATCCCAGCGACCGAGGACAGCTTCGCCCTCCAATCCTCTCCACRCCCCATAGGCTAGAGCCCTGCCAGGACTTCCACGGGTAAGGGAATACAGCTCGGGAGATTGCCCTAAGGATGGTGATAACTGTGCCTTGCTGGGACTGTGGCCTTGCTCTGGGATGGGATGGGTCAGGGCGCAGAGGTGGGGCTGCAGCCTGGGGCACACTGGCAGCACTGGATGGCAGTGTTACACAAGTTCAACCGGGTTTTCTTTCTTCCAGGTTTGAAGCATGCTATGCCTGTGTGGAAATGTGTGTTTTTCAGAGGGGGCATCTGTAAGTCCTATTGTGATATACTTSTTGCTCTTCTGACCAGGTTCCCTTCATTTCCTTCTCCCATCCTGTCTCTTTTCTTTGGGGACTGCTTTCCCACGCTTTCTTTCCTCCCAGCTCTCTTTCTCTTTTTCTTAGTGTGTACTAGAGTGATTCCCATGCCTCTTCTGAGCTGACTGGGCACTGGAAAGGTCACAGAGCTAATCAACAAGCTTCGCCACTGCAAAAGCAATATATAAAAACCCAACAACCATAAGCCCAACAAAAACAATCTCCCCTCCTCCTTCCAGTTCTTTAGCTTTAGGCAGAAAGGACCAGGAGGGGGAGAGTGCATTGGCACGAGCCTTGTATATGTGCATTTAACATTAAGCCTGCTAGAACCAAATATACTGCAGGGAAAATACAGAATTTGTGCAGCTGACAGTTTATTCCTGTTATGGAGTTTGCCTGTCACTGGTGATGGCACGGAGTAGCGATTTCAGGGATGATGATAAGCCAGAGCAATGTGCATGTAATCCCGGTACAAATATACACACCAGCACTGTCACTCCAGAGATGTGTGGAACATAAATCTCTTTGGCAGAGAAATGGTAAGGAACTAAAAGCAGCTGAATAGGTATCATTGTGGCTTTGTTCCACCCGCTTGGATCCTGAGCTGGGATTTTTCTTCTGCTTTTCATCTCATTTCTCATTGTAATACCAGGGTCACACTTTCATACAGCAAATATAATTACAGTGCAGTTACACTGTGTGACTGTTTCATGATACCTATAATTACCATTCATTCGTGTAGCTAGGAGGTTAGTTAATTCAGTGAACGAATTACTTATTGGTCTACTTTCTGAGTTACTATCTCACATTCTAATTGCAATGGTACTTTTTGCACCTATATCTGACGGTTCACTGTATGACAGTCATTTGTATTTTGTTAAGCTTATGATTGAGTTCAGCCTGTTTACAAGTATATGGTATTTGTTTGTGTGGCAGTAGTATGTCAGGTCAATTAAAAAAGTTAAATCAGTATCCAGATTGGTAATGCACACCTATCAGTCTTACCTGAAATCCCTGCACTGCTGAAACATGCGTGTACCCCGAAGAGTTTAAGAAGGGCAGTGGGGTTGACTCTTGTTTTTAGAAGCCTCCCTGTTTTATGTGCACTGCTTTAGAGGTGATCCAGAGCCACCTACATTTCAAATGATTGGCAAGGCTCATGATGCATGGTGAATCCTTGGGATCAGGAGAAAAGTCATGAAGGGCATCGCTGTCCTCCTTCCCGCCCCTTCTGTAGAGCTGTGGGTATCCTGCTGGATTCAGCAGGGCTTGGCTTCCACTCAGGGATTATGGCTTTACATTCCCAATGGTGACATTAGTTTGACGTAACTTTTTTGTTTTAAATAAAAAGGTTTTGCCCACTTTAGTAGCTTACGAGGATCAGTCACACTTCAAAGGGTTCCCAGGCTGAAGTCCTGCAGCCATTTGATGTTAGAAGGTGGCAGGAGGCAGCTCCCTGCTTCCTTCCTTCCCCTCCTCTCCTGCCTTTGTTCTTTATCCCCAGATGAAGTTGCTGGCTGGAACCAGTAGCAGCAACTCGGCCAGCAGTGAAGGTCTGCCATACATTGCTGAAGAGCTTCCTCAGCCAGCCTGGAGCCACTGCAGCATGGCCAGGCCAATGAGCCTCTTCCTCTATGCTTTTCATCTGCTTGACTACCTTCGCCCATGCCAGGACCCCCTTCCRAAGCCCTGTGCTCCTCGCTCTCCCCTTCCTTTGCTACTCCTCCTTCTCTCCCCTTACCCCCACCCGCCTTTTGCTCCCCCTCAGCATCCTGAGCTGGGTGTCCAGCACAGCTCAGAAGGAGGGGGTGGCCGTGCACAGCTCCTGCACAGCCGGCACGGGACCACAGAGCCAGAAGTCGGTTGCACCTATTCTGCCTTGGACCTCTCCATTCCTTCTCCCTCGAGTGCCTATAAATGCTTTATTGATTTTTTTTCAGGCAAAGAAAAAACAAAACAAAAAGGAGGAGTAAAAGGTATAGGAGCCAAGTAGAACGCAACAGACAGACAGTGAAAGAGTTCTTTCCAGCTTTTATTCCTACTCTCCCCTTTTGATATCTCCCCCTTCTCCTCCTTGTCTCCCTGTTTCTGTTCTTTCCATCCTTCCCTCTTGTAATTTTCTTTTCCTACTTCCCGATCTTCCATTCATCTATCTATGCTCTTCTTTATAACCTAGTATTTTTCTCCTGGGGAATAAGATTTCAAACCCAGAGACAAACTGTCTCTGCACACTGGCGGAAATTGCCTCTTGGTTTATATTTCTTTGTGGGTCTGTGACTGTAGGATTTTCAGAGGATGTTGGAGTACAGAGGCACTCACACCTCTTTAAAAAGCATTGGGAACTCATCCCCTAAATCTCCCAGGACTCCAGGACCCTGTCTGAAACCTTGGGTTGGCAGGTGCTGTAAAGGACCAGGGGAACACAAACCACTTCAGTTTGTCATGCCAAAGGGCCTGGTCTCAAATCTTGCCCTTCCGCTTGGTGAGTCCCAGCTGCTGGAAGGGCAGGTTGCCCTGGGGTGGAGGGAGGAGGAAGGGGGCAGTGATGGGTGCCATGCCTTAGCCAGCTTGTAAACTGTCTTTGTACGTTTATGAAAATTAAGATAATTATATCTCTTCTAATAAGAGGCTGTTTATGTGCTTTTGCTGTTTATATGTATCTAGAAGGAAATTGCAGGCAAGCGCCTGCCAAGTATATCCTTAGAAATATTTTTGAAACTGTCATCCACAGGCACTGAATACCAGAGGCTGTTTAATCTCTCTCCCACTCTCTTTCTCTCTCCAAGCCCCCACCTCCCACTCTCTGGCCTGGTTTTTGTAGGGAAAAGAGTTTGGCTTTTTATTGCAGTGTAAAGAATTAGTATATCGCTATACTGGTCCCATTTGGTGCCACCGCTAGTCCAGCTGGCCTTTGGATCTCCAGTACTGTGAGACAGATGGACTTTTTGAATGGATATGCTTATTCTATAGCCATCAAATACCTTATTCATAATTTGCATTCAAGTGGCCATTATGAATGACTTGGGCAAATGAAATCCAGAAGGAAACCTAGAGAGGAATGTGTAGGGAAACTGAGTCAGGTTTGTGACACAAACTTACCTAAAAATCTGTTGAAACTGTCCAAACCGATCCCTGTACATCCATGATCTGAAGCGTGTGGAGGAGCCTCTGTTCATTGTTACCAAGAATAGAAAACTTGAAATCACCCAGACCTCCTGATGTTCACCACAGTGAAAACAGCTGGAAACTACAATACTGAACTGTCAAACTATACTATGGGGAAAAGCAAAGGTGGCACCTTGGAAAGCAAACACAACCCTCTCCAATAAGCACTGACCAGTCAGTTATATACCTTAAAAACACAATTTAGAGCATACTATATATATTTGAAGGTAGTGAAAACATGAAGCATGATCCTAAACTGGAAGTAGGCATAGATCAACTCATTGCAAAGCTAGAATATGGAAACAGAGGATCTGGCCTGCAATGTTGGTATTGTCATATGCTACCAGGAAATCTTAACAGAGAAACAAATATTAGCAGAGGTAGAGCATCTTCTGACATCACACAATGTGCATAGTGACTTCAGTTTAAGAAAAAAACAAAAGGCAGATCTATGCGCGCTCTTCCTCGCACATTTCCATCTCTTATTCACGACAGACACTCCAAGATCTATTGATTTTTTTCCCTACGTGTTTTCTGTGATCCAGTGCTTGAATTACTATTAGTAATTTGGATTGCTGGAGATAACAGGATCTCCAAACACAGAGCCAGAACTGCCGTGCTTTACGCCATCTATGAAGTCTAAAGTGTGCAGTGTACAGTTAAAAGCACAATCCATCTGCACTTTGGAGTCACAGGGATTTTTCCATGGAATAAAGTGGATATACCAAGTCAGACTGAATGGAGTGAAAACTACTTAAAGAAGAGATTGACTCAGACATCCCTATTTCTAATTGTGTTATTTTAAATACTTCAGCAAAGAATTGGATCATTTCTTATTCTACCTGAATTAATTTGTCCATCTTTCGTTCTTTCTTTATTAAATTACAATTCACGTATTGGCAATTTCTGAACTTCTAGGTGAGTCTAATAGCTGCGAATCTTGGGTTCAGAATTGGTTACAATGCACAGAGGCAAAAAAATCAAGTTAATGGTCTTTCTGAGGAACTGACTAATTTGCTGTCATAAGTGGATATATAAACAGTAATTATGTTCTGAAGGGCTTCAGCTATTAAAACCAAGTTAGAAGGAAATACAGGACTGACTAAATTATCAGTTCTGCTTTTAACAGGGATGGCCAAAACCACTGGTGACCCCGGAGCTCCCCCCTCCACACACTGCCATTTGGCACCAAGCTCACCTTGCATAAGGTTGACATTTAAAAAGTTGCCCACCGCATTCCTTACAAAGCTCTGTCACCAGGCTACGGGGACTTTGGTCAGTGACACTTACCTACAGTTCAAGTTTTGGAGAGAAGTTATCTCCAATATTGTGGTTCAATATTTTACCTGATAGAGCAGTTTTATTACTATTATCAAGTATTTACTGAGTGCTTGCATCATGACTGATGCAGTCCCTGAATAGGACAACTCAGTGGACAGGGCGTGTACCTACATGTATCTGCATCGGAGGTTGCAGAGATTGGGTTTGGAGAGGTGTTGCACTAGGTGTACCTGCTGTGCCTGGTACGTGCCCGGTTTCACGGGGCCGAGGTGCTGCGAGGAGTATGAGACCCTGCAGCTCTGACCACTAGTAACAGCCAAGGGCAAAGACGTTTCCCTGGAGCACAGATTTTTACATCTTTGCACAAATCAAAATTAGTAGTTACCAGCCATAACAATTGCCTGTACTTGTGTCTTCTTTGACAGCTGAGTGAAAATCAAACAAACCCAGTCCTCGAGTCACTCGAGTTACTCCAACGCGTACGTTTTGAGTAAATTAAAAAGCTGCAGTTACTTTCTGTTGGGGTTAATGAGTCTTTCAATTGGGCAAGGTGGTGCATAGCAGGACAGTCATCAGCTTGTATTTCCTCGCCCAGCTGCCACATGCTGCTTCAAGCTGAGCACCACGGTTGCCTCTCAGCTGCTGCTGCTGCATTTCTTTGGGCCATGGGGCTGATCTCTGCTTTGACTGAAGCTGTGTTAAGATGCTCATTTTTTAATCAGGTCATTTTATGGCATTCCTGGTTGCTTATGTTTTTTCTCTTCCTCTGTGTTTTAAAGTGCATTCTTGTACTTCAAGAAGATGGAAATATATTCAGGATGAATGATGTCTGCAAGATAAGAATACAGCCATTTCTCATCCTTAGTTTACTATGACAACGTACTGTTGATACATCTCCTTTAGCAAGCAAAAAAGCAATTTCAGTTTCTTTCAGCTCAAAGTTTCGCAAAATGTCAAAGCGGTGCTGAGTCTACAGCAAGAGTAAGACTGATGGCAGGTTCCCAGCCTGCCTGCTGGATGGGAGTATGGTGAGACAGCTTTTGCAAGCTCCTGTAAGAAACCTGAACCTTGGGAAAAGATCGTCCAGTCTTTTAGGTCCTACTGCTCTCCCTGAGACCCTATTTTATGATACGTTGTCAAAGAATGAGCAGAACAATAACACATGTGTATTCCAGTTTTTAGCTCCTCTAGTAGAGTGATAAGAAAGATGCTCAGAGATGTAACGTCTAATACACGTTATGTTTAATTAATCTCCAAATAAATCCAAAGGAAAGGTAACTGGGTCTGTTCCTATAAGTAATAAAGCATGTTAGAAAATGGATCATTATTTGTGATGATTTTATATTTACCCCTTTTTGGAGGGGATCAGGGGGCCCTGAGAGGAAAAGAGGGATAGGGTTTTCTTCTCTCTAGCTACTTGAAGTACTGAAGAAATATTCCCACCCATTATGGAAGAAAAGTGTGAAAAGTTCTTTTAAAAGTGTATTTCCCCACAAGTCTAGCACGGTATGGGACGCTAAAGTTTCATCCCAAGACACGTCTTTCTGTGACATGACAAACCAGAACACTCACCTAATCATATCAAGGAGAGAAAACTTCTTTTCCTGTTGAGATATAAACCAGGGAATTAGTCTCAGAAATAGTTAATTACAGCTTTTCTGGGAGTGGTTGCATTCCCCCATCCCCAAAACAGTTAATGGGGAGATTGCCAATGTATTTCTGCAATTAACAATCATTTAAAACCCTTCCCTTTAGACAGGAAGAGCCCCATGCTTGTTTGTAGTATTTGGGCTGCAGAGATTCGGTTTCTGTAGTGGACGCAGGCTCGTACCACCAGCCATAAACATGCAAGTTGCATTTTGGCAGGCGGAGCTGCTGACGTTCCCCATTAGGTCAGGAAATGTGTGGGGTTTGCCGGTCTCTGCAAGGTAAGTGCTGTTTTGGCCAATGTCCCAGGGCTGTGGCATCTCTGGAGGAGCTGCAGCACAGCAAGGAGGTGACGTGGCACTGCCGCTCCCGGCTCTGAAGTCCCTTTTCTTTGTGGCCCTGTCTTAGCTGCTCCTGGGCTTCTCCCCATACCTGGCAGGAAAAACTTCCAGTGGGGCCAAGAAGCCAGGAGTTGGGAACCAGAGAGAAAATCATGTTCTGGAAGAGTTTTGGAATACGAACTAGCAGAAAATATACAGCCACTGCTCCTGGGAGAGCAAAGAATAGCAAATACAGCTGCCTCTGGAAAAATACCTCATCTTCTCCCAGGAAGCAGCCCTCAGTTCTGGCTACCCATCGGAAAAAATCCATGAAACATAGAATGGCCTCAAAACAGGTAACAAAATAATTTGGAGAATGGCAAGATTTCCACATGAGAACAGATGGAGAAGGTGAAGCCTGCATATTTTACTGAGAAGATGACTTACAGTGTATATGGTTTGCACAATGCTAAGTAATACAGAGAAAGTACTGTGGGTCCAGTGCAAGCTTCTTGAGTGCAGTAACAGGGGAGTGGTGACAGAAAAGGGAGGACAACAAATGAAAAAAAAGAGAGAAGGGGGTACTTTTATCCATTTCATAACTAACCTATGGAAATCCTTGCTGTGAGATGTTCTTCAGGAGGTTGATGGAATCAAGACCAGCAATCACTTACACAGTCCCAGTTGCTTTCCTTGGGGCAGTTAAGTAACTGCATGACCACAAATGATGCTGTGACAAGCAAGGTTGTATCAGGATCCGTCCACCTTGAAAGCCTTGGAAAGTGTTATTAAACAGCGTGTTGGGTGATATGAAGACTGCTGAAAGATTTTCCCTTCTCTTGCTATTCACAGGATGCCAAGAGTTTGGGAGGCTTCAGGTCCTGATTCCAACTTAGTTATGACAACACATAGGAGGTTTGGGGTTTTTCTAATTACTAATTTCTTGATTTAAGGGTGTGCTTCAGTGAGCAGCGCTCTGCAGACAGAGACAGGAGAGGAGGATCAGCTCAGCAGATGCTGCCTGTGGTTGTATTCACCTTTCCACAGAGGCTGAGAAACTGCCGTTCTCCAGGAGAGAATCTTCATCTCTAGCATTTTATCAACTTGAGATGTCCCAGTGACTGTCCCCTCAGAGTCCAAAGCCCATACAGCATTCAAAAATAAGTACATCCCACCAGTCCTCTTTTGGTAACTGATGAGAGCTGAGGCTACGTGCCGAGGCTCTCTGTCCCTGGCAGACAAGGGACTTGGACAAGGAGCATCTCTGAACTGAACCAAAACTGAATATCCAGACTCCATGTCCATATTCTACAGGATTTCAGGTACTTTTTACTGACTTGTACTCTGTGCTACAGAGCATAAAATTCACCATGGTTCACAGAGAGCCCTCCTGCATCATGGGGCTTGGAGTCCTCTCTCCATCCCCATTTCTGGACAGATAAAAGCACTTTTCCAGTAGATGGGAGGGGAGAAGATGAGAAAAGGGTTATGTGAGGATTTTGCTACCCCTTCATTTTCCATTCTTATTACAGGAAAGTAGTCTTTGAGATTTTCTTTGGCTGAATTCCCTTACAACCCTCATTTGTAACAACATGTCATCTCGGATTACAATCCAGATATTTTTCTGTCAAAAGCAAGGGGAGAGGAAGGGTCGGTGATAGGAGAGGATATAGTGATTTCCTTATATCCTGAAAAGGGATATATGCTGTAAGGGTTTAGTTTATACTCTGGCAAGACAAGAGCTTTAGATTTATCTGTGTATGCTCTGGACATGCCCACGCTGTACTGTTTGTAGCTGGGTAGCCAGACCACTAAAGACTTCAGAGACTGAGTTACCACATTTGTCCAAAGAGCTGGGTAAGGTATCCACCTCCCCTGCTTGGGACAGACAAGGCAGTTGTGCCAGGGAGAGCCTGTCTTAGGATACAGGCTGTCAGCAGTGCGGAGTGAGAATTGTTTACCTTTATTAAAACATGCAGGTCATGACAGTCCCTAGTCCCGGTCAGTCTATGTCTGATGATATAAATGTTTAATGAGACCTTCTAATGCTCCATTTTTCCCTCCCTTATGCATCCCAGTATTATTTTATGTTCCCTGAGTCCTGAGGAAATGATGGCACCGATGAAAGCAGGAATAACGAGGATTGTTCTGTACAGCTGAGCATTGCAGACAGAAGGTAGGAATTTGGTAGGGGGAATATGAGCTATGAATTCTGTGTTTATCAACTGTATTTATGTACTCTGTATTTATGAGCCATAGTTCATATACGAACTATGTATTCTGAATTCAGAATATGAATTCTGCAAAGCTAGACCCAAATCTGTGTTTACGAATGCTGTTATAACTTCTGGACAGTAAAGAAAATGAATGTGTAAGCGTTTCTGGTGCCTGACTTGAGACACATGCTGTTTTGTTGCTCCATCGTCAGCAGAGTTAGCAGTTTTCCTGTACACATGATGCAAGTCTCCCTGTTTCTTTTCAGAGAAATGCATAATTCCATGTTGACATTATGGAAGAAATAACTTACAAGGCACGGGTGCCACAGTCGTGGCAAGTATGAGAATATGAGAGCTGGTTGAAAAACTGGGCACTGCATATAGACAGCAAACAACAAAATTGTTCAGGGATCCCCTTTTACCTGAACTTTCCCATGTTCATTATGGTCTGTGATGAACAGAAAGCAAAGGGCCGGGCTGGGCCACCCTCCTGTGGTCTGTCTGAAGTCCTGACACGCCGTGTAGGCAAAGAGAGATGGGAGGCCATGCTTTTATACAGGTATGGAGAGTCAGAGCTGACCCTTGGTGATGGGGAGTAGTGGAGGGGGGGCCTCATGGACAGAGTAACATCTGAGGAGAACAGGTGTATCATGGCAGTAGAGAATGAATGAACGGTGTCCTTCAGACTGAGCTTCAGTTAAGAGAATTAATTAAGAACAGAACTACCTGCTTTCCAAAAATAAAAGGTAGGAAAAAATTATTGCGAACAGCATTGCATTTGCTTCCCAAATAAAGGGAGAATGAGAAATAGGAATCCTGTTGGAACACAAAATTAGTCGTGGCCTTTATTTCCAAAGACTTAATTGCAGTAAACAGCAGCCTACATGCAATGTCCCAGGTCTGTGAAAGCACAGGCTTAAGTAGGGAAGTGCATTTCTTACAAAGGGGACATTGCAATTTTCTTCTTAATAATGAGGTTGGGCAAAATGCAAGGTGCTGATAGCCGACATATATATATTCTCAGAATCTGTAGTACCTGTTAAAATTGAGGCAGAAGCACCGAAGGAAGAAGAGACTGAGTAAAACCTGCGATGCGTTGGGAGTTTTTGTAAAAGGGTAGTATTTACATGTATGGTAACAACCAGATGGCACAACACTTCTGAAAAGAGGATTTTACTCTCCTTTCTTTTTCACTGGCTCTGGATATTTTTCAGCAGTTGCTGTAGAAGTGTTCTCTATGTAAATAAAGTTGTGGGATAGACAATGGGCAGCTTAAGACCACAGGACATTCCCATAGCCTCTACACACCCCCATGGTATTTTTCCCTGCCTAAGGCTACTTAGAACCTTAATCTGCTTGGACCAAAAAAGCTTCCAATGTGGGGATGGGTCTAGCTGCTACATTAAAACCAGATAATTTCCAGTTACTTGAAACTCCCTGATAAGGCAGTCTGTTAAAATTTTGCCAAAGTTTTCTTCTTAAACTGCAATAGCTAAAACTTGAATTACCTGCATAGGAAACTTTTTTAAAATGCTGGTGCATATCCAGGGTTGTAACACTTCAGTGGGAAAAAAACAGCTTTAAGACAATCAGGTGAAAATTAGGAAGATACCTCCCTACAGTGGATTATATCATGACCATGATAGGATGGTCTAAGGCAGCAAGTGAAGGGGTCAGGAAGATAAAAACTGGGTTTTTGATTGGGGTTTCTCACTTCTGTTTTTGTCTCTCACGTTTTCTTTGCGGTTATCAGTTTCCTTTTCAGGAGTTTTTCCTGACAGTCCAGCGGTTGTAGCTAGCCATGCAGTGTACAGGCACTGAAAATTTTCATCTGCAGGGTCAGTCACAGAGAAAAATTGTTTCATATTACTGACAATAATCAGTAACTAAACAAGCCTGCTATCCCTGCAGCCGATGCTGTGTGCAAAAAGTATCTTTGAAGCGGGTCCTATTTTTTCCTAGTGTAGTAGTTTGTGTTGCTGTGTATGAAAACTGTTATGCATTGAACTGCTGGTCTCATGATCTCTTTTTAATGGTGGCTGCAAAGCTAGAAACCTTGGATTTCTTGAGATCTCCTACATGACACCTATAAGGGTGTTGCAATTTAGGATATTTTTGCATTTTCCGTTTCCATTTTCCATTTGCATTTTCCTTTGTAATTTTTACCACTTTTCTTTAAAAATATATAACAGGATAGGTCATTAAATGTCAAAAAAGAAGCATTAAGCCCCCAAGAATTAAGTGAGCCATGGTTCAGCCCACGTTTTTTATGCTTGGTTTCTCCTCAGGTTTAGGAAACAATCCTGAAGGCTAACGGTTTGTCCAAAACTTCCATGAGGGTTCAGAGTGCTTTGCAGAAACAAGTCCCTTCTGACTAAAATCCATTATCTGAGTTTCTTCTCCCTCAGCTCCCACCCTTTAACAGCTGGTCTGAGCTGGTTGTCCAGGCCCTCCCCAAAAGAAGGAAGAGATGCTGTCAACTCCAGAGGGCAACACATCCCATTGTCAAATCTGCATCTAAAATAGGTGAATTACTTGCCCCCCGGTGACTATAGAGGAAGTCTGGGACATTGTCTTAGAGGAGGACCTAACTTTTTGCCCGGCAGAGGTCATAAGGTGAACCAGTCATTTTGTGCCGGAGAGCAATCCTACTACTTGGGTCCATGCACCATCGCCATCAGATAACACGGTCCTTCAAGGCTGAGCTGGAGAATGAGCAGAGTATTTTTAGCTTTGTTTGGAATTAATTTCTGATAATCTAAATTACTGTGAAATTGACTGGAAGATTAACGTACACACTGGTCTAGAAAAGACCAAACAAGTGCGTCTGTTTTTAAAAAGATGCACTGCCAGGGAAGTCAGGGAAGAGCTGAGGCTGGGTTTTGTCATGGAGCACAGGATTTTAAACTGTAGATTAAAAATGAAAACTGCTGAAAATAATTAAAAACAGATGACTTAAAACATGCGGGCAGGGGCTTATGCGTGGAGGCTAGAGGATAGGAAGGAGATAAATATGCAGAGAGAAGGCAGAGGTAACAGTTTGCTTTGCATCTAAAATGAGCTAAAAACTAGTAGCCTTTTTCAAAGGCAGTCTTGCCCCCCTGTTCCAGCTGCAGAGTCATCTTCATTTGTTGACTTTGTTTTCCATCAGATCTGCCAGCCAAATCGACCTGTCCTGTAGCCACGTGGCCACTAGATCAATCTGATGGAAGTGTGGGGAATGTGTGGCCAGGACCTGGGTGAGGAGAGAGCATTTTGGTAGCAGGTACCTGTTAGATCAGTTGTATACTGAACTTGCGCTCCTCACCRCGGTGGACTGGTTGTTGGAGGCTACATCCACTGGGGTGGCACTGGGTGAACATGCAGCTCCTTGCAGATGTGGACAGGATGGTTGTCATGGTTTAACCCCAGCCAGCAACTAAGCCCCACACAGCCGCTTGCTCAATCCCCCCTGGTGGGATGGGGGAGAGAATCAGAAGAGTAAAAGTGAGAAAATTCATGGGTTGAGATAAAGACAGTTTAATAGGTAAAGCAAATGCTGCGCACGCAAGCAAAGCAAAACAAGGAATTCATTCACTACTTCCCATGGGCAGGCAAGTGTTCAGCCATCTCCAGGAAAGCAGGGCTCCATCACACGTAATGGTTACTTGGAAGACAAACGCCATCACTCTGAATGTCGCCCCTTCCTTCTTCTTCCCCCAGCTTTATATGCTGAGCAGGACGTCATATGGTATGGAAYACCCCATTGGCCAGTTGGGTTAGCTGTCCTGGCTATGCTCCGTCCCAGCTTCTTGTGCACCTGGCAGAGCATGGGAAGCTGAAAAGTCCTTGACTAGTGTAAGCCCTACTTAGCAACAACTAAAACATCAGCGTGTTATCAACATTCTTCTCATACTAAATCCGAAACACAGCACTATACCAACTACTAGGAAGAAAATTCACTCTATCCCAGCTGACACCAGGACAACGGTAAAAGTTTCATCTTCATTGAGAGCTTTCAGGGCCACAGAGCAAAACAAAAGCATGAGATCAAATAAGGAACAGAAGCTTGGCTGCCATTTCAAGGTGACGTCTGAGCCCCCAGCTAGGCTAGATCTCCAAAGGTGGTCGCTACACTTTTGATTCCTGGTATTTTACTTAGAACTATTCAGTTGGGAAAGTCCATGTATCAGACATGCAGAAGCAAGGAAGACTTAGCCCGCTCGAGAGGTAGAGACACTGGAAATCCTTTTGTGTTTTCCTGATCATTCCAAAAACTGAGTAGTTCAGCATCTAGGAAGAGAGACTTTCCTTCGTATTCTGAAAGGATGAGGAGGACCAGCTAGGTTATAACAGAGTGAAGAGAGCTCTGTTTTTTTAGCATGTGTGGGTAGATTATAGCTCACAGCCACATGAGCTGATCTGTGGGCCTTTTCTAAATATGTTCTAACTGTCATGGAGGGTATTACCCCTTTGCACAATATGGGGTTCAAAGGAGCAAAACTGTAGCATGAGGTCTCTAAGTCACTGCAAATACAAAGATTTTACTCAAAGCGAGGTGGTCCAATGGAGTATTAAGGACTTACTTTCTCCATGTTTCAATATTTATGCTTTCCTGTGTGTTACTGCCATCAGCTGCTGAGCTAAAATCTGAGAAACCTTTTCGGAAGGGAGGACAATGAGAGACAGGCAGTATCTAACAGAGTGACTACCCTCTGTGAATGCTAATAAAAGGGCACCTCAAGATATTTGCCACAATTAAGTATTTGAATGAAACATGAAATTTGCTTCACCTCTGCTCGATCTCCTTTGAAGTCTGAGTCCCATTAATATTTAGGGACTCAGACTAATTAATAAAAAGAATTTCCTGGCAAAAAGGAAAAAAAAAAAGAAAGAATGAGTTTTAAACAACTATTTTGCAGAGGGTAAATTGTGAACTTGTAAATATTTGTACTGAAAATGTGATGCTGAGTTGCATCAGCAGACTATACTCAAACAGCAGTTATAGATATTTTATTGTCAAAATGTAAGGATGAGTTGCATGAAGTTCCACAGAGGATTGCTCTAGGTCTGGTAGTATTCATTAAATTCATTAATGAGCTGGATGATGACACAAAGAGAATCGTTATTAAATTTGCAGATCATTTCAAGGAGCAAGAGACTGCAAGTACGTTAGAAGCCAGAATTAAAAAGTCAGTGATCTTGATAAATTGTAGGTATGATCTGAAAAATGTGGGTAGCATTCAATATGAAAAAGAGCTACATTTAGGCAGGAACAAGGAACGGCAGGAACACAGGACAGCAAGGAACTGTTTTCACAGCAATTCTGTGGGAAAATATTCAGCAGACTTTCTAGACCACAAATTGAACGGGAGGCAATAATGCTGGGCTAGTGCAAAAAAGGGGAACGCCACCCTGGGCTGTCTGTGCCTGTGCGGAGTGCTCTGTTCGGCACTGGTAAGGCGTCAGCGAGAGCAGTGTGTACACTTGTGGACACAAGAGAAATGCGGAGCAGCTGGAGATGGTCCAGAGGAGGGCAATCAGAATGGTGAGACATTGAAAAAACAAGCTGTAAGAAATGAAAATTGATGCTGTCTAATCTGATCCAGAAAAAAGGGTAAAAGTCTTAAAAAATGTGAAATACTGCTCCAGAGAGAACAGTGATAAATCTGCTTTCTACATCCATGATGGAGGACAAGAAGTAACAGGCTCCAATTTTAACAAGAGAGATTCACCTTCAATATTAGGATGAAATTTTGTACAGATAGTGTTTCACTAAACATTAGAGTAAATTTCCTGGAGCGTCTATGGCATCTCCAGCACTGAATGTCTTTAAGGACTTGTCAGGAGTAACTTAGGCATAGCTGAGCCTACCTCAAGCAGTGGGACAGACTCAGACATTTTCAGTCCCCTTCTGTGCTACAATTTGATAATAAGAAGCAGAAAAAAAAATGAAACCACTGAGTAATTTACATGTTTAGTTAAAATTAACTATACTATTCTGAATATGCATCACTGCAATCAGCTTCTGGGAAATTTAGCCTTCAGTCTCTAAGAATGTAAGCAGGAACAAGTTGAAAATTTCAGACTTTGTAACTTGTCAAAATTTGGGCAGATTTTCACAGAACGGCATATCCTTGTCACCAGGGCCCATCTCCCTGATGCATTTTTAACAATAGCCTCAAAACACGGGCATATTCAGTTATAAGAATATATTTAACATGGGCAAAAGCCTTTTTTCATCAAATCTCCTTGGAGCGAGTTAAACTCGCTTATGTTTTGCTGAAACATAAAAAAAAAAGACAGAAAATAAGAAGCCAGCCTTGTGCCAGTCCATAAAATGAAACCTTTCAGCCCAAGCAGTTGAAGAATGTCAGAATTGCAACCATGCCTGGCATAATTATTTACCTGCAAGTGGATTTGAGGACTCACTGTTTCATTAGCATTTATAATGCTCTTTGAGATCCTGACATGAAGTGTATTACATCTTTTAAAGATTTGTGGAGTTGTTAATGGTGATCATATCTGAAGCAGTTTCTTGGATAATTGGAAAAAAATATAATTAACCCTGTGTTTTTTAAAATAGGCCCTATGCATTATTTTGAATCGTGCATTGTGCAAGTGTTTTGTTCTCACGTTCTAGTTTAACAGAGCAGAACAGTTTGAAATGTGTTTTAATTGAATCAGGCTGCATCAGTCTCTTTATTGTCATAGCTTAGCAGGCTGAGTGTTGAAGTAAGGAGTGTGTTTCAAGGAGAGAGCTGCCGGTGGAGGAATTCTGGCCGAAGAGGTGGAAGATAAGACCAGAACTGAGCCCTGGGATCCATCTCATATTTCACACTGCTGAGATTTGCAAAACTGGCATCTGGATCCCTAGCTTTTTAGGCAAGGGGGATTCACAAAGCTAGGGAAGGTTGACTGCAGTCCAGTGAGGCAAACCTTCCTATGGTCGTCTTGCGCTCAGCAGAGAGAAAGAAAGATTTTTTTCTGGCGCAGCTCTGAGCATCTGAGGTTACGCTCCAGCTTTGAATCTCCAGCTGTCTCTACCCACCGTCTCTAGTGAGAGCCTAGAAAAATCAGGTTTCCTAGCTCAATATCTGTTTTTTGAGTCCTTCTGCCTCCCACCTCCCACTCATTTTAGTGAGTGCTGCACAGCTGACCCCCGCTCAGCCAGATCTCCTCCATGTGCAGTATTTTCTCAGCAGCAGACAAGCTGGAACAATAATTGAAAAGTAATCCATTAATAGTCACTTGAATTTGAAAGTGAGTTTTAGGGACTTTTCTTATTCAAATTGTAGAAATGTTTGACTGCTCAGTCTCTACTGCTGTTAATAGGGGGGAAAAAAAAAAAGAGAAAGAAACAAAATTAAGTAACTGAATATTCACCAAAAGCAAATGTCAAATGTTAAACTCCCCTGCCAAAACCAGAAAATGCACTGTGATGTTTTGCTACATAAATTAGCCAAAGAGGGAGAAGTGGCACCATGTGATTTAGATAAATCATCAACACCCTGCAGATTTTTTGTAACTATTAGAGAAAAGATTTTATATATAAAACTGTGTGTGTACACAAAGTGAATATATATAGATACACAAACACACAGACATGTGTTTCAGTACTTGAACTGTGTTGGTGGGTACTATAAATCATCCAAGTACAGAAAAGAAACATGTTTTATGGTGATGTTTGCAGTTTCTTCCATATGTTAAATGCTTTTTCAAAAGCAGGAAATGATAGTTTCTCCTGTGACAAATGGATAGTTTAATAAGACACAGATAAATAGTGGTGAGAGAGTGATATAGCATACAAACAGCATGATGAGGGCTATGAAAGGCACGTACTGTATCTTGCTAGTTTTAAGGGTTTTTTTTAAGCACATTTCATGCCTTCCTCCACACTTCAGGCTCCTCATTCCCACTGTGCAGCAGCTCCCATCACAGCTTATGTAATTAATCATCATAAAACCTATTTCAAACAGAAAAAAGTCCACAGGAAACTGTGGCAGTATTGCGAAAGAAAATAGCCAAGGATGTGATTTATTCAAAGTAAGTATTCCTTGTGCACCTTTTCCAGTGCAGTAGGTACAGACTGACTGCAGAAAGCATGAATTCTATGGAAATTCACCCATTTCTGTGACTTAGGGCAGTGAGCTTTCATAATACTTGGACACTCAGTGTGGCAGAAGTAGAGGCCCTACCTGGTCTGGGAAAACTTTACAAGTTCTGATCAGGTTGATGGAGTCTGGGCAGAAGGCTGTTCTTGACTAAAGGACAGAAAAGAAAAAACATTGTTAGATATTAAGGAACTGTTCTCCTGGTAAACTGAGAGAAGTGGTGGAGAGATCTTAGCAGATTCCTACCCGTTAAAGACAGAAAAACCTAAAATCCCCTCTAAAGACCCGCCTTTAGCACAGAAAAGAATGAGACTGCTAATCTCCTCACTCAAGCCAGTGCTCTGATTTGTTCAGATGTGTGATTTCCAAGGCAGGAGAGGAAAGGATGCCTCTGCTATGCTTGAGCAAGAACCAGAATATTGAGGAAACTGAGTCTTTCCCCTTCTGATTAGTTGTATTGATCTTGGTTCATTTTGGGACTCCAGGTAAGACAGCATGAGGCAAAGCTTCTTACACAAACCTCTGTTTAATACTTCCAGCAAACAAGGTCTTCTAGACTGTCCCAGGTGTAGTTGCAAAAATCTGTGAATTTTGCTTTTCCACAGTGTTCTTTATTGATAAAAATGAGCAGAGGGACCATCACTAATGCTGTTCTGATATTTTTAGCTTTATACAAAAAAATTATTCTCAATACTTTTGGTTTTGTGATTTCCCTAGATCCAAGGCAAAAGTTCCTCCATGCCTGAAATTTACCACCATGGGGTTTTTTCCTGATGGTAACAAGTCACTGAGAAGTTTGTCAGAAGTCACGCAAAATTTAAGAAGCATTAGAGCTGTCACAAATTTCATGTTTGCAAAGACAGCTGAAATCCCTTTGCACAAAAGGAGGAATTCAGTGAAGCTCAACGAGGCCAGTGCACGCTGGCTCTGAATGGTTCCTATTAAGTTGTCTTTGTTCTTTTAGCTTGCATGATCCTTGTAGATCCTTGATGCTGTTTAACTCATGGCTCAGAAACTGCCAGTATACATTACCTGCGTTCTTCAGCCTGACACAGTCAATTTCTGCAAAACACGTTAATGTGGATCAAAGGAAACCTCTTGTGGGCTGAGATCCCCACGGGACAATTCTCCCTGCAGAGAAAGCACTCACACTCATATAAACCTGGCAGATGTGGCAGCATCCCCTATGCTGGCTTTCCCTCCATGGAAGGATATGCAGGAAGGACTCAGCACAGCAAGGCTCCCCATACTTGACTCTCCAATGATAAAATTTCCTGACAGTCTCTGAGATGGAGGTGGAAGGAAGAGCCATCTTTCTGCAGACGTAATGTGTTTTGGGGCTGCATGGCTGAAATCAACCATTTTTCTAATTGCTGCCTTTTTCTACTGAATCCGTATGGAACCTATGTATATGGAAGTATACTTCCATAAAGACAGGCTAGGAATCACAGAGGGGTACCATGAAACACTAGTTGAGAGTACCGTATGTAGTGCACAGCAAAAGAGAGCGCAAACATTGCTTTTTTTGCTTGACCTGCCATTTATTGGTTGCAATGACAAGTTGCAGAGTAACTTTTTCCTTCTGGTAGGTGAAGTAAGGTAAGCAAAATTAACAGCACCCCACAACTTGCTGAATGCTGAATGCTAGCATGAGTCTGTACTGCTTGTAAACTTCCAAATTTGCTAGTCAATCTAGCCACCAATTCCATACAGTTAATTGAATGTTTACAAAACAAAGGATCTTTCTGTAAAAAGGCTGAGGAATTCAAGACTGCTGCTACAGCCTGATACTCAGAAATGTACCATGGAACAAACAAAGGCCTTTGAGCTAACATTTTTWAAAAAAAAAATCTACAATATGTGCCATAAAAGATGTGCTAAAACCTCCTTAAAACTGCAAAGAAACTGTGCCATAACGACTGCCTGAAACAAAATAGGAGAGAAGAATTAATCCACCAGCTAAGGTTTTATTTAGTTTGCTTTAATAAAGTCTGTAAAGCCTATTGCTCTGTTGTTCTAATGATGTAGGCTAAGACACAGGAGATGATAAGAAAAGCCAAGACACTGAAAGCTGTTGTAAAACTAGGTCACTGTTAAATTAAGCATTTTATGAAAAATAGAACCTACCTTGAACAACTCTGAAAACCTCTTCGCTTTTTTCATGCACTCAGCCAGGGAGAGGCACTTACTCCGCTTTACTGCCTTCATGGGAAAAAGCACCGGTTTAGTGACGTCTCGGCACCCACCACCGAGCCAGCAGCTCCATTTTTTCTTGTAATTAACAACTACTGAATATTTATGAAGTAAGTGCCACAGGGTAACACTTAGTCATCGGATCAACAACGCTGTTGGTTTGCAAACTGAAAGGAAAGCACTGGCCCTACCTCGGAGCAACGCAACCACCGCAGCCGTACTGGCTTCTGCTTTTCAGTTTTCCTCAAGCACCAGGAGAGGAGGATGGTACTGGCAGAAAGTTAGCCATGGCTACCCTTCCTTTTTTCAGACAATCACAGGGGAACATGCTGTGCTGTGACTCTCTTCACCATGTGAAGAAGCTCTTGAAATACCCTGGAGACTCCCACTGTTGAGCTATGAGTAAGAGAGTTAGCACAGGCCCTGTGAGCATGTATAACTCTAGTGTCATAGCCACTATATGTGGTGGTTGAAAGCTGTACCTTTCAAAGCTGATAAAATGACCCCTTTACAGCCATGAGGATAATACAACTTTGGGAGAGTATTACTAGGTGTGGGGGAAGTTTTCTACTGCTGCAATCTTCAGTAAAAGATAGGATAACTTTATAAAAAGTGTGGTTTGGTCATTGGAATCCGTCTCTATGATAAAGTAAAGCTGACCAAATGTTTTCAGCGTAAATATTAGTGAAAATGAAAATCTAGCTTGTCTTCTTTTGGTTTTAATGATGTATCATTACTGACAGCTGATGTTCTATACCTAGTGTTGACCATGGTGGTCTCTTCTAGCTTTAAGATCTCATCACAAAGTACAGCGGAGAGGGGACAACAAAACTCTGTCCTCCTGGCTGGAAAATGGGGAGCCGTCCTTCGCCATTCATTCTCCCTGAGCATAACAAAGCATTTCAGATGGAAGGTCTATTTTCCGCAAACATTTCTGTCCGCACTCGGTTCTACATCAGCAGAGATGTCCCACTGATCTAAAGGGAACTGTTCCTGCATCTCTAATCACACTCATCAAACCGCTGGACTCTCCCACTGGGAAAGAGGTTAAACTGAGAAATGATCTCTGTGATGAACCGAGTCTGACTACGTTGTTTTCAGCATAAGGATCAATGCAAATAAAAACCTAGCTTGGTTTCTTTTTTGGTTTTAATTTTGTATCATTTATTTTAGAAGTTAATGCATGAAATTAAAAAATGTTGCTATGCCATTTTTCTTTATAACAGTTATTACTTCAAGGGACCAAAGAATAGTTGTTACTTGAGAGAACCCACTAGACAAAGATTCATTTAATTATAGTATAAAATGTGGAAATAAGACATGAAGTATTATCCAAAACTGAAATACCATTTAAACTATTTTTATTTATCATTTGCCTTTCCTTTTATTTGTACTTTTTGATTACAATTTCTTCTGTTGAGCACGATTAAAGAAAGCACAGTGGTCACTTTTGCTTTAATGTTTCCCGTCAGTTTTCTTTCTCAGCATCGTGTGCTACTGTAGTACAGTAACACTCGGCCTAGAAACACTGCCAGGAAACATATTCATGATTTCTTTGAATTGCAATTTTAAGACACAGGTGAGATCTGTATCTATCAAGATCTATCAATCTTGTATTTTGAAAATGGCATTTCTATAGAACTTGAAGTTTAGTCTGAGTTAACAGGTCTAAGTGCTTAAATTTATCAGGTTAACTACTGCACCTACACTCCTTTGAGGCAGCTGGGAGACTAAAGACCGTGTAGTACAGAGGTGAAACAGCTTTTCCTGAATAGAGCTGATATAAGACACTGAAATATTTCATCCTTGATGTTACATGAAGTCATACCCCAGCATAACTGGATAGAACTAGTGATTTGAAATGCTTTGCTGAGACAATCTCAGGAAAAAAATAGTATCTGTGTTTCATAGGGAGCCACTCTCTCCCTCCCTCCTTTGCCTGAAAACTTTGTGTGGCAAGTAATGTATAAAATGCTTAGGTTTATTTGAAGGGAATGACAAGCAGTTTAAATGCAAACTTGATATAAATGGAAATATTCTTAGATTAATTTTATTTCAAAAATGTATCGAAAAAGTGTCCTGTGACATTTCAGAAGTGCAATCTCTTTGAACAAAAAATCAGGAAATAAATGCATAGTCTGTGTAGATGAAGGACCTTCTGTAAGAAGTGAGCACGGGCAAACTGCGCAGGCTGGAACATGGCACCTGCAAGACTAAGGAAGGAGTAGCCAAGAAAGGTAAAGCAGGATGGAAATATAGATCCAGTAGAAATGGAAGTGATGCAGAGTTGCACCAGAAATAATTTTTTCTTCAGAGTTTATCATTTGACTTATTGCAGCAATTTCATGTACCAGGCATCACCAGAAAGTCAATGTGCTAGGCAGGCCACAACCATAACGTAACAGGACACCAGTGCACAAGACGGTTTTTGGTGTCAATCAGCAGGCTGCTCAGACATAAGCCTGGTTTTGATAACATCCAAATGAGGTAAATCTCCGGGATGTTAGGAAAGGGGGCAACACGGACACTGCACAGAGGCTTTTAAGACAGGGTATATAAGTTGGTAAAGTAGCCTTTCTTCTGTGGAGCTGGCAGCCTTGCTGTGAAGAGTTTCCACTTCAAAAATAAGTCCGACGTGTGGAAACCAAACCTTGGAAATGCAGAAAATTTTGGCACAGAGATGGGTGCAGACACCTGCCTGCTGTCAAGGGTCTGGCCCAGTGCCTTCCAGCACAGCTCTTTCAGGCTTGAGGGTCAGTTTTGGGCGAGGCGGGCTTACTTGCCTTCTGGAGGAAAAGGAAAGGAATAAAAATCTTACCCCATCCAATAGAGAAATTGATGGAGAATAGGAAGTATCCAAGCTTCTTTGCACACCTAATTAATGCATGGAAACTCATCCTAGCCAACTGGCTTTTGCCCAGGTGACAGGTCTGCTTAAAAGAGCTGGGTCTCTCAGGGGATCGATAATGGTGAGCTGAGTCCTGGGCTCCTTGTGACCCCAGGCTTTAGCTGGGAAATCCTGAGCGTTCGAAGAGCGTGACCCAGAGATAAGGCTTTCGTGGTTACAGATGGAAGAATGGTACCTAACATTTTAATCATGTGATACAACACATAAATAAGAGTGCAAGATAGATATTATATCTATCTAGCCTGTCCTCGGCTCCTTGCCTTCCTTCAGAGCTGTGCCAAGCCGCCCACAAGCAGCCGAGGTGGCGGGGTGGGGCAAGGGGGGCTGAAGTTTCCCTGCGTCGCCGGCAAAGGGCGATAGGCTCAAAAACGGGGGGAAAGCGGTTTCCCCCGGCGCCGGGCGGGGCAGGTGTGCCCGGGCTGCCCGCAGCGGGCGCTGCTGCGGCGGGGCCGGGGCCGGGGCTGTCNNNNCGGTGGGAGGTGCCTCCCTGGCGCCCGGCACCAAACGCCCTGAGAGGCCGGTCCCGCCTTCACCCGGCGGCCGCGGTGCGGTGCGGGGTGCGGTGGGGGGTGCGGTGCGGTGCGGTGTGCCCGCGGCGCTCCGGTGGCAGCGTCGCCCTTGCCGCCTGCGCCGCCGTCCCCGCCGCAGCGTGAGGGGCGCTGAGGAGAGCGAGAGATTTTTGGAAGAGGCGCGGAGAAGAGCCCCGGGGAAACCGCCGGCCCCGCCCGCAGGTTCACGCCATGGTGCGGGCCCCCCCCCGTCCCTGAGGAGAGGCGAAGCGGGGGGCGGCAGGGGACGGCGGCGGCGCGGTTGCTAAGGTAATGGGAGTGGGCTGCACGCAGGGCTGGGGCAGGGGCTGCTCTCGTCGCCGTTATTTTCCTCTTTATCCGCATTTGGTGGTGCGGTTGCTGCTCAGCTCTGCCCCCACAGCGGGGTCCCCGTCCCGGTCCCTCCGCGGAGAGCGGATCCCCGAGCCCCGGCCCGGCGGGAGGGGGTCGCCGGGCGGCCCCGAAGGGGGGAGTTTGCTCCGAGTTGTTAGTAGCGGACAGTGCAAGGCAGTGCGTGTGTTACACATGTGTCTGTAGGTACTGCCCCTTCCCGGGCCGGGCCGGGCCGGGCCGGCCCCCCCCCGAGTGCACCGCGGCTGTGGTTCGCCCTCCGGCGGGGACCTCGGGGAAGGGGGCCCGGCCTCGAGTCACGGCCCGGGGCGCTGGAGGCGCCTCGGCTCCGTCCAGGCGGTGCGGGGGTGCCCTCTCCCCTCGGGGGTCGGTTGGGGTTCAGGGAACTCGGTGTCCCGGCAGGTGCGAGGGCTGTGTCGGGGGAACCGGGGCTCGGTGGGGACACAGGACAAGTTGTGGTGTTCTGAAACCAGAGAGCTTTTCGGTAGGAGGCCTCGGAGAAGGACGRGGGGGAGCAAGCGCTGGGGTACGGCTTGAAGGGGGAGCTGGTGCCCCGTGGGAAAACTTGGAAACTGTTTCGCTTTGGTAGCGTATGGCAATAACATACTTTCATCCGCCGACAAAGTGCATTTGCATGAAGACAGATCGGTGTGTGAGAGTAAAGCTGCCAGGCACTCTCCTCCCAGAGCCTTAATCTCCTGTGACACTAAAAGCATCTCCTTAGTCACTAGCTGCGACGGCATAAATAGAAGAATAGGTTGCGGGGCCAGCAAGGAGCTTCAAGTATTTTTTTTTCTGAGGAAGATGCAGATTTTTGTATAGGTAACGGCACGCTGCTGCTTGTACGGTGCAGACATAATAGCAGTCAGGGCTGCTGCTCCAAGGAGCTGACGACGCCTGTGGCTCTGATCTTGTTGTCCCGTCCGCACCGGCGCTGCGCTCGCTGCCGGACGCAGCCCTTGCTGGGACGGCCTGGGTAAGTCGGGGCTTGCTTCAGCTGACCTGCAAGGGGCTTGCCAGAACGGCGTCCCAGTTGTAGCCTGCGTGCTACAGAGCAGCGTGGCACTTCCCAACGCTTCCCTGAAATTAAAGATTATGGATATGCATGATTGCTCTTGAAGGTTTTTTGTTTGCTGGCTGCCAGTGTGTAGGGATTAGAAAGCAGGAAAATCTGTCTTTGATAAATAAAGCCATACTGTAAAACTCACCTTTGTGTTGGCGTGTTACGCTGTATATTGGTGGCTTCCCACCCCAAAGAAAGCTATGTTTCATTTGTGTCTGTGTGTTTCTGTGGGAAGTGCTTTGAGAGCTGTGAGTGTGAAAAGTGCTTTGTAAAGGTATGGTGTTATTTGTAATTGCTCGCTGAAGAACATAGTGAAAGAGGTTAGCTGTAGTTCAAAGCTTTGGGAATTTAAGGCATTTGATATCATCGTAAATATTCTCCAAGGTTGATTATTTGGGTTTATTTTGAATTGGAAGGTTGTGTATATTTCCTATCATCCTTTTTTTTTTTTTTGTTTTGTTTTGTTTTTTATGCCAGATTTATCCTAATCTTGCAGGTCGGAAGAACTAGCAATTGTTTGCTGTGTAGTTATGATCTGTAATACTTTCTCACCAGCTGACTGGGAACACTTTCACTGTACTTCCTTGTAAATCTGCTTTAAAAAGAGGTCAGATGTTGAAGAGCAGTTATTGACTTGGGTGCATATGGTTACAAGCACAGAATAATAGTGTTGCTTGAATGTGTGTGTTAAATGCTGAAGAAACTGTTTAGACTCAGCCAATATTGACTTTATCTTTAGATGAGCTGTTCCTTTTTCTAATGACCTGACTAATAGAAAAATTAAAGGCAAACATTCCAATTTCTTTCCTAGCTGGCTACAAGTGTGGCAGAGTTTAGATAGCCCTTTTTTTTCCCATTTTGAACTGTAGTAGTAGTGATCAGAAGGAGAAATAGTTATTTGCTGCACATCTCATACTGAGGTTTATAGTAGTAGATGTTTGAAGATTGCTGTTCACCTACCTGACTGATTTTTCTGGCTGCTTCTTACTACCCTTCCCTTCTAAGAAAAGGCATAATAAGAGGCTGCATGTAGTCATTGTCCACACTGCTTGCCTTAGTTTCTCTCTGATGGTCCCTGTGATGCAGGTAGTGCAGATAACTGTTTTAATCAATGACACCTGAGGATAAGAGGAAAAGGTGTGTCCTCTTAAAGCAGCAGTTACCTCCTTGCTAACCCCTTACAAGGGTGTTTCAATGTCTATCATGTAATTCTGGTGGAGCCCACTGGTACAGCAGAGATGAGCAGAGCACTGCTCATTCACGGGAGTAACTTTGTGTTGGTTAATGTTTCTGAGGCAGCTGGAGGAAAGCTGAGTGTATGGAGTGGAAATGCTAGGATCTGTCATTGTCCCTTTGAGCAGCCAAGAAGGGGAGAAAAGGAGAGGGCAGTCCTGTCCCAGCAGACTGCAGCAAACTAGCAGATGGCAGGGAAAGAAAAGAAGCTGCTGTATGTGGAGTAGCAGGAAGACAAAATAGCTGCAGTGTGTCATCTTAACACGGTACATTAGGATGCTATGTTAGTCTGTGGTGAAACTTCTGAATGTTGCAGTGCTGTGGCTCAGGCTTCCTAACGGAAATATAAGGGTGTTGCGGGGTGATTTTTTTTTTGCTGTCCTGAATAATAATACGAGTCTCCAGCTTTTCAAGAATGAGGGATAACTAACCCGGAGGCTCTAGGCAGAGATACCTTTGATACCTAAATCAAACCCTGCAGTTGTAAAGTGGCAGCAGAACGAGGGTGAGCTGCTCTTCCCATGCCCAATGTTACAAGAGTGCAGTTTTGCCCTTACAATCAGTTACTGCGTTGTGTGCGCTCATTGCCTGGAGCTTCAGTCACGTTTCTGCAAGCACACCTAGGCTCTCTAGAGGGGAGATTGTATGAACAAACAGATCCACTTCACCGAGCAGCTCTGGACTGTTTCAGGGTACAAATATTGCATCTAGTTGTCAGAACTGAAATGCTGCTGGTTCCTCACGGGACTCTTCTCAGCTTCTCCACGATTGCATTATTATCTATGTCAATTCATACCACAGTATTATAATTACAAAGAAAACCTGGGTACAATAAGAATATGACATTGATGATTTGGAAGGGTGTTTCTTAACGTCAGCCTTTGAACTGCTGTCACCAGTGTGGCATAAGACAGCACTCTGCCATCTGAAGTATCAAACGAGACGTAAGCGAGATATTGTGGCCCTGTGTTACTACTGAAGGTGTAGTAGTACTTTTAACCCTGAACGCTTGTGGCTCTGTCTGCCTATTAGAGAAAAGCTGACCAGAGCTGTGCTGGCCAAGCACATTTYGGAAACATTTAGGTGCCTGTAGGTGGTGATGGACAGCACCCTGGGTTTTCAGAAGCATCTGGAGGAGTCAGTCACTTGGTTCCTGTGGAGCTACACATCTGAGTTCCTCAGGCTACAAAATTTCCTCTTTGCATCTTTCAGCAGTTATGTATAGTTGAACATCTGTCTTCATATTCTGAACTAAGTTATTATGTTCCTACTTCTCCAACTTTTTTTTTCCTCCAAATTCTGCCTCCACTCTTCATCTCTTAACTTTCTGTGTAGCGACTGTGAAAGCACTGCTCACGTTGTGTCCTCGAGGTGGTGGATTTATGGGGCTGTAGAGGTGGCTAGGATGCACACAGTCTGAAGTACTTTAAAAAATATAGCGTATCTTTATACCCTTGAGAAGGTAATAATAGATGTATCATGGAGAGTTCTAAACTGTGTTTGATTACAATTTTCCTTTAATGATATAGTGACTTTTAAAGTTTTTAAAGGATGATAGTAGTAATACACAGTGTTTTCTTTATCTATATAAATTTTACCATGAAAAGACTTTCCCATGATTTCAGTTACTGTTTCCAGCTGGAGTAATAGGGTATTGTGGTGACTGGGGGATGTGCTAATTTCTGCTGTTGTGCTCTATCTATGAAGAGGAGCTAGAAAGAGGAGCTAATTTGTATTTTCCTCATTGGTTGTCAAGCTCTAGAAAGGTTGTGGAGTCAAGAGAGACTGCTGCTACCCACTTGTGTTACATCAGATCTCATACTGTTTTTTAACATCTCTGTAGCTGGTGGCAAAGGATGTGGAGGGAGAGAGAGAGAGAGAGAGGGAGGTAGATTAAAACTTCAGTGAGCAATAAGGTTCTGACATTTTGACGTCCCAGGAGCTCTGCATTGTCATGCTGGAAACAGCTATCTGTTCCTAGACTCAGCAGCAGCAGGGTAAGGCACAGGTACTGCACTTCGCCTACATGGGGGTGGTGGGGACCATGAGGTAGTTAGGCAGTGAAGAGGAATTAGCGCTGTATTTTTGCCAGGAATCTTCAATTACACGTTACAAACATCATCCCAGTGGAAAGGGACAATATTTCATCTTTTTTACTATGCTTATAGAACCTGGCATCAGCAGTGAAAGGTTCACGGGGTAGTTAAAAGCTCCTCAGATTGAGTACTACAGACCTACTGTGCTATGGGGATGCGTGTTGAGCAGATGATAACTAATGGTTTGAAAGTCAGGGCTTATATGTTCAATTTATTGCTCTGTCATCCATTATGTGAATGTGGGAAGTCAGTTAACTTCATTGTGATTTAGTTTATCATTTTGTAAAAGAAAATAATATTTGCCTCTGTCACAGATGAGCAACTAGTTTTAGATTATGCCTCCACTAGTGTAATGGCAGTCTGGCATAGACATGTATTAGCTCAATTAAAGGAACTGTCTTTATAGAAGTATTATAGTATAACAGCAGTAGTAGTAAAGTATATTAGTATTTATAATGTACGTAGCATATATTGGTATTTACAGTAGTCCAGTTACGGCATTGTGGAGTTCAGGGTAGATGAACCACTGCAGTGGGATTTGTAGACTCTGCTGAACCGTGTGGGTGTGTGAACTTGAGCTAGCTAGTTCAGGAGTGGCTTAGATGCTTTTTACATTGCAATTACTGAAGTGATTTGGACGTAATTTGCATCTGAAAAGGCTGCRTGTTGTTGGGATAAACAGCAGGGCAGTGAAATCACAGTATATTGCATCATGTCCTTCAAGTACATGGGATGCAACCAGTTGTGTTCATTTGCAGCAGGGGTATTGCCGCATCTTCAAAAGCACCTGTGCTTTTGGGTAGCAAATCTCGCATTTTATTTGATTGCAGGGTACCTGCAATTTTCCATCCTCTTGAGAATGAACAACCAGCAAGTTTGGGGTGTTTTAAATGAGATTGTGCAGTCACTGATCAATGCAGGAGTGGATTGGTTGTTATATCAACTTGCATTAGACTACTTGAAGGGAGCTGTATTTCAGTAAGCTCCGTTTGGAACAGAGAGTTTAGCTGGAGTAATTCTGAATTTGGAATCTAACAGGCACTGGGGCCTATATTTTTTTATTTTAATATTTTGATTTTCTTGTCAGCCTGTATTAGAGCATCCATTAGTTTTTGCTTCTTCTCATTCAGTTTTCTCTTTGAACCAATTTTCTTCAGTTGTTTTCAACTTACTGGATGCAGGGTAAAATAGAAAATGCAGTCCACCCCCCAGAAGTAGCTTACTATAGTTGCAATTAATACTTTCCATGGTGCATAAAGTACAAGACACTTTCAGAGATGGTGTATTTGATGGACAACTTCATGGACAAGATGCTCTTAGCACACCTTAACTGATCCAAGGAAGACGATTCTTCACAGAAGGATTTATATTGGAGAAGGGATTAGAAGTCTATCCTCAAGCTCTGTATTATCAGTGCAGTTACTCATCTTCCACAGGGAATGAATCTGGCCAATGAGTTGGCATTGTTGCGAAACAACAAAATACAGCTTCAGCTCTCTCCTTTGCAACTGCTCCTTGCAGACTGATAGCACTTTATAAATATTGCAGTAGTTTGGGCTCACCAATTCAGATGAAGTTCAAAGTTGGGCTATATCTGTCTCTTCGCATTTCTGAATTTATATAGCACTGACACTTGTTTCAGTTAAATATTCAGCATATATTTGCTGTTACATTCTCTGTAGCTATCATTGGTAACAGTGTGTTGGCTCTGAGCCGTTCCAAGAGCTCTTGCGCTCACAGCAGTACTTTTTTATTGGAAGGTAGATTGATTACAGGTGGATATTGCATTTTGTTCTGAATTCTTTGGAAGAAGGATGGATGTATTGGAGGCAATTTCTTCCTGGGTATAACATCATTCTGATCCATTAAAAGTAAATTTGGTATGCAAGTGCCCATTTTAACAATTGATTTCATAAAGGGAAAAATTTGCCTTGTTAATAAGCAATTCATGTGTCGATATTTACTACCACCCATCCCCATTCCGTTTTTCCTTTTGGTTGTCTGGCTCACCTTGTTTATCTCTCTGTCAGATAATAGATTTAAAACTCTGAAAGTAGGAAAGGTCTTCCTTTTCAGTCAGCAATGCTTCCAGCACACCTTGGGTGGACAGACCAGAAAACAGGTGTACGTATTTCTCTATTAAAAAAAAAAAAAAAAGAGAGAGAGAATGCCTCTAATTAGGTGTCAGGGAACCCAGGACCTAGTCAGTGTCAGATGCCAAGAAAGTTACTTTATCTTGGCTTCCACCCCTAGGTTTCCTGGATGTAACATCCAGTTGCAGACAGTTTTCAGCATTCTAAAATAGCTACAAATATCTGCAGATTTAGAAATATATAGAACCAAATGGTGTGYGGCTCCCGGGGGAAAGGGGAGGAAAGTAATCATCTTCCATGGTTTATCAAGAGGCAGCCTGATCATCTGCCAGGTGACTGAGACAGGTCACCTGTGGCTAACACGACTGGAACAACTGGAACTGTCCATCCTTAGTGTCATCTGTTACACAGTTACGTGACAGAGTGAGTACTACCACATTTGTCACAGATGGAGAGAAAATTGCTCAAGACCACAGAGAGCGCCCTTTTTTGGAGGTGGTACAAAGCCTTGGTGATCCCTGGTTAGCAATGTGCTGTTTAGACTGCCATACCATGAATATTTACTTGTTTTATTAAAGGACATACATAATTGGGAACAGCAAGTGATTGGAGAGGAGTACAAACAGAAACCAGCTGCTCACATTAGATTACACAGTGGGCTGAGTTTAAACTTGTAGACTGTGTCTATCTGCAGGAAGCCAAGTGGCTTGGATTGCCTCATGTCTGAGAGCTAGTTCTGTCTAAGAGATGGCTGTGTCCATAGTGCGTATCCTTGGCCAGAGGGGTCTCCTCTGGCCACCAGATGGTATCTCTGTGGCCTGAAGATACAAGATTCCAAGTACAGTGTTTAAAAAACGTGAGATTGTCCTGCAGCCCACCAGAAGGTTATGCATTGCATGACTTGGGACATGGTGGGTGAGGCTGTGTGGGGTTGCAGAACCTATTGGGAGACTGCTGGAGGAATGGATAAAAAGTAGGGAGCCAAACCCTCTGTAAGGTCATCCATGCTGACTCTTGGGAGCAAGTGGTGATGGGTGAGAACTGTGTTCCCAGACCTATGTCCACATACTGGTTTGGAGCTCTACAAAAGAGAACGTGGGAGAAAACTAGCAGTTAAGCAGTGCTGGTGATGAGGAGCCTGGAGCTTGCTCCCTGCCCTAGTACTGTGTGGAAATGTAGACATACCTGTAGAATGTTTTRAGGCAAGTTTTTCACAGGAAGCACTTAGTTACATGTATGGAAGGAGGCTGCACCTTTAGGAAAYGGCTGTAAGAGTAGTAGAAATTGGAAATCCCAGTCCTCATCAGGATCCCAGTTTCCTTAAAGAGAAGAAAAAGGGAGAGTCCCAGAACTGGGTTCTTTTCTTCCTGCTCTGGCAGGGTGAGGCAAAAGAGTCTCTACTGTTTCCATGCCTAGATGCATGCCCGTCTTTCGTCCTGCTGGTTGCAGAGCGAGAGAAGCATTGAGCTCCAGTACTTCAGCACGGGGCTCCCTGGTAAGCTGGTACCTCAGAAAGAGGAGGAMTGGGGTCCTTTAGAATCCATGAATTCTCCCAGTATAAACAAAACTGCTTTCTCATAAACAAAGAGGAATTCATTTGGCAAAAATTCGAACATTAAGTGCAGTTGCTGGAAGTGTTTATACTTTGTTCCTTAAAAAAGGCAACAGACTGAATGTTGTTGATAGCACTGCAGTGTTCAGCACTTGCAAGGAGGGGCAGAAGGTCTGGGATGATCTTCCACTGGGAAAGTATTTTCAGAGTAACTTCAGTTACAATTTGATGGCCAGAACAGTTACTGGAAGGATTTTTAGATGCTTTGTAGCTGTACTTCACTGATCGAAAGCAGACTCCCTTTGCTGCTTCTCCATGCAGGGGAGCAGTGCCGTGGTATCTGGGGTGGCACAAGACCCTTCAGTCTGCCACTGCTAACTGTGGTGTGGCTCCCTACATGGGGATGCCCAGCCCCTGTTTCACTAGCCCTTATGTCCTCCTCAACATCTGTTTCAGGAGGAGAACATGCTTGCAGAGTCTTGTTCTGCTGAGTGCAGTGGTCAGCAGTGCCATGTGTAATACCAGCATTTCTCTCTCCTCGCCAGTAAGGATACCGGAGGAGACGGTGGAGTTTTGATCTCAGCTCCAGTCTTCCCAGCTGTTGTCTGATTCAGATGGATGTTGTATCAGTTCCTGTTTGGAAAGTTATTTCGCTAGTCATACGGGTTTAATTCTGAAGGAAGAGTAGAGGTGAATTGCGCAGTGCTCTGACTGAGCTACGCCAGTTGAAAGCAGACTGCATCACCCAGGTTGGACCTGGGGATTCTCTAGTTGGATGTATTCGCCTCGGTAAACAGGATGACTTCTACGATACGCTGTGTGTTGTCTTCTGGTATACACACCTTGCTTGGCATGCCCAAGTCCTAGTTTAATGAAGTAATAGTTAACCAGGAGAAGAACATGAAGCTACAAGTTTTGTTCTTTCCAGTGCAATTCTAGAGAGACTTTTGTAATGGATGTGAAATATCAATTTAATATTAATGGGGACTAATTGAATTCAGATTGACTGATTATTTTTTTTTTTCCCCCTGTCTCTTCCTTCCTGTCACCTTAATAATATGATCTATTGGATCTAAATATTCTAGCAAACCAGGTAGGGATTTTTGCTATTAGGTAATTATCAGTTCAGCAAGGCATGTGGTTATGTGATTTCTCAGGCACGTAAAAGTCATGTAGTCTAGATGTGTTTCACTAATTAGAAAGAAATTAACTAGGTATTAATGACATGAAATTATATTTTACTCTATGGTTGTGTGCTAAAGCTCCAAATATCTCATGATTCGACATTAGCACTACATGTCAATGATAAGCTGCCCTTGAAATATATTAATTACATAGCATAAAGGTAACTTCCACTTATTGTCACCCAAAATTGTATTTCAGCCGAGTGGTGCTGATGGATATTTACATGGGGATTCATGTAGTAGATTCTGTTTTCCAGGATTAAATTTATGCRTATTATAACAAACTATGTCCTTTTATCTCAGATGTGCAATAAATGTTTTGCACTACTGATTTTGCTTGTTAAGTTGACAACTCATTTATTAAAATGCAGGATTAGAGTCCAACTATGACCCTGTATTGGGGTTGTTAAACGCTGGTGATGTTTTCAAGAAATAGCTTGTTTTGCAGAATTTCTTCTAACATTGTACTTCTTTCTTTCTCTATTATCTATAAAGCCCAGAGTCTATAGGGACTCCTTGGTGGGGTAATTTCTGTGAAGCATGTGGGTGTTTGTGCCTATAAGAGTTTTCTTACAGCAGCCTTGTTTACAATAGTCTTTTCTTACAGTAGTCAAGGTATTTTAGAACATTAATAGGAAGCTCTTAATTTACTGCTTAGCTGTTTTCACTGAATTTACATATACGTAGAGACTAAATACTGACAGTGTTTATGCAGAAAAATGTAAAGATTGTTGGTTTTGAAATTTTATTATTAAACTCATGTATCGGAAACTCTAAAGAGGCAAGCTGTGGAAATAAATGGTTTTCTTGCTTTTTGGGGCATTTTTTAAATTGGTTATTCCAGTTTACAGGAGTTCACTGATCCTTTTGTAATGTATGGGAGCCATATCTCTTTGCAGCTTCTGGTTTGTGGGAGAGTTTGAGGAGCCTGATCAGGTAAGAGAGAGATAGAACTCTTACCATGATTCAGTGCATTTTGTCAACGGCTGCCTATCTAGTCCAGTGTGATTACATTTCTCAGGAAAAAGCAGAACTGTTCTATAATAAAGAATTAAATTTTAAAAAAGGAAAAATCAGCAAGGGGGAAATGCACCCTCTCTTTTTAGCTTATTTTTGGGAGTATTTTTTTAAAGGCCTCATAGGCCATTTTATCCATAAACAAGAAGTTGAAGACTGCTCGTTTCTCCTTGTGCGTGGCAGAGTGAGAGAATGGTTAGCGCAAATGGTTTTCAATTTTCATCACTTTTGGTGCTGAGGAGTCTGGATTACTGCAAGCATGGCTCTTGTCAGAAAAACAGCAGTGGGAAAACAGCATCTTTTGAACCTGAGAGTTGGAATTCAGAGACCATTTATTTTTTGAAGGTATGCATTTGGATTTATATTGCTGGTGTGTGGATGCAGGCTGGTATGAGTTAGCCATTGGTAATGTAGTAAACTGCCTGTAGGAGTAAGGAGCTGATGATACACTTCAGGTAGTAATTGGTGAGGCTCTCAACTGGAGGCTGTGCATGAGTACTTTTAATTTTTTTAAAAACCTGAATAAAATGTTTGTTTTCACCCTTCTCAGCCCCATGTAGCTGAAATGTCTGTATAAGACCGAGCTGGATTCTCTTCTGGCTGATGCGTCGCAAACATGTGCTTAGAGAAGGGTTCAGAGGGTGGTCCCTGTTTTTAACCTGTGTAGTGACATAGGGTTGACTTTCTGCTTGCATCTTCAGTAGACTGGGCTGGCAGTGCGGAAAAAAATTGTGTAGAAAGAATAGATTTCAAYAGGATCCCTTGAAAAATTAGTCATGTGATTCTTTCACGCCAGGCTACGGGGTTTTGTTGGTTTGTTTTTTAACAGAGAACTATGCAAGTCACGTGGACTTTCACATACTGTTATATTAATTAAAGGGTTGCAAGTGCAGCACATTAACATAGTATTAGGGTAAAAAAACTGTACTTTGAACACGAGCAGTCTCACTTGTGTTCACAGCAGGTAGCCTCCATCACTGGAGCCCTGGCTCTGGGCTCTCCGCCTTCTCCTTGGTGGTCTGTCCCCTGGGCAGAGACAAAGCGGTGCTCCCCTGGGGCTATGCTGATGTTGCTCCTTGGTCAGAGGTATTGCTGCTGGCTGGCAGTTTGTCTGCATTTGTGGGGTGTGAAATCAGTGCCACAATCCTCAGGCTAGTGAGAATGCCCTGTTTGTGAATTGGTTTGAAACCAGGCTTTAGCATGGCAGGAGTGCAGGGAAGCAGTCCTGCATCACTGGGTGCTGAGCTCCACTCAACTTCCATATGTTAAAAAGCACAGGTGTAATGGATCCATGGGGACCCAGCATTGCCGTGCTTTCACCTTGAAGAGCCAAGGGCATGCCCGTGTCATATCACTGTCTTATTTTCTCTGTAGTCTTTTTTTCCTCTGGAATAAGAATACCATCTAAGAAAGGATTTTGTGTTTTTAAAGAAAGCCGTCTAAAAGAAAGAGAAGAAACTTGGGTGATGGTCACAGCCCTGACAATTCCTCAAGGGCTCTGGGGGACCCCTGGTCCAGGGGCCCCACTAAGGCTCATCCCAGCACCAGCAGTGCCCAGGCTGCGTGGAGGGGATGCCCGCACTTGTCTCTGCTCCGGGGTGCACCTCAGTCCTACCTTGTCACCTTGTCTCCAGCCTTGTCCCCTGTGACATCCACCCTGCTGTCACTCCTGCAAAGATGGCCCTGCTCTTGCTGCTCCTGACCGAAACCCAGCAGGAGATGCTGGGCACCAGTGGGAACCACTTTGGCAAATTTCTGTCTCCCAACAACAGGTTCGTTTGTATTGATTACCTTTTGTAGATCTTCAGAGGCAGTTGGTGGCTCCCTCGATGTCACCATGAACAGTGTGACAGTCACTACTGCATATTGTGCAAGATGTTTTTGTCTTGTTGCACTGGAGTAAATGAAAAGCTTGAAAATGTGCTATGGGGGAAAATCCTGAAGTATCAGAATAGATCAAGTAAGCTGACAGTGTAACAAGAACAATAGAATTTGTAAATGTGGACATTCAAAGTGAATAATGCAGTAAGTGAAGCACAGTTAAGTAATGCTGCAGAGGGCTTTTTGATTAGAAATTGGAAATTTCTTCTTTAAAGGAGCATTGCTCAATTAAAAGTTAATTGCAATTGTTTTCTTTTAAAGTATGCATATATAATCTCAGATATAACGTAAGCGGTGAACGTGGTCTTTATATACTGTAGGTGAAGCTGAAACTCGGGTGACTTGACATATGCTTTCAACTCTGCTTTGTAATTGCCTTCAGAAAGTTACATAAAATCTCTACCTAGTTCCTGTTCTGTTCAATTGAGTGATGATACCTAGAGCCTAATTGTTCAGTTCCTTGAAATCATGACTGAGAAGTGCTGTGAAAATGCATGTTAGTGTAAATCATTCGAAGTGCTATGATTTTAAAATGTTTTACCCTTCACCATTTGTGCTTTTTTTTTTTTTTTTTTTTTTTTCATCTAATAATTTTGCTTAGAGAATTCATTCCATTTCCTTTTTAGCTCGTGACCTGGGACAACAGTGCAGTGAGAGTTTAATAGGAGTTAAAATAAATTGTTGTCCTTTAAATATAAAATAGTGTCTAAATTGGTCTGAACATGCCTTTGAAAGGTGATGCATATGTATATTGTTTAATTTGAGCTAGAACTGTATTACTGAGTTTCAGAATTGGTATGTGCATGTACAGATGCATTGTGCCCAGTCGTGTGTGTGCATGTGTACTTTATAAAAGAAAGAAATGAAGGAATCTGGATTGATGTAGCTTATTTAACCTTGGTCTCTATTATCTCTTGCTTAAAGGGATATCTCAGCTGCGTCTGGCTCCAGTGGAGGATGCCATGTTACAGCAATAGCCTTTTCACTGCTGAGACAGGACAGAGCTGGGATATGGTCTGAGGTTGTCTGATTCTGGCACTTGGCTTGTCCTGGGGAGCTGATAACTGACAGCTAGAATGGCTTGGGGCTGTATTATACGTATAATTGTATGCTATATATGTATATTATATGCTGGGGTACTTTGTCGCCTGTGGGAATGGGAAAAATGGGTAGAGAAAGGAATAGGAAAGTATCTTCTTCCTTAAATAAGGGAGGCAGTTTAGTGGTGAACTGTGTTTTAGGAATGAATGTGTAGATTATGCATGTGTGAACATACTTAGACTTTTTTTGTCTCAATTTTTAATGAAATATGTTGAGATGGGAAATTTCAATATTTTCAATGTTAAAGAAATTGAGCTTGTCAAACAGCTTTAATGCCAGTGTCTGTAAGAGGCAATGTTATCTCTTAGGCTAGGAAAGGTCACCACGTGGCTCCGCAGCAGCATTTAATTTAAGATGTAACTTGTCAAACGTGCTGGTGGAAGAAAATTTAAAATATAGCATTTGACTTAGAATTTAAAGTGTCCTCCCTGCACCAGGCCCTTTTTTTTTTTTTTTTTTTTCTTTAAACTAATGTTTTTGCCTCAAGCCTGGCCTGACCTGGAGGAGATAAGGCAGCACTTCTGTGCTTTTAGAAGATAGTTCAGGTTAAGGAGTATTATGCACGGTTGTTTGCCTGTGTCCTGCTGCCTCTTCCTGGGTGTATCATGAGAAGAGGTGAGGGAAGCTGCTTACTCTGAGCAAGCAGCTATGCCTCCCTGGTTCCCGGCTGCTGCCCCGGAGTTGGGGAGAGCTGGAGGCGGCTCCGAGTGTCCGCAGGTGACAACCGGTGGCGTGCCTGGCAGTCTGCTGCACCCGCCAATTCCAGTGGGGTTTCAGTCGGTCTCACAGCAAGCTTTTTATCCTCCTTGGCTTTTTGTTTGAGGGTACCTCAAAAGCTCCTAGAAAAGTCTAGGAAAAGTAAGGAAAAAGTAAGGAAAGGAAGTGTGTGAAGTATTAATTGGTCTTTTATTGAACGGGGGCTTGTGATAAAAGATCAGAACTGGGGGAGAAATGTGTGTGTGTGTGATGACCCAAACCACAGCTGTATGCAGCTTGGCAGTCCTCGCTCTTGGGGCATTGTGCTTTAGACAAATCAGTTCAAAGCATTTAACTGTCTGACACAGTGTGACAAAATCCCGCACTGGGTGAAGCCTGGAGCGTGGTTCCCTCTGTACCATCCTCATCTGTCTCCCTTGGAGGTAGTCGCGTGTCCTTGCTGTGCTCCCCAGTAGCCTGGAGTGTTGCTGACTTTTGCTCCTGTCCTTGCAGTCTGAGCGACGAGAGGCAAACATGGCCCAAGCGCCCACTGATCCAAGTAATGTGGAAACCGCCGACCCAGAGGAGAGTTCTCCTAATATGATAGTCTACAGAAAGGTAAGGATTTGGAGCTGTTCGCAAAAATCTCTTCTTATGTGGTTGGCTTGTGAAAGGATCCCATGCCCCTTTTGAAGTCAAAGGTATGTTTCAGGCTGCTTGGATGCATAGCTGAAATAGTTTTCAGGAAAGTAGGTATTTAAAACTATAGTATTTGAGAGCTTGGAAGTCTTATTCTGTTCAGTGGAAGAATTTAAGCTTGTTAGTATAAAATATTTCATGACTAATAACTTGAAATTTATAACTTATTGTGCATAGTTGTGATGTGACTTCAGCTAATCGTTCAAGTTTACTAAGTCTAGCTAAAATAATTGTACATACCTTCCAAGTTTTATCGCACTAAGCATAAAGCAGCTGGCATACAACAATCTTTTAGTACATTTTTTTTCTATTTTCATATTGTGTTTTTTGTTGCATAATTTACAGTTTGATTCTTTGCAGGTAGTTGTTATTACTTCCCATTGCATTGCTTAAATTAAAAAAGAGAAACCTCTGAAGTGCTAGTGAAAAATGAATTAGACAAAGGTAAAATAACAGCAATGCATGATGTCAAAGAATATTCTTTCACCATGATAAAATTGTCTTATTCTGAAGTACTTTGGAGGTAGTATGAAAGATGAAGGAAAGCAATCTATTGACCCATTTGCTAAGGCACTGTTTTACTCTGGGGTAGGCGTATCTGTTATCTATGAAATTGAGTCTTTTTGTAATTTAATGAAATCATGTAAATATATTTGATTAGTCTGCAAAATGTTTCTTATGTAGCATGTGAAAGTGGTGTATGGTTCTGACAAAAATAAAATTTCTTGCATGGCTCAAATAAGATACCATTCTGTTAACTCAAGAGCTACAATGCTGGCTCAAATCAAGTTTCCTTGTGTAGTACGATCCTGGGTAAAATTTATATTTGCACTCATTTCTACACCTTACAAAATAGCTATAAATAACTAAAATGTGTTGGGTGTACATGGTACTGTTTTCTGCTTGCGTGACTGCAATCTTGATGGCTTTCATATGCTGAGAAAATAATTTAGGTTTTGTGTAGAGCATAAGTTGTTTAAAGTGTTACTTTTTGATAACCGTAATTTTGGTTTAGTTGTTGCATATTTGGTTTGGAATCTGGAATTGTTAACATGGGAAAATTTTCTGGGTAATGTGTAGGCTTGTTTGTTTTGAATGTGTTATGAACACACTTCGGCTGCTAATTTTGAAGTAGCAGTAGTCGGTTAGTCAGATTATCTTTTCAGAACCTCTTTGCTGAGAGGTCCAACACCCCAGCAGGTTGAAGCAGATACGGGATATGAAAGAAGTTTCTGGTTGCATGATCTAGAATTGGGGCATTAAATCTGTGACTCTGCAGAGAATCCACTTACCTATTCTTGAAAACATTATGTTTTATTTGAATGTGACTCACTTTCTATTCATCTCATGGCATTTCTACTTAAGGATTTCTCCATTTCTTTGCCTTTTAGTGTTTCGTAATTGTCGCTGTAGAAATAAGGGTTGCAAGTTCTGCGGTATCAACAGGGAACGTACTCATACCATTTGATTCATCTCTCCTTACTGGTGTTCCTCAGATGTCAGTATTATCAGCCCTTCATAATACAGTCATCTGTCAAAATACAGTTATCTTTTAGAATAGCATGTCCCATGCATTGTTCAGTAATACTGTATTCTGTATTGTCAATATTAAGCTAACGCACGTCTGTCAGGTTTTTTTGTTGAGGGTTTTTGTTGCTTTTATGAATAGGGTTAATATTACCTATTCTTCAAAGTTTTTTTCCATTGGTGATTGACTTTCTAAATCTAATTTACTGTTTGTTATTAGTTATATGTATTACACATCAACTATATGTTCCTTAGTGTTGAGAAATCATATGCAAAATCTGAGACAAGACTTTTATTCTCTTGATTATCTCTCCTCTCTCCAAATGAGTGTTTAGCTCTTAATCTCTCATTTCCTTTCAAATGGCTTGATTGCCAGTCATGAATGAGAAAAACACTGCACTGGACTCCCTGAAATACAGAACACAATGTGCCAGCATATCATACTGTCCAGGGTTGGTGTTATGTCACAGCAGAAGAAAAGGTTTGCTTCTCACAGCAGGGATCCTGAGATGCAATTGTTGATCCCCTAAGGAAGAAGAAATAAGGGTGGGCGTCAATAATGGGACCACAGTAATTCCTGCTGTAAGTGTCAACTATTTTGTTGCTTGTCATATCTGTCACGTTTGTTGGTTTTGAGGGAGGAAAGCCCTACAAGTACAACCCCAAATTGTCATGCTTTCTTTACTGAGACTCACTGAGGTCTATTTGAAGTTTGTAAGCCAAGAGGGTGGTTGTGGTAGCCTGGTTTTCTCTATAATTACTAGCAGGAGATACACACATGTAAAGGACAAATCAGATCTTAGGTGGTGCTGAGTGTCCTTGTGGAGCAACCTCTGTCTGTTTTGTTTATGGTGAAAAGCTTAGAACAGGCTGTTCTCTTTACTTAGGTAGGTAAAACTAAGTGGCGTGGATTTTGGCCATGCAGAACAAAATAAACTAATTTATTTTTACTCTAATTAGTTTGTGATACTCTCTGTGGACTCCTGCAAGCAAATGGATTCTAACTGCTTTGATTGCCACAGCAGATGGTCTCAATGAGATAAGTCTTATTTTCTTCTACCTTCAGGGTTAACCTTTTGGGGGCTGATATTTATCAAATTGTGAGGCATGTTATTTTTTTAATCCAAAATGCTCAATGTTGCCCTACTGTTCTGGAAGACATCTGTATGTGAATTAGGTAGTGCAGATGCACTCATTAGGGTAAGTAGTGTTTAGGGTGTGATTTGCCTCACCCTACACTTGTTAAAATGAATTGTACTCTAAACTACATGAGCTGTATTGACTAGGTCTCCATCGACTATCATGAGTGCTTCGACAGCTAGCTGTCAGGTACTTATGTCATATGGTAGACGTCTATAATTAAGCAAGCTGCATCCTACTCCTAGGATTTGTGCTTCCTCTCATCTCTCTGTATGTCTTGGTACTTAGCCCTGGACTGGTTATTGGGCTATGAGTAACGCCACAGTAAGGATGTGCTGTCGTTTATCTTGTGTGGCATAGTGATATGCAATGAAAAATTTAAGGGCGCTGCAGAAATTGCGTTGCCATTTAAGTACTGCTCTGTGAGTAAAACATAGGAACCATGTTTTCTTTAATTGGTGTGGCCACATCTGGGGAAGATGCTGATGTATTTTTTGTTGGGATTACTACTGGAAGAGTGGTATGCGGTGCTTAAAAAGACTGTTTAAAATGTGCTACCCTCCTTTTCATGGGAGCAGGTAATGTCAGTACACAAGGGCTTCTGTGGAAGTGAGTGACATCCCAGTCCTCACTTCAGTCTGTGAGTGTTGCGTGGGTGCGGCAGCACGGAAGGAAAAAAATGCAATAAAAAGCCAGTGAGAAGAGAAAAACACACTCCAAGCAAATGGTAACAGAAAATATCAATTGATTTTAAATGCCTGTCGCATTCCTTTGAAATCCAGCCACCCTTGATTRCCTTTCTGGCTTCCAAGTGCTGGTTACTATGTCCCAGGGGCCCTTTGGCTCATCATTCCAACAATCCAGGTCTGAAAGTTCACCTTCTGCAGACCGTATTGAAAGACAAACAGTTCACGGACACCTTCTGGCACCAGACCTATTAGGCGACCTATTACCAAAACAATTTGGCAAATCAAATCTTCTTAAAGAAAGGATGGTGGAAAATTGTCATGTCACTGAAAGAAAAGAAAAATTGAAATACTTAGGGCTTGACTAAATAAGAACTGAAAATACCAATAAGGAGGAATTGTTTAGGAGTACCTGGGGAATATAACAAGAAGGATGAAAACACAGAAATGAAAATCTAGATTGGATAGCAAGGCGTACTTGTTCCTGAGAGAGATCTCTTAGGATGAGGAAGAGTTTGCAAGCTGTACTGTTAGAGTTATTTAGAACCACTGTGAGCATGCATGCTCTGAGGGATATCAAAGGGTATCGTCAAAGAAATGACCTGGATTATCTGATGGTACATTTCCATCTCTGCTGAATTTTGCCAGACACATCTTCTGTATCTGCTAACGTTGGCACTTAGTGAGTTAAATTTTGAATTTTTATGGTTACTCATCGTAAATCTTTTGAACAAGCAGGAAAATTTAATTTCCAAAGGCAATTACTGTTCTAAGTAAATGTAATACAAACTTGCAGCTGTCACAAGATGCTTTCAGAAGAATCTGAGTTGTTTGCTACCTTCAGTACTTGGCAGCCTTACTCTCTTTTTAAATGCTGGTTTAAGAACTAAGTTGTAATAATTAAAAAAAAAAACAAAAAAAAACAAACAAACAAAAAACCACCAAAATTTGCAACCTTACTTTAGCAGCTTTTCTCCAGGCAGATTCCAAGGTTCCAGTTGTGGCAAATAGCTGGAGCGTTGCTGTGAGACCTGGTCCAGCGTGGTGATAGGGCGGGAAATGGGAGAACAAGCAGGTGTGAAGACAGATGTACGTATGCAAAAAATGTATGGACCACGAAACAGAAAGATGTGGAAAGAGACTGTTGTTAAAATTAGCTGTTCAAATAAAAAAAAAAAAATCATGCTGGTATTGGGAGCTAGTCAGAAGACCAAGACTACTATTTGTTTGCTCTTAAGTTGTGCTAAATAGCACATGAAAAACTATCTCAGTAGGACACTGTCCAAGCAACCAAAAGCAGACAAAACCCATAAGGGTATAGTCCAAATGATGACTTGTTGCAAAGAAAGAAAAAGCTGCAGTGTGTTAAAATGAGATGGATTTCATGCATACAACTTTTATGCTTTATTAAATGAAAGCAGTCTGCATCTTTTTTGAGGTTTCCTAACCCTTTCAAGGTTTTATGCTGGTCTAGTGAGAGAGAGCAGAACCTAAAATGCATTTAAACTGTTGAATACTTTTGGCACTCTTTTTATTTGTCTCTTGAGTTATATTTTAGGATTCTGCTGCATGTAAAGGCCTTGAACCTTATTTTTGTACATGAAATCTGAGATTCTCACACAATCGCTTCTGTTTTGTAACTGGTTCTTTAACATAAAATTATAAAATTATGATGGTAATGCCTGAGTTGATAACACTGCAGACCTATAGTCTTCAAATTTTACCCAAAGATTTTTCTGTACTGTCATTAGAGATTACTTTATGGCATTTTAAGCCATCTTGCTCTTGACATTTCCTGATTTTCACTCTGTTTCCAGACTAAAGCAGTAACCCAGGATTAAACTAGGACTGAATCCGAGAGTACATATCAGTACTTCAGGAATTGAAACATGCACAATTTTTGATAAGTAACTCCCAAACTAGCACTGTTAATGTTGGAAAATAAATTTAAACCCAATCTTGTTACCAAGATATGTTAACGTACAGGTTAGGCAGCAGGGCAACTCTAACTCTGCACTTCTGTATTGCACATTGAAAAGGAGGTTTCAGTTAATTTATCACTGCAAATACTTATGTGCCTTGGCTGTAAACAAAAGTTGACCAGTTCTTGAAACCTTGCTAATTTCTTTATCCAGCTGATTTACTGTGCAACAACTTTGGCTGCATAGGGTGTTGCATAGAGAGGGGGGAATGCCTGTGTGCAAGATGGGCTACTTGTGAAATTGTGGCTGCAGTAAAGGCAGAGCTGGATGCTTTTTATCTAGGAGATGCCCTCTTGGCATTTCCTGTGATAACAGGTGTAACATTCAATAATTCTCCTTTCCATACCTCATATAGCAAAATCGTGGGGAGAGGAATCACAGTAGTGGCATTAAATTTAGTCCTACAGAGAGAGAGAGGCTGTACAGTGGGGGACAAAGATGGTAACGGCTGTGTGCAACAGATCTGTTGGGTAGGAGCAGCAGAGAAGAGAGACCTGAGTACACTGGTAAGTCATAGGACAGTCATGGTCCAGTATTGTGCAATGGCAATGAAAAACACAAATATAATCCCAGAGTGTCTTGGAGGAATATTTCCAGGGGAGTGATAGGTGCAAATAGTATTATGCAAAGGGCCAGTAATATGGCCTCATCTAGGTCATGGTGTAGTCTTCTCTGTTGTCATCTCCTGTCTTCAGAAAACATGACCTGGTTACACAGGATGGACTAGAAACAAGTGGCTTATTTAGCTGAGCAAAACAAAATAAAGTAGGAGAGATGTAATTACTCTGCAAGAGTGCTCTAAGGGATAAATGTCAGGCAGGGAGAAGACCTTACTAAGCTGAGGATAGTACTGATGTGCACACAATTTTTTCTAAATTTCTGATGAATAAATGCAATCTGGGAATTAGGAGGTGGTTCCTAATTCTCAGAGAAGTGAAGTTCTGGAGCAGCCACTGCATGGAGTAGTGCAGCCAAGGAAGCCAGCTGGTTTTAGGATAGGTGTAGGCATGTTTTTGAAGAGGCCTGTATGACGTCATTTCTTACAAAAGTAGAGGAGACACAATGAGCCAAGACGTCTTTCTAGCTTTACGTTTGTACCTTCTTCAGATTACCTTGGATAGGGACTGTCTAAAATACCTGCAAACACCCTTTATTCATGCAATAGCAAACAATTTGTACTGCTGAAGTTTGACACCTGTCYGTGTCCTTGAACAAAGCTAATGCCACTGACCTTGACTGTAGCTGTCAGGGGAACCTTGTGGTAAAGCTGGGGAGTGTGGGTTTGATTTCTGCATCTGTTAGACGTGGATGAATGATTAATGATCTAAGGCATTAGTGTAAAATTGCAAGAAGTTAGTGCCCAGAGGACTTCAGAAGCTGACTTGCATCATTTTTTAGACACAAATAAAGCTGTCACACAAGTGGCAGGAACATGTTTTTAGAGTCAGGTGGAGGTGATCCACCTGCAGGAAGGACTTTTAGACACTTTGTAGTTTGTTGTTTCTTTCCATCATTTGTCTTGCAGTAATAGTTAATATGTAGCTGAGGTTAAAGATTCAGATTAGTAGGTGGTGTGCAAAGTTACAAATAGGGAGATGCATGTAACGTGGTACGTAGGTAGACCCTCAAATAACTATTTTCTTGTTTCTCTTTTTAGATATATAAATACATACATATATAGATATACACACGCACACATACTTAGGTGCCTTTGAAGTAATGAGGATGAACAAATAACMTTTATGTTTTTCCTGTCTAGATCGTTTAGCCTAATACAGGAGAGACATTCTTAGAACATATGTAAGATATATTAAAAAGATATGTATGTATGTATGATATATTTTCTTATATATCCTATATGCCTTAAATCTTTCCATTCAAATAATGCATGCACAGAATAATTCGTTTGCCTTTTACACCTATGAATCTATGTTTCCAGTCTTGGAAAAGGTGGCCTTAGCCCTAGTGTAAAGGTGGCCTTAGCTCTCGTGTATTGTATCCCTCTTTGTAGTTATGGATTTTGGTGATAAGCCGTATAGCTCCCCGCCCCCCCCTTTTTTTTTTTTTTTTAGTTTTTTCCATATTCAGAAGCAGTTGTCTTATTTAAATTTATTTAGTTTTCTTTCCTCTCTGGCTCATCTTTCCTCTGTTCCTGTTTGTAACTGAAACAAACTGTCTCTTGCACCTATAAAAGTCTAATTACAGTGATCTATTACTTTAGCTGTTCTCAGAGGCAGAAAAAAGACGAGCCAGGACTAATAGCTATGACAGCTTCGAAGTATATTTTTAGCAAAGCAACCAGTGCAAATTTAGAATACAGAGATAAAATGGGAAGGTTCAGCTAGAGGGTAAGATTATGCTATTCTAGCTGTAGAACTTAGTGCCTTGCATTTTTGGAAACGGTTCTCTTTTATTCCCCCAGCATCTTTCTCACGTCATTCTCTGTGTATTTGTTGTCAGCATTTTAAGTTATGGTCTTGGAGTATTTTCACTATGTTTGTTGATTTACTTTTGCATGTTGTTTTGGGCAAGATGCTGAATATGAGTGTTTTCTTTCTGCCTAAAGCATTATTTTAGCCATGGGATTGTTTCATTTATTAAAAACAAAACAAAATGAGGTAGTGAAGTAGTAGAGAGCTGCCAGCCCAACTCATTCCAGGAGGCAGCTTCTGGCTATTTCAGATGCAGTCTTGAACCCTAATATTAAGAAGAAGGAGAAAAGAGTTTGGATGGAATTGGATGAAATGCACACGAAACCACGTTTTTTTTTTGTTTTGTAATAGAACTTCAGCTAAACCCTTATTCTATCCTGATTAATAAAGTATCACTTCAGAGGATTATGAACTTCTTTCATAAGGCTCTGTGATAAAGTTTGGGTGGGAGGATTCATTTCAATAAATAGAATTACATGTGCGGGACCATGAAAATATGCAAATGAAGTTCCATTTAAAAACTCATGTTTTGCATCCTAAGACATTTTGAAGTATGCTTTCTTTTTTTCATGAGAAGCTGTCATACCATGTTGAAGGGGAAGCAATTACTTTTGTTCTTTTTTCTTTATCGCTGCTGCTGTTGTCCTGTATCTTCTTTTTCCTTGTCTCTCCAAAGTTAAATGAACTGAAGAAAATGAAAAGTAACCAGTTAACCAGATACTGAAGTGCACAGGTCTGCTTAAGAAAGAATTGTATTCTCATTCTTGAGTGTATTYGATATTTTAGTTCAAAGGCTACATGTCTTTGGGGGGGGGGGAAATGAGCAAAGGTGTTCCTTTAAATAAGATGTCTCCCTACTTTGCTTTTCTTTGACGTTAATGGAGCTCATTAATATTATCTTGCATTGAAGTGTTTGGAAATTATACTTTGGACCAATAATTCAGTGCCTCTGAAGGTAAAGTGATACATATTTGTGGCATACACAAGAAGACATGACAAAATATTATATGTATTTTTCTAATGCTTTAATTGAGAGTAGAATGAGTGGAGTAGGGGGGGAGAAAAATTTAATCAAGGAACACGTTCATGAATTATTCAGATCTATATCTTGGTTGAGAGAGAAAGCAGATCAACTCCAATTTTGTTCATATTTCGATTTTGGAACAATGGGGTTCTGTGACATTGAAGTCAAATAGAAATGGTTCTGTGGTTATGTTTTTAAACTCTAGATGGAAATGGTTTTGTGTACCAGAGTCTTCTCAGAGTATAGCACTGCAGGTGTCACTTCCGTTCTCCTCCTCTACCAGCTATTTTGAATTGTATTTTTTCCCCATTTGATGAAATAGGTTTGGCGGCCATTGCATGTTAAGAATTTTCCTCTCTGGCTCTGTTACCATTTCCCATGTTTTTTCCTTATGTCTTGCATTAGTTGGCAGTTTGAGCAAGGAGACCTGGAACTGGAGGGCTGTGGAGGCTGTTTAACAACCTCTGTATTTGCGAGCACAGTTCTCTTCTGCTTGGTGGCGTGACCAAGCTGCCGGAGCTGTTTTGGTGGTGCCCCAGATAAAGGGAATATTTCATTCACTGATGCTGTAATTAGATGCCTTTCCCCATCAGTAAGTCCACRCAATTTTGTTAAACATGGGCTTGTAGCTACGTACAAATTAGCTCATTCAATAACTTGTACAAAATGTCACATAAACCTTGGCATCGCTGGGTTCTTGTCACTTGCACTGTTCCCTACTGGGCTCTTAATAGTAAAATTAACTGGAGCTGTGTTAATTATATTTTTTCTATGTGTGGAAAAACAGAGCTACAATGGCACTACTGTTGTCTGTATGCGGAAGCTAGTCCAACCATTGGCTTGTATCTGGAAAGTTATCTGTGGAAAAAACAGTGACTAAACCCACATTTTTTTAATAACGTAAAAGCATCTGTTCTTTGGAAACAGGGAGCCTAAGTGCTTTTTTTCCTTGGTCGTCTTACTAGGAAAGGTGACCTACTTTGGTAGTGTTTGTTGTTGTTTGTTTTGGTTTTTTGGTGTTTTTTCGTTTGTTTTTTGTTTTGTTGTTGTTGGTTTTGTTTGKTTTTTTAAGTATCTTTGACTGGAAAGTACTTAATACATGTTGAGTTATAACAAGTTTTCCTTTCTGCATGCAAGAAAGAAATCTCTGTTTTCTTTTTCAACAATAAAAATGGTGCTTAAGTTGTTCATGGTGTATTTAGCATCAATGGTGCGCTCTTCCTCTCACTTAAGAGATGTCTGAGAGTTTCAGGGGGCATAGGAAAGACCTTGACCCAAACTTGCATGAAATTGTGACAGACTAAAAGTTTCGTGGTGGTGACCTATGCTCTGGTTCTGTCTTTGATAAACTGTTCATTTTGTGTGTGTGTGTGTGACATTCGTGGGTAATAGTGTTTGAAGGAAAAATAGAGGATTGAAGGAGAATGCACCAAAAGTAGGCAGAAAGGATAAGTGAACTGGAAGGGTCATGCATTTTGGAGAGAGAGTTAACACTCAAGGTTGCTTTTAAAAAACCAGCATTTGCTGACTTAGAATTGCAAGAGATATTTAGAAGTACTTAAAGCAGTTCTTCAGCAGTCTTAAAAGTATCTGGCTCCACTGTGGGCTGCATGCAAGCTCTAACTGTAGTCTGTTGCTGTCATTGTTGTCTTTAATTCTGTAAACTTGCTTTATTTGAGAAACATTTAGCCATAGAACGAGGCCCTAAGTCACCTCTGAGGTGCAGGCAAAGGCACACTGAAGCTACATGCTCCTACTCCATTTTGTGGTTTCCTGATTATTTCCACCACCCACCTCCCCCAAGTGTTTCCTTTGACAGTCTTACCATTCTGACAGTGTAGCTGTTTTAAACTGGTGGGAAATTAACTGAAGATTGGGTGCCCTTTAGGCCACTGTTGTCTCAATAGCACCGAGTTCATCTGCCAGGCTGAGGGAGAGCAGTGAAAGGGAGACGTGGTCACGTGCTGGGGCATATACCCCATGGTGGACACTGCTTTACTCCCCTGATTTTGATGCATTCAGTTGAAGTGCTGAGGAAGAGAGTCAGTGACCAGAGAAACCATTTAAATATGTCAGGTTGCAGAGAGCTTCCTGGGGCATTCAAGGACAAGCAGCTGAGATGCTTCTTTCTAAATGAATTACAAAAACATGCAGGAATGGGTAAACCGGCTCCATTACTTTATTATTTTCTCCCTAGTGTCTTTAATCTTTTGCATACTTATTATGGCAGTTGACCAGCTTTCTCTGTGGCAGCTGTGCCACTCCAGGAGTATTTTGAACAGGGCAAGCAAAACCCTTAGGCTGGGAAACTGGTTAATGGAGGGGGATTGTAACGAGAGAGGAGGTGGCCGTTTTAGCTTCTAGGCTTACACCTCACAGGCACACTTGAATCCAAAGCGTAAGAAAACAATGACAATTTGCCACCTCTTTGTGGGTCTGTTGGAAATAATTTCATTCTGGTTGATTTTGTAGCAGACAGACACCCCTTGCAAAAGAAATTACCATGGAGACACTGAAGTAGTATGAATTGAGATGTCCAGAAAATACCAGTCTGTCCGCCTTGGCTCCGATGGTTTTGGGTTCTGTATCTACAGGACCTGACAGTTTCATCCTGTGGGAAATTAGCAGCTTAGAAGGGAAGGCAGCAGCTTCAGCACAAAGGAACCCCTCTGGCTTCCTAGGCACCCCCTCACCTCGCCAGGGTTAACTCCTGAAGGGGCTTCTCAGATGTTTTTCTGTTCATCCCCCTAGTGCTCAGCAGTTTGGATAAAACTCACACCCAGATCTTGAGTTATCTTTCAATTTAACTTCAGCAGAATTTGAGAAGAGCTCTTGGAAAGGTCAAAACCCAGCCCTAGATTGAAGCTGGAGAGTGCCTGTGAGGTGCACAAGGAACCCCTCATTGTCTGTTTTGCTGCCATCCATGAAGTCAAAGCTTCACTAAGTACTGGTTGCCTCTGATGTTTTAAAACAAACAAACAAAAAAACCACCACCAACAACAACCACAAAACCAAAACAAAAAAGACCCCAAAAMCCAAAAAAACCACCAACAAAGCCCAGAGAAAAACACCAMCAACAACTGAACAGAATGAAGCTGGTGGTGAGTGTGGTGGTAAATCCCTAATCAAGTGATTGCTGGAAGAGGACTTTTCCACTGCCTATAGTGAGCAGTTTGTAACTGCTAAGAGCAACAAGGTGACAGTCAGTGTGGCTGCTTTTACCTGGAGCACTGAACGTTTCACCTGTCTGATGATATTCTGTCTTTGGTAACCCAGCGGTCTCACCGTCTGTGTCCATATGTATTTACTAAGTTTGGGTTTTGTATGCGTTTTTTTCCCCCTCAAACATTGCTGCCTTAGATCTTAAGCATTTATTGCTAATGCTGGAATCTGATCCAAGAAATGTCTTTTTACCTCTGTGGAATGCTTAGTGTACAAAACTTGAATTACTGCTGACAAAATGTTTACCTAATGGAAACCAGTATAATCTTCCTGGACTCCTAAAGATGAGACCTTTGAAAGAAACATCTGAAATATTTAATAAGAATTGTTGTTCATTGTTAGTTCAGTAAGTTTGCAAGAAGCTGAACAAATAGCTGGATCATTGTAAAATGGCTCTATAATTCACAGAGGAATGAAATGCTGTGAGGTACATTTGTTTGGGGATATCAGGATGAGAATTTTTTTATTTAAAGAAACTGTTTATGAAAACTTGCGTACAAGGTATCAGTAAGGATTTTTATTGGGTTCCTGGTGGTATGTTTATCAAATCCAGAGATGAAGACAGAGACTAGCTCAAGTATTGCAATGCACCCACCCAACACATTGCCTTGATTTAAATTCTTTTGGTGCCTCATTGAGGGCAGGTGTTTGAACCCAATCCTGTGGCATTAGGTGTATCAGGTTTGTATTGTCACAGCTGGACTTCTATTGGCTTTTTTCCTTCCTTCCATGACTCTTTTTTTTTTTTTTTTTTTTTTTTTTTTTTTTTTTTTTTTTTTTTTTTTTTTTTTTTTTTTTTTTTTTTAACAAATACCTTTTCTGTTTTGTGGAATGAAACAATATGTCAAAACCATTACATTTTTTTAGAAAAGCAAGCTTTTTTACCATCCTTGTTATGGGACCATTGCATCAGTGGTGGGCTGCAGCAGTGGTGTAGGAACTTAACTTCTTTATTACTTACAGTGAGATCAAGGGACTGGGGAACTTCAGCATTTTTTGAATTCATATTCTGGTCTGATGACTTCTTGATCTTGGAAATTTTTCCAGAAACATCACAAGAAACAGATTCTCTTCTCTGTGGCTTCCTGGCTGAAAGTGCAAATGTGTAGCAAACCATTTAGGTGCATGTCTGAAGCTGTCCTCCAGGTCTTGGCAGACATAGCAGGTCAACTAATCAGGGAGCTAATTGAGGGTATAACTAATTGTTTACTCAGGACTGCAGAGAAGAGCTTGGAACAGGGCAAGTGGTCCTGTATAAGTAACTAGCCATAGGACAAGAGGAAATGCCCTCAAGTTGCGCCAGGGGAGGTTTAGATTGGATATTAGGAACAATTTCTTCACCAAAAGGGTTGTCAAGCATTGGAACAGGCTGCCCAGGGAAGTGGTTGAGTTACCATCCCTGGAGGTATTTAAAAGATGTGTAGATGTGGCGCTTAGGGACATGGTTTAGTAGTGGACTTGGCAGTGCTAGGTTAACGATTGGACTTGATCATCTTAAAGGTCTCTTCCAACCTAAACGATTCTATGATTCTATATTGGAAGAGCAATATACCGAGGAGAGATGGGTTAAAATTGTGTAGGAAGAGCCTCAGGCAAAATCGGTGCTCAGGAAGGAGAGGATGGATGGAGGAGCACTCTCTTCCCCATCAGATCATGTGTTGCATTTGACTCTTAAGGTAATGCTCCCATAAAAATTGGACATTCCCGTTTGGTGTGGCTAATGCTTTCGTGCTTTGTCTAACCTACTCCAGACTCCAGAATGACAAAAGCATTTCTGCGCTGAAGCAGGTAAAGCTTTCAGGATCTTTCACCCCCCCTTCTTGTCCTAATTAAAGCCAGAGTGCTCTTTTTCTCTTAGGTTCATACAGAAGGAAAACAAAATTTTCCACAGAGTTCTGTAATGGAAATACAGCTCTCATCTATTGCTGTGGAAATCAGGGTAAGTAAAAGCAGGGGCTCTTGGCCTGCTTTATGCAGGTTCCTTAATCGTCACTCTTCCATTTCTGCTATTACTTTGGGTCAGAACATGAGTAGCCAGGCAGTGGGTATGGAATTTGAAATTTATTTTTTACACATTGCTGAAATAAAAGCTTCTCCTTGCTGAAAAATTAATTACTGAGTGTTCCAGCACCTTATAAGATATTTATATGTTCTCCTGAGTCCTGTCTCTTCCTGTTTCAAAGTGCTGTCTTGAGAGCAGTTCAGGCGAGAGAACTGCTCAGCTGCACTTCATAGTCTTCCTCTCTGCCAAGGAGTCTCAAGACAGCACTCAAAACCAGAGAGACATACTCTAGGGGGAAGTATGAATATTAGATCACTCTGGTTTAATAATTTTGGATACAGTGGCCTCAATTTACGCATCTGATGTTTTGGGGGTTTTGTTGTTGTGGTTGCTAAAGTGCATCTCAAAATRGTTAAATCTAGGGTTCTTAAAGGCATTTGAAAATCCAGACGGGTAGTGCTGTTGTGGTACTGTTGTCCGAGGTCTGTGTCCAATGCATAAAGAATTTGATGACAAATCAGTTGTCTCTTACTTTAATGGTTTTTTGTAGTGTTTTCATTGTGGTTTTTTTTTCCCCTTGTCTTTGAAACGGAGAGAGAAGAATAATTTACTGGTTTTGCTTCATTTGGGAATGCAGAGGATAGATGGTGGCCTGATTAAATAGCATACTAGAGTTGCTCGTYCTTAAAGGGGAAATAGTTGCTAGCATCAAATCTATTATGTAAAGATGGGGCCCTCCAGTGAAGTGGGTCAGAATATTTGTTCTGGCTGTGTTGGAGTGGCAGCAGTGAATCGATGTACTTCATCAGTGCTGCTGTAGAGCTACTTGGCTCAGCTATGTTCATAAAGTTGTTTTTCAGTGTTGTAATCCAAATGTTACCACGAACCTGCCTTGCATTTGTTACTCTTGACTTTGTGGTTTAGCAGTTCCCTTCGTCAGCTACCTTAGTGCCTCCTCTGAATGAATGAGAAGCTGTCATGAGCTTCCAGCATCTGAACATTGTGTAATATAATTATTTCTTTTCTTTGAGAGGCTACTGCAGACTTCAACAGGAGGAAAAAAAAAAAAATTTGCATCTGATGAAGTTGATATGTTTGTCAGATTCCATGTACTGAGCTCCATGCAGCAGGATGGACACATCAAATAAAGACCACAAATCTACCGACAGTGGTGCTAGTAGTTAAGTGATGATGTACTTGGAAGCAGTGTATGTGCAGAGCTAGAAAGAAACCTCTCATGAAATACCTCATCATGATAATTTACAGAAACATGAGGATTACATCTTGTTCTGTGGAGAAGCAAGGAGACAGAATAATGGCACAGGTTAATAGGTCCCTCAAAGCCAATTTTAAATATGAGGAAAATGCTGTAGATCATCCTTTTTAATTTATTATGACTGGCTGGGCAGGCAGCGTAAGGTAAGACAGCTGCTGTGTGGTAGTATTTGAGCATATGAGAACAGAGCCATCCCCCTTCTGGTGGATCTTAATGCTTTGAAGCCTGATGAAGTAGTGATGCTCTCTGTAAATGAGCACAGGGGCACTGGGGGAAAGGAAGCATGTGCAGATGGACTGCAGGGGTACAGGGGGACAGCTTGCTCTGCTTCTCAGGTTAGTCCATTGCTGCAGCAAGTGCTCTCCCAGGGTGGGCAGCTGAAGGAAGTGTGTATGAACTACAGCCAGAGTCTGTGCTGGTGTTCCCAGCTGCACCTTCAAAGTTACTGTCTTGACATGGTATGTAAGAGTGGAGGGAAACTGAGGTTGGTGGCCTTTCCTGCTCTGAGATGGTGCAGGGAATGTCACCTTAGGACATGCACATTTTGTCTCTGCCTCTTCCAGGTCGTCTGTGCAAGAGGATCTTCATAAGTAATGTGGCATAAGAATAGGTATAGGAGGATCCAGGAGGCTGCTTAGTCTGCATGTTTGTTGCTGACCTCAGTGTCCATCTGTGCCCGCTTTGGTTCCTGGGTGGTACGTGAGGAAGCTGGGGACCCATTTTAAAGCTAATAGGTCTTTCAGCTTATACAGAAGTTTGCCCTGTGCCTGTATCCCAGTGAAAATGTTTGAAGTCCTCAGGAAGAAGCAGCTGACACTACTTATTTGTATGCAAGGCAGCTGAAGCATCAGTAATACTAACAGCGTCAGTGGTCCTGGTAATCTGTCTGGCTGTATCAACAGAGCCTTTGAGAGCAAAGCTTCAAAGAAATAAATGCAAAAGGCTTGTGTTACAGTCTCTGGGTAGTGAATGCATTGAAGGTCAGTTGAGGTGTTTGACATCATGGTGATGCTAGGGACAAAGGGTGGCTTTGTAATATTGGGAATGGGGAGGGAGGTTTGATATTTTGACCTGTACAGGGTAAATAAACTGTCCTGCTGCCTTCCGTATCATCTGTGCTTTTTCTCCCTATAGGTCACACTGCTCTCTCTGTTCTGTCTTTTAAGTTACTGTGTCTTTATTCATGGTTTTGGATTGTCTGTTTGTGCAAAAGCCACATGTTTGGATACCTTGTTATTGCTGATTGAACTAACATCTTTGACATCAAACTTGCAATATGAAGCTACAGAGGAAATTAAGTGTGTGGCATGCAGCTTATTCTTAGTTTCCTCTACTTTTTTTCATTTTAATGATTTTGGGAGTGCTGAACTAATTAAAGTGGCCAGTAGCTTTCAGTGTGTAGTTTAGTCTCAAACAAAATTAATATCTTGCTTCAGCCTACTATAATTCCGGAGGAAAGTAATTTAGTTGTGATAATGTTAAAAAATCAAAGCTAAATTTGCTGAATTGGATGTCCCTCTGTAGAATGGGGCTTCTTTCTAACTAATGGGTTCAAATTAAAATGAAATAAATACCCATAATGTTTCTAGAGATTTTACTGTACATAATAATTTCATAGACTACTGAAATGCAGCCACTCGTGGTGGAATAAGTATAGAGTTCAAAGCTGAAAGCTGCTTAATATTGAGAGCTGAAAAAGTGTTCTGTATGCGAAGATGCTGTAGAAAGATTTGGCTGAATCAAAATGTAATAACTCAAATTGGAATTTGTCCCAGATACTGGGACTGATACCTTTACTATCATTAACAAAAATAAGTATTCAGTCAGTAGCTGATATTGAAGTCTGAGAGCTGCCTTAATACCATACTGAGCAAGGGATTTGATCTTACCCAGTGTATTACCAGCACAGTTTCTGAAGCACACCACATCTACTTTGGAGTTCTCCCACCTACTAATTGGACTTTTCCTTGCAAAAATCCTAATTCAGATTTGGCTGTCTTTAGGATTGTTAATGGCTTAACGCAAAACCAATTAGTCGTTGGAAATGCTCCCCTTGCCTTCAGCAAGCTTTTGATCAGGACTTGTGCTAATACAAATGAAAAGGGTTGCTGGATTTTGCCCTAAATTTTCTTGTAAATGAAGAAAAGTGTGTGTGTATGTATGTATATTTTGATGTTTGCGGAGCTATATTTATCCTTGAGTGTCAGCTGTGAATGAAAAGAAGTTCAGATAAGTGAAAAAGTTGAAGTCCGTTTTCAGTTAGAGGCCAGCTCAGGTATGGTAGGAACCAGCGTATTCTTGTGTAGTTTTTAAAGTTAGGGCAATATGATTGTTAAAACCTGAGATCTGCCACTGCTGTGACAGGTAGCAAGGAAGGTAAAGCTTGTTCAGTGGAGAGCTTCAAGTCCAAGTAGCATGGGCTACCAAGATGAGCAGGAGCCTAGAGCATGTGTCTCGTGAAGGCAGGCTGCGGGAGCTGGTCTTGTTGAGCCTGGCAAAGAGGAAATCTAATAGCAGCCTACAGAGGATTGAAGGGTRATTGCAAAGCTGATGGAGCCAAGCACTTCTCAGTAATGCCAGATGATATAACAAAGGACACGGGCCATGAATTACAGCTTGGGAAGCTCAGGTTGAATGCTAGGGAGAGAAAATTTTGCTAGGAGGGCAGTGCTGCACTGACTGTGTTACCAGAGGGGCAGAACCTGATGTCTGAGGAGGTTTTCTGACCATGGCAGCTTGTTCTGGAGGGGACTGTGGCTGAAAGGCCCTCCTGTGCTCCCTCCTGGCCAGCCTGGTTCTCTAGGTGCACGTCTGAAAGTGGGCAAAAGGGACTTGTGAAAATAAAGGCTGTAGCCCCTTCTGCTACCTTTTGCATATTCTGTCTCGGCTTGTGGGAAGGGGCTGGCAGCTGCTGGTATCACTCTATAGCATCATTCTAATTTGTGTTATGCAATAAATTTATTTTACGTTTGATTATTGAATCCTTCTAGACGTGTCCAGCAGTAGTATAAATTCTCTCCATGATTTTGCAGCAGAAGACTGGGCCAAATTTTTTTTAGTTGTTTTAAGCTTAAATCCTCTATACGTAATTTCTGAATATTAATATGATAGGAAATTAAGCAGGAAGAGGAAATTTAAGAAGAGTAACCATTGGACTGTTAGATATAAGCAGTACAGAAAATGTCCTCTATTAGTAAAGGCTACGTGCATGTGTACAATATTCATATTTTTGCATGTATAACATAAAGGTGTGTGGATACATATGCATGTGTATATGTCTGGKTTTTGCATAGGTACAGTATATGAATATATATGTGCATGTGTGTAGGGTTTATCATATTGAAAAGAGAGGGAGAAGTATCCTGTGATGCAGGTGGTGGAGAGAAATTTCACAGATCTGGGATTCTGTTTTTCTTTCTTACTTTAATTCAGTTGACTTCACTCTGCCTCAGTTCAATGAAAAAAATCAAAAGCACTGCTTTTCCTGTGTCATTCCCTTCCACTATCAGTGACTACTTCTTGCTAGTACAGTTTGCCAGAAGACAACTCATGTTTTGTTTTTGAGAAGGCTTCAGCATTTCTTCCTGTTCTGATGCCAAAAAGGAAAGGCAAGACCAAGGAAAACCAAGACACTATGAAAATATCAAAAATGAAATGAAGATGTTCCTCTAGAGTCGCTATCCTGGAATTAAAATAAAGTCATAATTGTATTGCATGAAAGCATTTCTGCACTTAAGTTTATAAGATTATACTACTTCAGGTAATAATAAAGTTCTTGTAAGTTTTGAAGTATCAGGTAACTTACTAGGTGAGTATCCTGTCCTGACTAAAGCTTGCCCCAAGTCCCAGGCGTGGTTTCCACTGGCCCTACAGGCAGGCACCTTGGGAAGAGCCGAGGGTCAGCACTTCTGGAGGAGCTCTGGCCCTTGGCACAGCCCCTTCTTTGTTCTTTAATCACCAGTATAAATTTGCATTAATAAATTGAAGACATTGCTCACTATATTTGTATCTTCCTGTATCAGGCAGACTAAGTCTAGCCTTTAACCTATCGTTTTGCCCTGTCATTAGCTGAACTAGTCAGTTCCTGCTGTGCATACGAATATTTTTCTCCTTCTACAGCCTCTCGTGTATGACCACTTCCCTTCATTCTCTTTCATTTGATATTCCTTTTTGCCCTACCTTACTTAGGTTAGAAGTTAAGGCTTTTAAAGCATTAAAAAAAAAAAAAAAAAAAAAAAAAAGCTCTGCAGAAGTCTGTTAGCATTACCACATCCCCTCTAGCATCCTGTGTGCGTATTTTCTAACTATTCTTTAGAAGAGGAACATCCTTTCTCCCTGTGCCTGTGCAGCACTTAGCCTAATGGCCCATGACTTGAGCTCAGTCCCAGTTCTGAATTGGGCAGAGAAGGAGCCCCATCCCAAGGGGAGATGCTGATAATACTTTAATTACAGCTGTCTTGTAAAATCACAGTAGCGTTCACCTCCTGATGGGTCATAATGTTTTTGATTTCTTGAGATGCACATATGGTTTATCATGTAGATATAATTTTTAAAGCAAAACCAAGTGTTCTTGTATTCCTTTAGAACTAGAAATCAAATGGAAGCGTAACTGAAATCCTGATTAACAAAAAAGCTTATATTCTTTCTGCTACACAAATTTAAAACATAGCTAATTTGCCCGTCTGTCTTTTGTCTAGTGGTGACAGAAATCTGAATATTTAAGTGACTTTGTGATTTGAATAACTGATGTTTGTGGAACTGCAGTTTAAAGCCAGTGGAGCAAATGGTTGCAGCTTACTGGGATTAATTGACTGTATTTCTGAACCACCATTTTGGCTTGTGGAGCTGACCTCTACCAGCTCTCTCCTCTTCATCATACTCCCTAGTGCTTAGCAGCCAGCAAGCAGGTGTATGTACTCCACCAGGTCTTAAATGTTCTTAACTGCTGAGTCCTTGCTCTTCGGTGGCAAATAGTATGAAATGATCAACGCTTTTATATTTCTAAATGAGGACTTGTGCGCTAGAAGAAACTAATAAATGTTTCTCCTACAGCTCAGGCTGGGCCTGAACCGTCTTGAGGTGCGCAAACAGAAAGAGGAGACAATGCTGAGTTCCAACAGCTGCTTTCTGGTTTTTTCTTTCTTTCTTTCCCCCTCAAAGTATTGAAGTATTGGTGGAAGTTTCTGCTGTGACAGTGTTTGAGTTCAAAGTCCTCTGGTCAAACTTCTGCAAGTTCTCCTTCTGTTGAGGTTCCCTTCCATGTTTGTGTATACTTTACAATAGATGGTTAAAATCTCCATTTCTTCCCAGTCCATCACTCTCCCCTGTGACTGCCAGAGAGAGCAATTCTGATGGTAAGTAAGGTGTTATGGTGTTGGTGTTACGACTGGCTCTCAATTACACAATGGCAATCCCACCAAATCAGGCCATTCAGATTAGCACTTGCTTAATGAAAGTGAAATACCTTTTTTCTTATTTACCTTCTCAGTGCCAGATTCAAAGCAATTATATGGAGGTTGAAGGCTGTATATATAAATGTGTTGAACTGTTTATTTTTACCAGTGTGTTGAGCTCGTTCTGTCCAGATTAGCTGTCTTCGTTTCTGCTCCATTTGAGGAGAAAGAAACAGTGTCAAATAACTAAATCAGAGAAGGAGAAAACCCACAACCTGATAAAGTGCTATTTTCAGACTTCTAGCGTGGTGTTGGTAATTCTGTGGGAGCTGGAACCATTTGAAAGATAAGACCTTCAGTTTTTGTGATTTGGAAAACTATCAGTGCTGCTGTTTTCCTGGAATACCAAGTTGATACATATTTAAGTAGCTAAAACTGGCCCCCTCCCACCATGTTTAGCCAGTTAATGAAACAACATTAACCTTACTTTGGTATGGACTTGCAAGTCAGTGAACTCAAGCACTTTCCTGTGTTTTGGTCATTAATCTTAAAAGAAAATGTTTCCATTATCAAGGAGATCAGTATTTTGTTTTAGTGTTTATAGGAATGCATCAAGAAATCACTGGAGAACAGAAAATGGAAGCACTCTTAGAAGTCATTGATAGATCCTTTTTCAAACTTTAATGCAGTTTACGAAAGATTCCTGCTTCATAGTCCACATTACATAAGCTAGATTGTTATTTTTGAAATAATGACGTCTTTGCCTCTATTGTCCTAATTTATCTGAAATCTTATTGTATGCTATCTATAGGAGATTTATTAACAATACCTTAAAGAAAACAATGAACTGCAGACAATTTTTTTTTTTTTTATTTGCTTCTATCTAATGAGTCTGAGTTTTTACCTCAGGAGAATTGGTGCAGGCAAATTACCTTCCCAGCAACAGTTTCCCCCTTGTCTTGCTTCAGTCATCCTTAAAGGAGAGAGCTTGGCATCTGAACTGCAGAGCTTACTCTAAACACTTTGGGTGGCAACTTAAACCAGCAGAAGAGGTGAAGGTTCATCCTGTAGCCAGAATTTTAAAACACTGCTCTGAAAAACTCAGCCCCTAAATTTTTACTTAGATATCCAGGTATTGTAAAGATGTGATGCCTTGGAGCCCTCAATGAGTTTAGAAAGGAAACTCTTGAGTGTTGTTTTCAAAAATCAGAACTCTTAAGGTCCTAAATACTTAAGATTTCCTCAGTGTCTAAATAAATGCTTTAAAATAGGCAATTTCAAATAAAAACAGTATTTGTAACCATCCAGTTGGTATATCACATAAATAAAATATGCTGGATAAATCTGTTCGCTACCTTGTCAAATAGCTACAGTGCTAGCAAGAGAAGGTTGTTGTCAGCTGTTTGGACTCCTGTATAGTTTAAAATGTCAATGAATTATTGCTGAATAGTGCAAGGGAAAGTATTTGTTGAGAGTTCCACTCTAAAAGTGTACTTTAGAGAGAGAGAAATGTCAGGATGTGAGATCGCATGGCAGATACCATAGGATTTGGCTAAGGTGCTTGACATCTAATGACATCTTACAGTTATATTGATTATTTTATTGCTTCTGCCAAAGAGCGACAGTGTTCTTGCCTGGGTTCTTGCTGAGCAAGTGGACTCAGTTTGAAATGTACTTTTCCCCATTTTATTTCACCCCTTTGCTTTCGTTACTAATTCTTTGCCCTTATCTCCTGTGGGAACTCAACAAAACAAGTGCATAAGGGCCTCAAACCTGTTAGGGAGAGGAAAGCCTGAAATATTATCAGTTTTTGAGATCTTTAAACTTTAAGAGGAAGAATGATATTTTTAGCATATTCCAATATTTCCATCATCAGATCAAACACAATCTAGTTCATTCTCCTCTGCTGGCACCTGAACACTGTCTGATGTGAGCCCCACCAAGGCCATGAGAGCACTGCCAGTTAACTGCTCTAGTACGTGTGTCAATGTGGGAACTGTGTTGTTGCAATTTTTTGGTTTGCAGATTTTGCCAGAGCTGCATAGACGGGTACTGAAAAGACCTAGAATGGCAACACCCTGGTCTGAAAGCCTTGACTTTGGCCTGGTTGTTCCCATTCAGAAACCTGGGTGTAATATGGGAAGTTGTTGGGGTACTCTGTCAGGGGCTGGGTGAGGAAAGGAGGATTCATTTCTCTTGTATTCTCTAAAATTCCTTATACTCCCAACCTGGTCTTTCATGGTGAGGAAAATGGCATTTTCATCTGCCATTGGCAGTCTCTAAAGACAGAAAGGTCTATTCCTCAAGTGAGATTTCTCTTGCTTATGTTTCTTTTGGTGACTCTTCCTTCAGGATTTTGAGATTGGAGATGGACAAAGCAAAGAGGGCTTCATAATTAAAAAAAAAAAAAAAAAAGTTCATGTTGATCCACATCCTGTTTTATTTTATTATATGGAAGCAACTTGAGAGGAACAAGTCAAAAATCCCTTCCACCAGAAAGGTGGTAAGCTGTAGCTGAAAGCGTGTCTGCATGTATTTGACCCTGGTTTCTTACAGCAACAAGTCTTTTATAAACTTTCCATTGTGAAGCTGAGGATCATAATCCTTCCTAAATCAAGCAATGAATAAATCTCTGTTCAAATCCAGTCTGTCACCTTTGAAAATACTGCCTCCAAGTAGCTTACGTTGTGCTGGATATGCCATGAAGTGGGGGGGGGCGGGTGGAAAGATTAGCCTTCCTCTGCTGTCTAAAGAAAAGAACAAAGTCCTACACTGCATGTTAAGGGAAAGAATGGGGATAGAATGGGGATTGTGTAAAATAGGTCAGAGTTGTATTTAATTTTAAAAGGCTTGGGTTGAGAAAGGAGAGAGAATAAAATTTTCCRTAACGGCAATCAGGTAACCCTGAAGTGTAGTGGTTATGAAATAATTACACCCCAGAGGGATTAGAGGCATCTACCATTGCCTGCTGCCTTGTAATGCCTCGGGGATGTGATTAACTTACGATAATTAAAGCACTTATAGTAGAAATACAGTATGAACATGGAGAATCTGAAGAAGTTTCAGGGTTGTGGCTCGGTACAATGTCTGATGTTCATGTTAACCTCTGCTGTTTGCTCATCTGTAAACATCCTCTTTCTTCATACATGTTTCCTTATTGTTTGACCCTTAGTGGGTGGCATCATAAATGAGTATGTTTCCTGGGACCTGAATGATTTGTTCAGTGCCTTGGGTTGCATTAGCATGGTGCTACTGCTTGAGTGATTATCTGAAATGCAGATACCATTGATAAGGACTCCACTTGCCATTTTTAAACAGAATGGAGATGGGAATCACACTCATTGTGGTCTTCAGGACAGTAAAGCTGTGTAAAGCATGTATACTGCTTAGAGAGGACAACTTCTGGATGGCCCTAACTTTTGTAAAGTTCAGTTGGTACTAAATCAGAAATGTCCCCATTCTCATTTACTTTCACCTGGTGTGGTTGCATGTATAAGTGGAGGTCTGTCACTCCCCATGTATAGTCCTATGAAATGTTTTGCAGCCTACTCTCTTCACCAAAAGTTTTCTCTCAACTCTGAGAAAATGATTCCAAAGAAAATCTTTTAATTTTTTACAATATTAAGAATGCTAAAACCAGGGGACCTTGTCTTCACAATAAAGGTGTAGTGAAGATATTAAGAAATCTGAGTGTTGAGAATTTAAATTGCAGTAGCTATTTTATGATTATTCCCAGCCTAGATATTATGCTTCCTTCCTGTAATGTCATATAATCCAATTGCAAATTGGATAAAGTCATCTTAGACAAAGAAGTTAGGGTGGAACAAGAGTGTCAATATGAAAAGGATAGCCATTTGAAAATCTGTTTTCTGGATTTTTTTTTCCTCGGTAGGTAAGTTCTGAGACTCTTCTTAAACTTCTTTCTACTTCTTACAAAACATATGTATGAAATATGAAAAGAGAAGTGCGATGGTCTCAAAGTATGAATTTTCCATACATGAAATTCTGTGAAACACTTCTTTTGTTTTTACGTTTGCATTGCACCAGAGAACCTAAGCCTAATCATTGGCAGTGGCAGTGGCTTTATTCATCTGGTGTTGCCAGTATACTCTTCTGAAGAGGCATCTTAGTTACTTTTACCAAGAGAAAAGTGATGTATTTCGGACTATGTAGTGGTGCAAGACATGTCTTGCCTATGTGTTTTTACTTCAGCAACTCTGTATTAGAGTTTTAGGGGTTTTGTGTCTTAACCACCATGGATATTGTTTGTAGTATTATGGGTAGTAGCCGATTTACCAGAAGCACATATTTCTCAAGAGGACAGCTTGGGGGACAGGTTGGTCCCCTAAGGGCTATGAGTAGATTGACCGTAGAAATTTGATGTTCTCTATTGGATGTAGCAGTCGGGTTCATTGGCACTATGTCAAGTGCTGGGCTCTGCCTACTAACTGCCAGTCAAACCTTATGGGTGACTTCTTTGGTGACTGATGTCTGTTGTGAAGCTGTCATCTATTTAGAGAGAAATAACCCATTATTTTCTTGTAACACCGAAGATGCACTGCCAGTGTCTGCTGACCTCTGCGTAACCTGCTGAGGGTGGGGTAGTCATGCTTAGTAAGTTGAAAGATTTACTTATTACTTATGCTTCAAAGGTAGGCTAATTTCCCTGTGAAATCTGCGTAAGCAAGATTCAGGATTAGATGCTTTTGACTACCGCAAAGTTAACACTACTTACTTTATTCAGAAATGTTTTTGTGTTTAAGAAGTTAGTGGATTTCTCAAGAATGTATTTTGCAGAGATGCAATCTAGCCAATGACGAAACCTAACCTATCTTATGTTACATTTCCTTTTTCCTTGATCTAATTAAGTACTCTGACATGTATATATTCCTAAGTACAACCAGCCTTATGCGTATATATGCAAACCAACATGTTTCTATGCTTATTTGTGTTTACTGACTACAGTATGGGATATCCATAGTTTCTTGAAAAGGCGCTTGTATCCGTTGTTTGTCTTGGGCATGGCGGYACTTCCTTATGTGCAGGTTCATTGGGTAGATGATAATCCTTTCACTCCTTGGACTGTCAGGAAGAAGGGTATGAGAGGCATAACTTCCTACACAGCTGAAGTACACTGGTTGTTACCAAGACTTAAAGGGCTTGGACATGTCACATCATTATTACCTCTCTTTTTTTTTTTTTCTTCTGTAAGTTTCTGTTAACTTACTTGTTGCTTACTGTTAGTATTGGAGACGTGTTGAGATCACTCTGAAGAACTTTTTGAGGTTTTTTTCTACTTTAAAAAGGATGAAGATATTGCACCTACTTTGCTCCTTACAGTGGAGACCACCAAAATGCCTGAAATTTAATACCTATGGAGTATCGTGTTTATACCTTTTCATACCTCTGCTTACCCTGGAGCCGTTAGATGAGATGGAAGTAAGAGGGGCTATTTCTGGGCCGTAGCAATTGTATCCAGCTCATCTGTATCAACAGTTTCATGTGATGGCTCTCACAAGAATGACTCTATCATGCAAATAAGCTTCCAGAAGAAAAGATAACTGCATTTTAATTTAAGAACTCCTCCTTTCCTATATGCCGTGTTGCTATTTGATCTTCGTGCTKTGGGCTTGTCTGCCCAGGCAAGGTAATGCCCAGTGTGGTGAGCTGTGAGCTTACAGAGCCTTAGCTGCCTTTCCAGGGGCAGTGTGGAAAGAGCCTTTGTAAACAGGCTAATTTACTTCACTTTGAAAGCATATGTTCGTATATGACTATCCTTGGGAACTGGTGAAGAAAAGCCAGTAAGCTGTAAAGTTGCTCCTCAGCTTGCCATTCACTACCTTCCCGTGTCTTCAGGCCCCACCACATGTGCATGGGCTATTTGGGAAGGGTGCAGCATCTGAGGCACTGGGATGTCCTATAAGGAAACCATCAGCCCTCATTTGACTATTAAGGAGGCCAGTTTGGTGTTTGAAGGTGTTTCTTCTTTTTCTTTCTTTGTTCATTCTGCTTAATCATTTTTTAACATGTTTTATTTCTGTTGAGCAGAGGGTAGCTCTCTTACGCGGTACGGAGTGCAGTGCTTTTCCACGGGGCAGAGGTTAGCCAGCAGCTATTGCCTGGCTCATCTGTAGTCCTTCCCACTCTCCTCTGTGTGAAGATCTGAAAACTCTCAGACTTCTGTTATATACTGGGTAAAGTTGTCACCTATTTGAATTAGGTTTTGGGGGGTTTTTTGTCCCATTTTTTGGATGAGACTGAGGCCAAGAAAGCTTATTTCAGAACTGTCTACAAAAATGTGCAGCATTTTTTGGGAATGGATCAGTGAAGTGCTCTGTTTACAGAAATTATACTATTCAAATGTTGTTAATGAAATTGTTGATGTTAACTAGGTGCTCAAATACTTTTATGAATCCTAATTTGCCACTGAGTGCAGTTCCTTAAGCCTGGGGAACTTTCTTTAAAAGAAAAATTCAGCGACTACAAATTGACTCAACCACCTTTGAGCCTTTCTGTCCAACTCACACTTTATTCTAATTAGCCTTCACACAGTGTTTAACTGACTGGATAAAAAACACACACACAGACCTCCAGGCAGCCAGGAATGTTTTGTCTGAAATACTGTTCCTGAAAGCTCCCCTTACCAGTTATTTGCATGAGGCTTTCAAAGATTTCAGTTATTTTGAACAGTAGAAATCTTACAACTTACAGACTTGGAGTACTTAATGAGRTCTTTATGGTTATCTTTATCTACTGAACATTGTATTAAAAAGATGAAGGGCAGCTTTGTTCTCTGCTTTCCTGGATGGTACATGTATCCCTGGGGAGACACCTGAAGGTGGCCAGCCATCCCATGAAGGCTGGAGAACTGGCAATTCTACTTCACATAAAAAAAGAAGAGGTTTGGGAATTTGTTTCCTTTCACATTGATTCTCCAGAAAATTTAGTTTGAATGTGGCATAATATCTCCTTTTAACAAGACTAGCATACTTCATTTCAAAATTTACCATTTGTTAGTTTTATATTATATGATCAGCCTTAATAGTTATTTTACATTTTTTTTGAAACTGCAGTGACAATTGGTGCTATAGTTGATACAACAGAAATGTAGAAATAATATAAATAAAAATAAATTTATATCATAAAGTTGTGTTCAGAAATCAAAAATAAAATGAACTGTGGTGCATTTTAATGAGTAATGGATCTATGCTGAAAGGTTCAAATGGACATTTGTAGGATTAAGGTATGTAAAATTTAGTGGTTTGATTCTTTCTGCAGCAAACAGAGCCCTTTTTATTATGCATCAAACTGGAGCTGGATGCAGTAGTACTCAGGTGCAGCAGATCAGAAATTCTGTTACAGGCATATTGGAAATCTGTAATGAAAGTAGTATCAAAATGATTAGTCTCAGGAGAAACTCACCTGTGCTGCTAAGCGCAAAACTCTGTTATACTGTGCTATTTGCATGCTCTTATTTCTTGTTCAGCTGCAATTTATTGTGTTTATAATTTATGTCTGCCTCAAAGGAAAASTGGATTTTTCTGGTGGATGTTCAAGGGCACTGTTGCTTCTGTCCTGGGGAATGCATCTAGGAGCCACTTGGTCTGAGAGGATGTCCAGGTGTCAGTACTGCCCAATGTGCCTTGCTATATGTTCCCCAAAGCAGTGGTGAAGTGCTGGGAACATGTAACTGATCTGTAGGTTTYGGTGCTTTGTCAGGATGGATTGCATCATTCACAGTTACCACAGGCTTGGCTTGGGATTGCTACTAAGCATGACACTGCTATGGTATTTCAAGCATAGTTTGTGTTTTCTAAGTCATATTCATAGCAATAAATGCAGAAAAAAATGTTTCAAAATTCAATTTTTATGTACGATAGCTCAATCTTGTTACAAAAGCAGCACTGTATATGAGCAGTGCTGATTTTATGCCCTTGTCCCTTCCAGCCAGTGTCTGGAAAGGCTACACCCTTTCCTCTTTTTCTGGGGCAGTGCTAGGGTTCATAAATGCAACTGCAAGCATAATAGGATCTTCATTAAACTTGTGGTACATCTACATGGAAGCGCTCTCAGAAATAGAAACCAGGGGTGAATGGGCAGTTGAGAGGGCTAAGATTTTATTACAGTGTCAACATAAAGTTCAAATTCCATCCGTTATTACTTCTCAAACTGGGATGCAAAACCAAGAGCTATGTTAAAGGAAATATAATGGTGCCAATGGCAAAGTGCTTCCCCTCAATGCTGGGGAAAACTCCACACTAAGATGATTGTATTTGTGGTGCTACGTAAGAGAGGCTAAAAGGACTGAGGAGTGGTTCCTGATGAAGATCTGAACAGATAATATGAGGTTTAGCCCTATCCATACTGATGGAAGAATTGAACAGGCACAAGACAGAACTTGGGCAATTTGCCTGCCCACCGTATATTGTAACTGAGTAAACAAAACAGCTTTTGCATACCACAAATGGCTGAAAAAATGTATGTAAGCATTTTGCCGTATTCCCCATCTTTAATTTAATAGTTGAGTTCCAAACTTTTAGATAAAAATTTCCTGATTTTTTTCCTGTTCTTGTCCAGGAAATTGAATGATTTTGCAATGATAACAACACATTACCCTGAACTGCAAAATATTTATGCAGGGCTTCGGCCCTCCTCATAATGTCTTAGGAGCACTCGTGTTCTAATAAGGATGTAGTAATCCCAGATTTTAAGGCGAGGCGTTTGACATGCTTCTCTGTGTTTAACATGGCCCAGTAGTCACAGTTTGGTGATGAAATGTTGAAGAAAGTGTCTATGATGTCACAAGACCTGCTAACCTACATCTAATTTGTCTTCTCTCTGCTTTGTCCTTGTCTAGAAATGGTGAACTTCTATGGGGGGCTGGTCAGCCTCTGCTTATTATCCTTTTAACGGGACTGTTGCTCATCACCAGGAGAGCTAAGTCAGAAAACTGCAGCAGGGCACGCTTATGTGTTGGAAGTGCCCTCACTGTGACGAGCTGAGATTCTTTGGACCTCATATTGTTGATAGGGTTTAGTGAGAAGGACTCACAGAAGTGACATGGAAACAAGTGCACGCACTGTCAGACGCAACTGATGCCAGCTTAAGCTTACAAAATTACATTTTTCACAGTTTTCATGTTTTGTCCTGTAAGCCAATGCAGAGAAAAGACATGAGATTGATTGGGCTKTCTCACTTTCAAGGGCTCTTTAGAAGAGAAGGATCTCTCTTAAAAAAGAAAACAACAACCAACCAAAACCACAACACAAGACGTTAGTCAAAACCTTTCAGTTTTCCATTTATTTTCCTTCTTGTTTGTGTCAACATCTTTTCCAGAAGTTGTGATGTACCTCATTCCTGGAGACATCTTTTATGAGCTGATGCAGTTAAATGCTCTTCTGTACTGGAAAAAAAGAATCGGTCTGCTGTACAAATGCACTTTACTCTTGACTTACTGTTGTCCTTTAACCTGAGCTTTTCAGGTTGGTTTGGTTTATGTTGGCTGTGGAAAAAGGGATAAAGAAGAGAGAGCTCACAGTAGTGCTTATTATGCACAAACATGATCATCTGCATGCTGGAAGAAGAATCAGCAGGCTTAAATTTTTATTGTTGCTGGCTCTGCCACTGACCAGCTGAGACATCTTCTGGAAGTGATTTCACCTGTTTTCTTTCTGTTTCCTTAGCCCATAGAGTAAGTGTAAAATGTTGTGAGATATTCAGTATTGAGAACTGTTTTTATGTATTATTCATCTTACCTTTTGCTCTCTTACTGAATCACCACAGCATTCGTCATTGTGAGAGCCAGGTCCTTAGAAGGGAATGCTCAGGCATGCTATGGTTCGAATAGGAATAAGTATGAACAGCAACTTATCACTACTTTCCAGAGCTGACCTATTGAATTCAGATACAGATCTGAGCACAAAAAGATGAAGCAAGTGTAGAAATGGATTTATATTGCAAGTAACTTAGTTATGTTCCTAGGAAACAATACGAACCTGCATTTTTGACAGCCCAGCTAGATACTTCTAGGCCAGATATAAATTAAACTTGCTGGCATTTAATAATGTGCTCAGAAGTGTGCTGTACTCTGAATAAATGACACTCTGTTATTCTTTGGACTGCAGCAGTTAGCACTTCTAAATCTCTTGAGTAAGGTATGCCCCTAATGACAGAGCATGCAATGCTGGCTAAGCTTGGTAGGTTTTCTGCTTGACGGAAAACTGGGTTGCCCAGAGCTCTCAAATACTTGCTAGCTAGGGATCAGCGAGCAGCTCACGGTGATAACATGTTCACTGATGGGAACGTACTCTACCATATGGGCTTGCTGTGTGCAGACAGATGTGAGATTGAGCACCCAGCTGTGAGGGGCTGGTGCGGTCCAGTAACATCGTTTCCAGACTATGGTGAGCCACAAATGAAGCTCAGCTGTAATTTCAGTAACTTTTGACGTATATAGCTCTGATTTTTTGCTTTCTGTGAATGTAAATGCCAACAACCTACACTGCTTGGATGTTCAGAAGAAGAAAACTGCAGTTGAAATGAATATGTTCAGGGAACTGAGGTGCTTGGTTAGCTCCATGTTGCTGTTGAATGCTTAAAATGGGGCTCAAAAAAGAACAGACCAGAATGCAGTAAACTGCAATGTGGTATGGAGAGGGTCCATGCAAGTAYTTTGCTGCTTTGCTAGGAGTTTGCTTTTTAGAATTTGTTTAATGTTTATTTAAAAAGTTACACTAAATGAGCACACATGCTCCACTACCATAATTTTTACACTGGCTCTGTGCAGCATTTTATATTTTTGTTGTTTTAATTTTTAATAGAATCCCCGCAGTGAACAGGGTTTGGAAAATGCAGCTCTTAGTACGGAACTAACAGAGTCTAGAGAAGGTTGCTCCGAGTGCCCAGTGTACCTTACAGTCCACTTAGTGCATGTGTTCCAGTTGTAACAGTTTCATCTTAAATTACAGAAAATAAAAAAAAAACTGGGCTGGAAAGTTCTGAGACCTTGCTGGAGAGCATCATGTTAATATACCCTGGGCTTCTGGGAATCTGCTGCTTGTCAGCCCAGAGTTCCTCATKTTTAAATCAGTACTTGGGCTTAAAAGGGGGGTGGGGGGGCTCCCTGAAGGCATCTATTTGCGAGAGAAAAGATATGAAAGAGACTTGAGGAGTTCCTGTTGCTTGAGAAATCTATCTTATTTTTCCAGAGGGCTAGTAAAATAAAAYTGTAGACGCTTCCTCTCTCTCTGAAATTTAATGTGATGGGTAGAAAGGGTGGAAAAAAAGGAGGTCTTTATCTAGAGCTGTTTGGCTTTTCTGCTGGGAGGTAGTAAAAGGGACGCAGGAAGAATGACTTTCCTTTATGCACCTGTTTTGCTTTTGCTACAATATTTTGGGTTTTTTCACCATTATCCGATTGCACCACCATATAAATTCTTTTTGCTTTCCATTAATTTATAGAAAATTTCATTTTCTTTAGCCAAATTTTGTCTGGAATAGGAAAACAGTCCAGAAATAATTTTAGTATTTTCTGCAGAGAACCACACATTCATATGCATGATTGTTTCAGCTTGGTGCAAATGTGTTGCTACAGTACTTGTAAAAGAAAATGCTACAGTAGTCAGATAAAGAAAGAGCAGCACAAATGAGAAAAGCTGTGCCATGTTATTGCTGATTTCCTGGCATCATCCAGGGCTTGCAGCATCAGCCAGAACGTGGTAGCCCTGTTTGCTGAGTTCAGGGTAACTCTCTTCTGCTCTTTAGAGGCTCTGCAAGGCTTCRGTCCTCTCTGGGGATGGAGAAGGGAGCAGGTTCCTTCTGCAGACTGCTTCCACGCCTGCTGCTGCTGTGCATCCCCCCACTGTGGCATATTTATATATTTTAGGAGGAGTAAGCTGGTTTGGGCTTTCTGCTGCTGGAGATGGGTTGCGTGTTGTCTTGCNTTTTTTTTTTTTTTTTTTTTTTAAAAAAAAACTGAAGGTGATGGGTTTGGGTTTTGTTGTTGTGTGGAGGTTTTCTCCCCCACTTCCATAAATATTAACTATCGAACCACTCAGAAACTTAGAATGTTAAAACAGTCCTGATCGGGCTGGACAAGGTGGACAGGATTCAGGTGGCTTAGTCAAAGGAGTGTGCTAAATGCAGATTACACTGCAGAAATAAAAATATGTAACATAAGGATGTCCTCTATCCCTTGCGGGTTATGTTGAGAGTGTTTCAAAAAGTATTCTTAATCATTATGTATTGAGGACAAACTGCTGATGGAATAAATGATGAGGGGTGCCATGAAGCATCCTAAATGGTTGGCTCTGAGGACTTTTGTTCCCCCATGAAAATCAAGTTTCAGTTAAAGGACCTTATTATTTCCATGCAAGTGAAAAATATCACTCAGTGTACATGCTGCATACTCTCTTTGGTACTTCAAAAGCATCCGAGCACTTTAAGCACTTCATGAGATGTTCAGGAACAGATAATCCTGTTTCATATGAAAGCTGTTTTCAAACCTCACTTCAGCATGTAACTGAGACCCTTCAGATTTATTTTTTAATTTATTTTCTTGGGGAATTAAATTTCTACCCTGATTCTTATGATACCCATATGAATGTGGGAGACATTGGTCCATAGCCTTGCAATGTTCTGGTTAAATGTCCTCGCGTTAGGCTGTGAGAGTCTGTTTTAATCTTTCCTGCTGGAGCTATTGCACTTGGTATACATAATTAAACAGTCCTTAAGCAAGAGAAAGGCTTAGGCCCTGGTGCGTGAACAGGTTTAACCCTTGGCGAGTTGAGCTGTCCTGATTTTAGAAATCTGTCTGCAGCAGTTATTTGCCTACTAGCCTCACAAAACTGTCAGACATAAATGAGTGTTTTACTTCATCTTCCAGATAGTCATTTAATTTTATGCCACTAGGTTGATAGAGAAGCCATGTTACACGATGCTGTAATAGTCTGCTGGTTTTGCTTGCTCTGTTACAATAGAGAGGGAAAATAAACCAACTGCTGTGAGGTTTGTAAGCTGCTAAATGGGCATTTAATTTTATGCGAGACTGTCTAGAGAGATGTTGCACTACAGTAACAGCAGCACTAATACGGCTTATGAATTGAGAGGTGGTGCTGTTTAAAGGTGTCTGCAGAAATAAAAGGAAATGAAGATGTTTATAGCAAATGTCTGTCTGACTGACAGCTTGAATGTTGGTGGTAGGAATTGCTATTAACTCTGACAAAGAGGAGAGCTGTAGCTTGTAAGTGGAGGCTTCCCTCAGCTGTAAATGAGTTATATCAGAAAAATGGAGCATGTGCAAGAACTTCAGAAACCATTTGAATTAATTGAAAATATCCCATTAAGGCTGCAACTATTCTTTAAAAGAATAATTAAATCACGAAGTGAATAAATGGTGCATTTCAGGTTTTCTCTGTCTTTGTTGATTAATTTAGATGCCTGAATCTCACCATGGTCTCGTCTGAGTGATCAGCAGCAGTGATCTTTGAGCACTGTGGGTCAGATTCAGACATGTAAGGAGAGGTTATGGTTTTTGCCGTCCTCTGTATGACCTCTTGGCTTACATCAGGAATGAATTTGGCCTTCTGCCTCTGTTCCCATTGCAGCCTGTACTCCTGTCCTGTACTATCAATGAGTAATTACAGCAAGAGTGCTGCTCTATTGATTTTAAACCCTTCATGAAAGAAGCTTCTTGAAAGGTTTTGGTGCAGACTCATTTAAAAGCCTTTTTTTTGTCATTGTTTTTTGTTTCTGTTGAGCCTGCTGTCACTGGGCTGGTGGGTACATGCCGGTCCCAGGCAGCCAAATCTCTCCGCTGAGCAGCACCAAGAGCAGGGGCTTCAGAGCTTTCTCTCACCCGACGAAGCCACAAGTAGGCTGAGAAGAGAAATGCTGGGTAGGGAGTAAGAAAGATGCCGAAACTTCTCATTTTCGTATGTGCTGGGCCAGACTCAGTGTGGCACAGACTTTGCCTCTGGCCAGTTCAAACGTTTCAGACRTGGTCTCTAGGTGTGTGTGGCTGCTGTCACGCTGCCACGGATGTCCTTCTGGATGTAGATCAGGATTTCTGGTTTTCTCTTCTCCACCATGCTTCATGGGGAAGAATGGCTGTCGCCATTTAGCACTTACAGGGTGGGGAACAGCTGTGCAACCTTTCCAGATACAGAAGATTGATGTCCATTGGGACTCCAGGAGGCCAGGGCTACGTGTGTGTTGCTGGTTCACAGAGTCATTGCGCTGTAACCCAATTGTCGTGGTTTAACCTTAGCCAGCAACTAAACACCACGCAGCCGCTCACTCACCCTGCCCCGGTAGGATGGGGGAGAGAATTGGGAAGGCAAAAGTGGGAAAACTCGTGGGTTGAGATAGAAACAGTTTAATAATTGAAATAGAACAAAGTAGGACAGTAGTAATAATAATAACAACAACAACTATAGAATATTCAAAGCAGGCGATGCACAATGCAACTGCTCACCACCTGCCGACCGATGCCCCAGCCTGTCCCCGAGCTGCGATCCCCCCTTCCCAGAACACGCCTCCTAGTTTATATRCTGAGCATGACATCATATGGTATGGAATACCCCGTTGGCCAGCTGGGCTAGCTGTCCTGGCTATGCTCCCTCCCAGCTTTCCGTGCACCCGGCAGAGCGTGGGAAGCTGAAGAGTCCTTGACTAGTGTAAGCACCACTTAGCAACAACTAAAGCATCAATGTGCCATCAACATTCTTCTCCTACCAAACCCAAAACATGGCACTAGAAAGAAAATTAACTCTATCCCAGCTGGAACCAGGACACCAATGTAAAGCTCAGCTGGTGTGAGGACATGTTTTCCCCATCTTTGCTTGCCCCTTGTTCCTGTGCCTGGGATGCAACAGGCAGGTTGTTATCGCTGAACCACACTTTGTGTGTGAGCATCTTCTGTCAACCAGCACCAACCTAAAAGCTTTCAGTTCTCCCATAAACATCTTCATTATTCTTTTCATGAAACTGAGGCACATGTAATGCTATGTAAGCAGTGAAATTGCTGGGAGAAAATCCCTCATCGGTTGATTGGGGGCCTTCTGTTCTGCTCGTAAACCATACTTTTACTCTGGAAAGATCACGAATCACCTCGCCAATCAGCTTGAATCCATCCTTTGGTAGATCCTTTGCTGTCTCTTCATTGAAGCTCCCCTTACATGCAGGAAACAATGATGAAGAAATCCACATCAACTAATGGTTGTAGTATTTGCACAGGCCTGAATCTCTATGACTACATTTTAAACTAATTTGAAATGTAGGAGCTAAATAATAGCTACTGCGTAATAACAATGTGGTTTCCATTTAGCCATAGAGTAGAAGAGATGTGTGGTTAAGTGTGGGCTAATAAATGGCAAGTGTTTATTCTTAGCAATGTCTGCTAAGTGTGACACAGGTTGGCTCTGTTTCATTACTTTGAGTTTTCTCACCTTTCAAAAGGTACTTTTTCCAGCTGTCCTGATGTGGATTAAAATACCCATTTACCAGAAACTCTCTCATTAACTATATAATTTTACAGCTATTTTTCTGGTTCAAAGTAAGTATTGATTTTTAAGAATATGCATACTAATAATAATTCTATATAACTGTTGTTTAATTTTTTATATCTAGAAGGCTATATTTAAAATTTATAATGGCTTTATCTGTTGCTGTCCTGAAGGACGATTTCACAAAGGCTTCGATGTGCTGTTGATTGCTGTGCTAAATGCAGCAAGGGTAGGAGGAAACCGGAGGTAGGAGTGAGTTTGTTCTTTTTTTTTATTTTATTTTTTTTGGTTTAAACCAATGATATGTTGCTTTTTAAAAAAAGTGGAAAAAAAATTGTAAGTGACAAGGAGTTGATGTTTTGAATGAAGCTGTTCTGCTGATTATTTAGCTGGTGTTTAGGAATGGTCTCATCCACTGTGTCATCATTAGCAGTAAATCAGGATGCTGAGAATGGGCTGTCAGTAACTCAGATCTGGAGTTAGTGGAAGAAGTAATTCCATTCCCAGCAAAAAAATAAAACATAATGAAATGTAATTTCAAGCTCATATTTAAATGCTCTTTTTGCTGTGGCCCCTCAAAAATAGAAATAAAACAGTTAAAAGAAAAAGTAAAAGTTGAAGGGAAAAGAGAAAAATAAATATTTAACTTAAATTTAACTTCAATAGTCTTGTAAGTTTTTTCTGATGTTTATATTTGCTTTTGGGCATGATACAGAGTAGTCTACTTCTGAAAGTACAGTAGTTTAAAATCAATTTCTAGTGGAAGATGTTTTGCCAGGATATACCAGTTCTGTGATGATTTATAGCAAGAAAAACATCATTCTCTCCCTTCCTTTCCTTTTTGGGGGATGGGGGGCTCGGATGACTAATGAACTTTGGAGTTTTAAGCAGTATAAGCTATTATTTTTTTTTTTAAATTCTGAAGTGGAAAACGTGACTTAAGTATGTTTTCACTCCTTATCATGCAGTGAAGCATTTGGGGCCAGATTCTTTGGTGCTTTGAGTTGGTAGAGCAGTTCCAGAGTTGATGGGTGGCTGTACTGAGGTGATCATAGATCATTTGGATTAATTTCCATTTGTTGGTTCATGGTATGGCAAAGAGATGTGTAGGCATTTATCCTAAGATTAGATGACTATAAATTGGTAATATAATTTCTGTGGAACTTACAGCAGGTTGAAACGCCCCACCTTTCCTCTGAAGTTAAAAAGTTAGTATTTTACAGAAGACCCAGCTGGTGGATTTTCAGAAGATTGGCAGTCCTTACCTTAAAGCAATTAAACAATGGAATTAAAGTCGAGTTACAGAAAATCATAACGTATCACAGCAAAATGTATCTACAAATCACTTGTGTTTGGATTCTCTTGCTGTTTCAAAACCCATCCTTCCTGTTTTCCAAAATGCTTGCAAAATTAGACCATTCTGTATTAGTCTGAGTTTAAGGAATTAAATAACCATATTATAGGAGACTGTAGGACAGGTTTGTCTGATAGTCTGTGAGGCACAAATTCCAAGATCTGTGCTGCTCTGTCTCATGTTTACGTTATATTTGAAACTTTTCCAGTTCATTTCAAATTACTGTAAGGAACAGGGCTCTGTACTACTCCTCTAATAGACTGCTACATCATCTGAAATATTAGTGTTAGCAAACATTTCAACTTGCTCAGCTGTCTTTTGGCTCATCTCCGTAACCTCAGCAAACAGTTTCTTTCCCTTTATTGATATGATTCTAACAGGTCTGTAATTTCTATTAGGAAGAAGGATAAATGGATTGTGATTTATGCAGTGCATGGGAGTACGGTGCTGTTACAAGAAGCTCTAGAGCAAGGATGGGGAACCTCTGACAGAAACCTGTCTGCCCTTGGCCACCTGAACACCCTTGCCTCCTTTTCTGTACTCTCTGGTTACTGCATGGCATTCACCATGGATACTGCATAGGTGGCCTCTGGACATGTGGGTACACTAATATTTTTGGGCTGCACCAGACTCACTGTGGAAGGGGCTCCTGAGGCAACCACCCAGACCTGTCCTTGTCCCTCAGGGGACAGCACGTGTGGATGCCGTCGTGCTAGGAAAACTTCTGTAGGGATGTCATCCTCTTCTCCCCCACCCCCAAGGGAAGAGAGGGCTTTGCAAGCCCAACCAAAGATGACTGGGAAGGAGGAAGGAAGRTGTGGGTCCTGATTTCACCACCAAACACTTGAGATTGATCCCTCAATTGGAAGTGAAAATATGAGGCCTTCTGGCTTATCCCCTGCAACTGGTTTATAGCAGGGGAACGTGCTGGGAAGCATAAAGTTTTGGAGAGAGCTTTATCTGGAGAGTGAGCTATGTGTTAGTGTGCGCTGACCTGAATGCATGCTGCTTGTGAGCTGCCACTGAGCCAGCTTGGATCTGGGAGCTGTAGATCAGCATCTCTGTAGACGCATGCTAATTGTGCACCCAGCAAAGATGTTTGAAAGTTTGGTTTGGGCTTTGGGAAGGCCATGCCTCRCCTAGGGGTACTGAGGTCCCCCAAGATATCTGAGATTAGGAAGGAGGTTGCAGTGATGAACGGGCTTCCTCAGGCATGTGTCTTCTAGTTGGAGGTGGTGTTTTCTTAAATATCACCTGTGCTGTAGATTGCCAGCATTACTGTGTTATTGGATTGTGACAAATGGGTTTTGGAATGGAAGCTAGATGGAAAGAAAAAAAAACATTACTGATATTATTTGTAAAGCCTATTTACAAGATTTACATTCTCTGTCCTCTTTCTGCCAATGATATTAGTGTTGATGAATTCTTATTTAGAGAAACACAGATCTTATTATATCAAGGGGTAAATATGCAGTGTGATACACRGGGATTAGCTGTGCAAGTCATTATCTTTGACATGCTGTCTTTAGCACTGGTAGTCCTTCTCAGCAAAGGATCTTTTCTATATTTAAATAATTTTAGCTGAAGAAAAATGAGATGATTACCATGCCCTCAGATCTCTTCTAATGATATTTGCAAAGTCAGAATAGACGTGGTCTTATGAAGGGAGGTGTTTGCTAATTTGGAGCATATATTGTATGTTTGTAAAACAGCAACTGTGATGGTATTAGTTCATCTTATTTCTCTGGAGTGGTGACAAAGCTAATAGAAGACTGAATCAGATAATGATTTTTATACAGCAAACATTTGCTGCTAAACAGCCCACTGACAAAATGACATGATCTTTTAAAGCCTTTTAGCACATGTAAAGCCTTCAGCATTTAACTGATTTGTATGAAACTGAATCTTTCCCAGAAGTTTCCCCCATACGACCACACTTCATTTCCAGAAGGTAATTATACCCTTTGAGACGAGCTGAGTAGTAGGAGCTTTGTGCCACAGAAAATCCTGGAGGTGGGATTACCTGTCTAATGATGATAGCTACTCGCCTTAATGAGCTTCTTACTGCCAGCGTTAGTGTGTCCTTGGTAAATTGTATTTGTAGCGTTCCTTGCATCCAACGATGCTCTGGAGGGGACTTGCTAACAAGAAGCTATTCAGTTCTGCCATCAAAATGACAGAAAGACCAGGGTGATTTTCCTCCTCTTGCTGGAGTTCAGCTTTGACTAAAGTTAAATCACTCTGCCAAGGATGAATCATCGGTGGCTCATAAAAATTTCTCCAGAGAAAATTTTTGGCCTCAGAAATAGGCGAAGCTGTGGCAGGATTTCCCCGAGGGAAGGTGCTCCTTCCCAAGCACAGGGCTTCACCCCACTTCCAATTATCCATGCTTCAACGCTTTTACTTTGCCTGTGTATCTAACAAGTTTCAGAGTAAAAATGTTCCTAGTGAAATGCCAAAAAATTAAAGGTATTCTTCATCACTCTGTCACTGTCTGTTAGGGTCTAGCCTGCTTAAATGGGGAAACAAAGAAGTGGGTTTCCTGGGCTTTYGTTTCTCCTCTCTGCAAGCACTGCCATGCCCTGGTCCTCCGGCAGGAAACTGCACCCRGGTTGGGGTGTAGTGCTCTTGGGGAGCCCCGTTTTGGTGTTTGGGCTGCACATTGGTTTGGTTTTTTTTTTTCTTCTGCTCCCAAGAGCAAAGGTTTTCTTAAATGTCTAAAAACTTCCACAATATTTGACCCCTGCATTTCGCTTATTTGTTTTTCTTTTTAAAATTACTTTTAGCAGCACTCCATGAAATTCAGCCCTTATGATTCCTGAGAAACCAGTGCAGTGTGATACAAAAGCAGGACACACGCTTGGTCTAACGTCTGTTCACCTTTTTGAAAAGATTTGTGAAGCACAACACTCATTATTGTCAAGGTGTTTGGATTTGATTATATGAAATCTCACTTCATGGCTAGCTGTAAAAGGCACTAAGATGAAATTGTGAGGAAAAGTAAGGGCATGTATGAGACAGATGAAAGACAGTGATGTACCTGAGGATGCTCAGGGAATCATTTTTAGACTGCATTTAAACTTCAGAAGCCTGTGACTTTCAGTCCTACACTAAAAAAATTGGCTTTCCTGAATTAAATTTGCAAAGATGCTACTGTTGTCAGCAGCAGCAGCTCCTGGCTCTGTGCCTAGCCATGCTTGTACTCAGGAATACGTGTTAGGCTGTTGAGACAGCGTTTGGGTACCACTTTGAGGTAGATTGTGGTACAACTGTATCACAGTCTGGGAACCTCCTACAGCTATACTGCATCWGTTGCATCTTTGGCATTTGATCAAAAAGCGAAGGGAAAAATAAGGTTGTGTTTGTGAGGCCCATTAAATGTACTGGTCTGGAGAAAAAGTAATTTTTTTTCTTTCTTTAATTTTGATATTTTTCTGTTGCAATGTGAATAAAACAAGTATACTACTGGCACAATGGTAGCACAAATGCACACAACTCTGAAACCTTGCTGAGAATTTCTGTTGAAGCTTTATTTCTTCATTAAAAGCACCTATACTTTCTGCTAACAGAATACTTCTTGAGAAGAAGGTAGCTAATGTATGATTTGCCCAGATTCGACAGTTTGAGTTAGCCATAAACTGAAATTTGCACTGTACTGGAAATTGCAATATTTTGGGTTTTTCCATTCAGAATTGGAAAGAATAGCAGCCTGTTATCTGTTCGTGTCCTAACACACAACTTACTTTGACTGTCACAACATGAAATGACATAATAATTGCGTATGTCACAAGAAGGGTGACAGTGGTAATGAAGCCAACTGTTTGACTGTCAAAATATTTAGTTTCACGATATCATTTCATGATTAATTTGGATGCCATTTCATTAAATGTTTGCTGAACTCCACATGTATTCATTAGGCTTTTACATGCCATCCCATTTTCACTCTCAAATGGCAGATGAACCACGTGGAGACTTCTAACCCCATGAACGTATGAGGGTGTCTCTTTGGTCACCGGCCATCTGACACTAATGCCGGCTCGGGCAGCTTTCATTGCCGTGGGGCCTGGTGCTGCGCTAGGTCCATGTGGTAGAAAAACGGCTAAGGGAACTTATCAGGATGTATCGTTTGTAGCCTGCGCAGGAGTGAGTAGAGGAGCATAACGAGGGAGCCACATTTGACTTTGAAATGCTCTTGGGGTTCATGTATTTCAGCTGCCGGGACTGCAAGATTTACTACAGTCCCTTGGAAAGAAGGATTGGGTAATGCTAGGCTATTAGGTCTCACGATCTGGTGCAAGAAGAATGATGCACGTTATGAGTAACTACTAAAATATTTTTTTTCCTAATCATTGGAAATGCGCATCCCTCTTTGTGTCCTAGCTGGGGATTCGCAATGAGCAGTGAACAAGCCTTCGGTGTCGATGTGAGTGGGGCATTTTGACAAACAACGGACCAACACTTGGCCCTCTGTTTTCGCAGGGCTGATCGAGTCTGAAAGTGAGACCAGTGGCAGCCAAAACTGTGTCACTGTCTCATGCAGCAGAAACCGGAGAACACACTGCTGCTTGGTCTTTAATTTTTACCATGGTATTAGAAGACATGATAGCAGCAATGCCTAATATGTATCGCAAGTGGTAGCACAGTTTATCACAGATGGAAACAAACTCATTTCATGTTCAGTAGAYTGTGAAATGAGTCACAGCTGTTCTCTCCCTGTCGCACAGTGACACACTGCTCTCATTACAGAGCATCCATGGTACGGCTCTTCAGCAAGCCGTACTTGCATCCCTTGCTTGACACACGTTCCTGAATACTTCTCTGGGAGTTAGAGGCAGTGGGTCAGCTCCTGCAGAAAGGCCCGGTGTGGTTCATTGGTTTAGGGTTTGGGTAAAGGGCTGAGGAAGGCTTTGTTTATAAAATAGTAATTGATATGCTTTTCTGTTCAGAAATTTGAGTGTAATAATACAGCTGTAAGGTGCAAAATCTCTCCAGTGAGCTTATTTAGTGATAACGTTTACTTCTGTAGTGTCTCACAACCAAGTATCATTCCAGCGCGCTGGATGGGGAAGCTACAGCTCCTGGACTGGCTATATCCCAGGACTTGTGTGGCCTCATGATGTCTGAAGGCCCTGGGCAAGACTCTTACTGCTCTCCACCTTTCCTGTACTGCTGTCCCTGCCTTTACTAGATGTGATAGTCCACAGTTTTATATTTTACCTATGGCAGTTTTAATTGCAAACAGCGACTCTTCCCCTAGTTTTCCCTGCATTGCTGCTGGCACGGCTAACTCTTGCACGCCACCTGTAAAGATCCTCATCATGGCTGGAAACTGTTTCTCCTTTTGGGTTTATTAGGCTGTTTACTAATAAGCAGCAGGAATAATTTAGCTCCGTTACTCAGCAATCCCAGCTCCCCTGGGTCTGAGCAAAGCAGTGAAGACATTAGGGTGGTATACATTAACTCTGGCTTGTTTAAGCAGTGTTCAGTACACAAGCGCTGACTGTGAAGAGCTGCTGGTACTTTGCCAGAAACACGCGTGGTCTCTATTTTCTTTAATTTTGTTTCTTCCTTTAACTCAAGTAGTCATCTAGTCCTGTTTGTCTTTTAGTGAGATCAGCCTTTGTTCACTATTGGAAGATTAAAAATAATCGCAGTGAAATAACATTCTGATTGCAGCACCTGGTGCTATGTGCTTGGTCTTGGATACAAGGAGGATGACAAGTATTGCCCAATTTCATACAGCTACCCAGTTAATGAAGTTGTATTATCCAAGCCGTGTCATTTTACGTGAAAAAGAAAGCAGGATCCGAGTCATCCTGTGGTTTTGGACTGACCTTGCGATACAGAGTTCATCCTGTGTCACAAAACTGTGCTCTGAATTCTCAGATCTTTTTTTTGCTTAATTGTTCCTTATGCTCTTGGGAGAAAAAAATTGAAAACGTGTACAATCTGGAAAATGCCTTGGAGCATTCAGTCTGCAAGAAGTTTGAAGCAAAGTGTGAAGGTGTAAGCTTTCCTGCTGGCTTTTGTAGTGTGCTGCGCTGATGTTGAATGTTTTTCCAGGCTAGTGAGGAACTCAAGAATTTTTGCCAGGGCCTGGACAGACCTTTGGGTGGTTTAGATGGCAGCGCAGGCTGCCCTCCTGGTTCCTCAGGAGCTGGGCAGAAGGCATGAGTCAGGAACTGGGGTTCAGGTGGTAGCCGGGGTCCTTGAGCAGCCTGGGCTGCGGGGTGAGCTGAGCGTGCCTAGAGGAGGCAGGAGCCCTGAGGATGCCCATCTGCCCCTTTCTTGCCCCAGTGGGAAGAGAGAAGGAAACCCTAATCTGAACTGCTTACAATCAGCAAAGTATGAGAACATAAGGGCTTCTGACTCCAGTCCCTGCTTTTGCATCCCATATAATGCCTTTCATGAAGTAATCAATCTCAAGTTTAAGCCTGTTTAGAAATCCTCTTTGCATTTCCAGGCTAAGCTTCTTAATGGGCAAGTTTACACCCATTTACTCCACTGCTGTCATTGTCTTTAGATATAATCATGCTTCCCCACTCCCCAGTGGTTATGCTGGAAGAGCAATCCTGGCTTTTCTTGGCTTTCAGTCTGCAGGACTAAACAAGTCAAGTTTGTAATCTCTAGGAAGAATGTGCTCTTCACTTCCCTGATTATCCTCAAATCCTTTCTTTGCACCTTTTCCAGTTCAAATACTTCTTTTATTAACAGGAGTGACCTGATTAAAAAGTATTTCAGATGGGGCCTCACCAAAGTCTTGTATGGTAGCATCTCTGTGGTGTACCAGAAGATCGTGTCAGGCTGGCAGACAGCATGAGTTGTCTTTTCACACTGAGCAGGTGCGTTATCCTCCCTGCGTGATGGCTTGGGTGAAAGATGCAGAAACGACTGCTCAGTCATCGGAACCAGAGTTGTGTGGTATTGGCTGTTAATACCTCTGTGCCAAAAATATGGCGGGGATCAACGTGGCTGGCTATCATAAGGTTACCTAGAGGTCATCTTTATGACCAGCCAGTTGCCTGGTGGTTTGCTGTGTAATTTTGGTGTGCTGTTCATACCAGATACATCAACAACTGCCAGTCAAATACTGGAATTATTAAATGCACAGAGCTCTAGAGTGACTCTACAAGTCACTCTACTGTTTCAGGTAATGAAACCTCAGATCAAAAATGTACATTTGTATTATATGCTGAGAGCTGCTGGGTATCTTTATAGCTTTATACAGTTGCCTTCCTTTATGAAGGTTGCTCATCTCAGTAAATACATGGATACGTAATTTTGTAAATTTTTGAGCTATTTTTGTGAGTATACTTTTATGTCTTCATTTTCCTTATGCACTATCATTCCCAATATAGCATAGGATCATTAACAAAAGCACTTCATAAAAGAAATATAGAGGGATTAATAAGTAATGGCATACTCAGAATTCAAAATGAACAAAGACTGAGCACTTGCATTTCTGTATCGTTAACCCAAGCAATTACAGGGAGAAGATACTGCATTGGTTAAGCTTGGAGAGATCCAAAGCTGTACCTACAGCAGACATGTATTATAGATTATTTATTTATTTATTTTTTAAAAAGTCTGTAATCCAGCTTGCAGTATGAATACTGTAAGTTTGCCAGTTGTTGGCATTTCACACTTCGAATGCTTTACTTTTTCTCTAGATACCTTGCTTGGTCATGTTGCCATCTTTGAATGCATGGGATGACACGTTTTGGATTTTTCTTTCAGTCATTTTTCTTTTTTTTAAGACTGCACTGCATAAAATGAGATTCATGTTCTTATGACATTGTTTACTTTCATCTTGCTTAATTATAGGATAACATTCACAGTGGAGGAGTGAGGCAGTGAATGGTGTTTGCAGGTGATTAAATGTACAGTGAAGCTAAGACACTCGATAATTACAAAACCTTTTGGTTGTGATTGTATTCCAGCTCTGCAAACATTATTCACGTTATATGGAGAGGGGCAAGAAAAAGGTAAACTGCACAATTTTTATGCCTTTTTCGAGTGCTTGTATTGCTTTTTCTTTGCATTTGTCTCGGGTGCCACTGTAAGGGCAGGTGGGTTTATTAATAAAATATACATTTAAAAGTTCAAAAACTTTCCTTACAGGTTGAATCTTTTAAAGTTTAGTCCTTGCCTGAATATGAAACTGATTCTGGGGAAAAATGTCTAGTATTAATTCTTAATAAGTTATGGTACATAAAATTAAATTTGCACTTTTACTAGGAAAATGCTCAATTTCTCAGTTTTAAAAATTCTGTGATCCTTTTTACACAGTTCCATATTCACCGTACTAAAATCTGCAATACTTATCAAGGATAGCTGGCAAAATGGAGCGGATGTATGGTGGTCTTTCAGATACGGCATGTGACCACGTGGTTAGGCAGAGTATGACCCTCAAAAGGGGAACATTACGAGTGGCGCGCAGCTTCAGTTTAAGACGTTTGGTAACGGGATTGCTGGAGTAGCCTTAATACTCATAACAGTTGATTTTTTTTTTTTTTTTTTAAAGCTTTTTCACTTGTAGAAACAGCAATACATTATGCTGTAAGAAATGATACCTTGTATTTTTACAATTAAAGCTGCATTTCAACTGACCCGGGGAAAGGTGACCTTTTTTGGCGATGCCCATACCTTTCTGCCATCCAGTTATGTACATCCCCATTTATCATCCTCCTGGTCTGATAAACCATCTAGTGGCTGCTCCAAATACTGGAGAATCATTCGAAGAGGACTGGTGCAGAGGGTAGGATGAGAAATCCTTGCTCTCCAGAGCTGCATCAATTTAAAATTCAATCCTGCAACCTCCACTTTCTGTGGAGAAATGTGTAATTTCCTGTTTAGGTGGTACCGTAGTTCATATCAACCTAACTAGTGTTTTGCTAAATCTGAGCCTCCTCTGCTCTCCTCTGGCTGCTGGGGTGGGGATGGGTGGGGAGAAATACTGTTATTTCTCACTGCTGTTTCTAACTTCAAACCGTCTGATGCTTTGATTCGGGGAATCGGGGAAGGTTTCTGTTAGTGAGTAAGCTCTGGCTTTCAGTGTACCTGATGGAACTTGGCTCGTGACTGTGCAACAGTCCAGTACAAATTGAGAGGAGGAGGGCTACCCATTTTTAAGGATAATCTGCAATCATTTTGCATCTGCTACAGATTATTTTTCATTTTGAACGTCCTTGGAATGCTTTTATCCTGCATCAACCAGGTATGAACAGCTCATCATAGCTTGATGCAATTACAGGCATGATTCGTTAACACTAATGGAGAGTGTCCTTAATACTTTCTTTGCTCAAGTGAAACAGAAAAAGTGGGAATTGCACAGTGACATTCACTGTTTGGCTAGCCCAGTTTTTTTTGTCATAGCAACAGTGATGGCACAGAACATTAAAGTAATCCTCATTTTGGAGATTATTTTTAACAGGGGCAGTGGTGCCAATAGCACAATGGGCCTTCGATCTTCAGGAACTGCTGGTTTTTGGCCTCCTCAAGTACTGTGCAAAGGTCTGCTGTAGGAACTGCAGAAATCCATCATGGAGTAGGGAGCATTAAGGGATAGAACTGATCACTAATTGAATCTAATTTACCTAAGGTATATGGAAGCAAATTATTCTCATTGTTAAAGTATGCAGACAATACCTATAAAATGGATTAGTAAGCAAAACTTTTTTTTTTTTTAGGTTCTCTTCCCATCCCAAAAATGAAAAAGATGGAGGAAAAAATGGGTCCGGGTGGTGGTGTTCGTTTTGTTTTGACCAGATTCCCAAATTTCGAATTTTTAGTTTGACCTATTGGGAACTTTTGCGTATTGCTTTCAGTCATTCCCCTCCTTGTGCATTTCATTCTCCTTCCTAGATCTTTTACCAGGTTATCAGCAGTTTCACGCAGTGGTGCCTGCTTTGGGGCCTCAATTTGCTTTTAGATGAGCACACTTACAGCTCCTTCTTGGGTACCACACAGCCACTCTGAAGCTTGTAGTTCGTGTTGTTAAATAATGTTGGGTACTTCTTCTTTGCACTGAGTCATAGCACCAGATAGGAAACATTTGATCAGTTGCAGAGGGTTTTCTTTCCCTTCTGGCATTTTATCGCTCTCCCAACCCCATGCACTCCATAGAGTTTCTTAGCTCTTTTTGTTGTGTTTTGTTTTGGGTGGGTTTTTTTGTTGGGTTGGGTTTTTTTGTTTGTTTTTGTTGTTTTTTGTTTGTTTGTTTGTTTGTTTGTTTTTCCTCCTATGTGACTTACTGGAATGAGACTCTACTAGACCCTCTAGAAGGCTTTTGCCGGATTTTTGTTTCTTTAAAGTAAGAATTTATCATCCATTTCTACACCACCAGCCCAATTAGAATAATAGTGTACCAAGACATAAGCAAATAATTAGTAGCATAGAGCTGCCTGGAAAGTGAGAAGATCTTTTCCTGTGCAGGAAAAGAGTATACCCGTACCTTCTGCCCTAACCCAGGTTGAGACTGACTGGCCTTTTTAAATTAAGATTATTCCTAAAAATATAGCTATGTTATGTGAACTAGTTAAAATGACATACTGAAATTGTACATCCTACAATGGATTACACATTTTATTTCTGATACTGCAAAGCCAAGCAAATAAGTCCTTGAAAGAGCGAATTGTATTGAGCAGAGGATAACTTTGCCTTGAGACTTTCCCTGTTTTTATCACCTACTATCATTTTAAATACAGTGGCTTATATTTACTGACTTGTTGCAAAATTTGGCATATATTTGTGGTAATTTCAGTAAATAGATAACTTCTTACACTTTAAGACTAGAAAGGGCTGTGAGGTGAGCTGATTTGACCACCTGTGTATGACAGGCAAATGTGTTTTACAAAATTACTTTCTTATATTAATCCCTAAATTAGACTAAATCATTCCATCCTCAGGAGATTAAACACAGGAAGAGGACAGGAAAAGTGATGCTGCGTAAAGCTTGTTAATAAATGAGCTTTTTCAAATACTGTTTTGGAGAATAACATTTCTCAGGTAATCATTTCTTCCCACCTGTTAATTAGGCTATTTATGAAATCTTGAAAGGGTTTTTATTAAAGTTAAAACTGTCACTGTGAATTTATTATCTTCGAGTTGCTCATATAATCCTTTCATGGAACAACAGCAAAGCCATCCTGAAAGGAGGTATTTTGGAGGCGCTCTGGCATGCGGATGCTGCCATGGATGGATGCAATCAGAGCGGCCTCGGCAGCACCTTCTGGGTGCTCAAAAAATGTCTAGGGATGTAGCTTAACTGCCAGATCTGCTGCACTTCCCGTCCGTGCCATTTGGCTGAATCTGGAAGTGACAGCTCATTGAATGACAGTGCTCGAAGAAAAGTCCCTGCAAAAGTTCTCACAGGTGAGTTCTTCTGCCTCACCCTGGCCATCGTTGAACCACTGCCAGCACAGGAGCATGTTTGCATTGGTGACTATCGGTGTTGCAGCAATTGGCAGTGTCACCTTCATCTTCCGTGGGATTACTTTGAAATGGCAGTATTTGGCGATACCTGCATGACTCACTAGATCGACAGGGAAGAACCATTCGCAATGTATGTTTTGCGGAGGAATTCCAGTGCCTTCTGTCCAGGACCTCCAATGCTCAGCAAAACAAAATCCTCGGACATAGAAGTGGCAAGAGCGGACACATCAGTACAGTTTTGAGCCTGGAATGGTGCAGGCTTATTTGAGAGCAGTGCAACACTGTGTGGGTGCTTCATAAGGCAGTGCGAGCATAGATGAACCTCGAGTAGTTCTGGCCTTGCGAAATCAAGCATATCAGTGCCTAAAATATATGAAAGATTACATGTTGGGTTTAGGTTTTAGGTACCCTCGAGGTTTCTAAGTAATCTTATGTGGACATATTTCTAAAACACATATGACAGTTGAGTATCTCTTTCTTTAGGGGATTAGTGTTTGTCGTCTTTAGCACTTTTAAAAACCTCCATGAGGGGCATCTCCCTATATTTTTAGGTGCTTAAAACCTTAAAAATATGGCCATTCAAGTTTAACAAGGTTGTTATCACAGAAGTAAGGGTAGATAGAAACATCCACTGTTCATTATGCCACAGTGATGAAGACCATGCGATCTGTACTGTGGATTCCTGAAGGGCTCTGCCCGCGTACCTGCCCGGCACCTGCAGTCAGCCTGAGCACCTTTTGCTAGCTGCGCCGTGAAATTAATGTGGGCTTGTGCCTTTGGGCAGGAAATTGTCTGCTGTGGAATGACACGTCTGCTTGGGAACACTTCATTTTTCAGTTCAGAATTCATTTCCTTCCGCTGTGGGCATGAGCTAACTATTATGGGAAGGTAATGAGCTCCTGGCAGCTACCGCAGTTGTCGTGCAGCGGAGGATGTCAGGCGTGGGTTAGTAGCTCGTGTGCGGCTGTTCATCATGATCACACCGGTCTGTGAGCTCTGGTACCTGCAGGTCCCTTAGTTCCTGACTTCTCTTTTCTGCTTTTACTGAGACCTTCTGCAGAGGTGCAGCGCTTGTTGGGGGTGGCCTTTTTTGTCTAATCTTTTTTAGGGCTTTCTAATTCTGAAGTGTTTTTTTATTTTTAGGCTGATTTGGTGGCAGATTGAGCTCTACTGTGTGCTCTGGATCGTGCCTTTCGTTGTGACTTTTATTCTAACCTTTTTGTTTGTTTCCAGTTGGAGAAATATATTCTCGTATTGTTTAGTAACAGTTGTTTTTTATTCTGCTGCTATAATCAATGCTTGTTTTTTGAAGCTGTGGAACAGTTTGTAGGGATAAACAAACACTGCAGTTGTCAGAGCTGAGAGCAGTGCATGTGTTTATGCAAAGGCCACAAGGTAGAGGTGTAGGGAAAGCATCACTTTCTGCGGTGAGAATTCCAGTAAGAAACTAGACTGGGAAAGAAAGAAGCCCTACATCTCCCTGCTCCTACTCCAGCGTATATTCAAATCACATCCTGCTTGTACTGTCTGAAGGATGTATAAAAACAGGATGTATTGTTAAGAATAAGTAAGAGAATAAAGAAAAAGGCAATTTTTTTGTTTGTTTTTGGAAAGAAACAGTTTGACTACACAGAATTTGTCAACTGCCACTGAGTTAATTGCAGCTGAGCACAGAAGCAAGGAATTGCCTTCACGGGCTTCAAGGTTTGGGGAAACATTTTGCACAAACTTTTTCATTTATTTCCCATCTTCCCTAGTTGTCTTGAGTTGATTTAAAAATTATGTTTTGAGTTTTTAATCACTATAAACCCAAGATTTTCTGATTTTAAGCTCTAAATTCTGTCCTACTGTGGGGAAGTTCATGCTAGAGAGGTCTTAAGCAATTCCACCTCAAAGCTCTGGCCGAGTCAGGGTTCGGCCGTGGGAGGCAATAAGTTCATGTGGCAACAGGAGTATGAAACTGAGCTTCCAAGGAAGCTTTCATCTACAGACCTTGCAGGCCGAACCCTTGGGGTGCAAGTGCAAGCGTTTCCTGACTTGAATGCTGCAGGGTTCATTTAGCTCTATTTGTGATTCCTCTGTAGAAACAAGGTACTTAAGAAAAGAGGAGCAATGCTTTTTTTTTGCCATTTTTCTGGTTCTTACTTTTAAATCAGTGAAACAACTGCTTGTCGTGTCTAATTCTTTAGCACTGGTTTGGCCTCTGAAAAAGTTTTTTTGCCTCTTTATTAGTTAACATTCATATGGTGCTGTTCATATGCAGCGCTAGACTTGCTGAGATGAAATATGCCTCAGTCAAACACTATGTCTGCAGTTAGTTAAAATAGTATTAGTTATTTAAAATAATATTTTAGGCATGAGATATTGTCTATCTGGCTGTACGTGCAAGTAATAAGAAAGCTATGCCGTGGATTCATAGCTCATTGATTACACCACAATTCCTACCTCTCTCTATGTGTACTTATCACATGGGAAGTAGGAGGTAGCTTACTCTGCTTTGAGTCTTGCATTTATGGTAGAGTAAGAGTAGGCTGAATGTTACCAGTTCCCCACCATCTGCCCCCAGCAGCATATCCAGGGCATCCCCTAAAAGCTGTAAACTTTTTTGCCTTCTCCCAGTCTGTATCACTGCCCAGCTGCAGCAGAAACCTTAAAAAACCAAACCAAACAAAAAAACCCAACCTTTTAACATCTTTATGAAAGTAAATAACCTAGTCCGGACTAGAAAAGGATGTTTCCAGCAGTGACAAGTACACATGGATAGTGCTGCACGACCAATCTCTGTCTTGAAACTTCTGTTGTAGACAGGCATGTTCCAGGTCTGACAAATCAGTAATAAATTTGTTTTACCAAAACTGCACTGTCTGTAGCAGAAGCTCACTTGATGGCTGCAACATATTAGCTGTTATTATCACACTCACAACTCCTCATTTCCATTCCTGGCTCCAGTGATTTCCTGTTGCCTGATTAAATAAGACCTTAAATTAATTTTTTAAAAAGTAATTAAAAATTAATTTAATAATTATTAATAATAAATTTAATAAAAATTAAATAAGATTAAATAAGAATTATCTTGGTCTGTTTTGCTACCTCAGTTTGTACTTGGTTGTCATGTTGTGTGCATTTTGGATTTGAATGAAGTAAAAGTTGAAGAGATACATTTTGGACATAAATTGCACACATTTTAGGTTTCATTGCAAGACCTCTCAGAGAAGACCAAATTCTGATACACACTGCAGAGGGAGATAAAGCTGTTGAGATTACAATAGGAAGTTTCAAAATAGCATTCCCAGGAGACCTTACCAAGCATGCTTCCAGAAATTGCAGTGAAACTAGATGACCTGACTGGATATTTATCTAAATCATTGCGGTTCCTGTTTGAAGGCAGATACAACAATAATAAATATTGATCGGTGAAAATTAATCTGCACTTTCAGATTTTTTTTTTTTTTTTTTTTTTTTTTTAACTTAAAGATTAAATCTGTGTGTTCCAGCAAACTTTTCTACTCTTCTTATCCAGTGTTTTGCTTTTCTGCATGTCTGCTCTGGGAAAGAATTCCCCAGACATTACAGTTCCTGTGTTCCTGCTCTGCTCTGCTGTGGCTGCAGAACTGCACTCTTTTTCCTTTGGGCACGCTACTGCCCAAACACAGCCATATTTGCAAGTAGATAAACAGGAAAAAGAAAAAAGTTACTAAATAAAAGACTATAGATCGTTTCTAAAGAACAACTTTGTTCGGTGTTTTCCCTGATGACCTGAGTACAAAATGCTCAGAGGGTGCAATGCTAACAGCTATAGTCAGTATGGGAAAGGACTGAAGGATGCTCTGGAAAGAACTGGATGAGCTTGAGGATTAGAGCAGTAAAAAAAAAAAAAAAAAAAATCTATGGAACTGACTGGTCCAAGGTGTAAACCTGTGCATGTTGAATCAAAACCATGAATTTCTTCCTTCATCTGTAGTAAGTGTATCCTTTGAAGAGGATCAGAGTGTCGTAGTCGTAAAAGGAGCCATGAAGGACCAACGTGACATAACAAACCAGATGAAGGTAGGATCATACAATGTTCCAGTTAAGGACTGAAAATGTAAGGCAAGATTGCTGTACCCAAACATAATTCTCCATCAAGGGCCTCATCTTTAATACCTCATATTTTCAAGAAAAGTATACTAAAGCTGGAAGTGATGCAGAAGAGGGCTTGCAGGAAAGGCATGGATCAGAGAACTGGAAAGTCCATGTGCTGAGAGCTGATAAATGCACAGAGAGAAGAATCTTTCAGTTAGTAGAAAGTGTGGCTATCTGGAAATGGATAGCTGTAAGAAAACTTGGGCTCGACTTTTGAGGATGTTTCTAAGGAGTGAGCTCCTCAAGAGCTTTCCCATAGGAGGAACATGGAATTTGTAACTTCCCTTACAAAAGAGAGTCTGCAAAAGCACAGGACTGAATGAATAGACTTGTGAGGTTTCTTCTGGCTTTCTGTCCCTAAAAATACATAGCARCTGTTGAGCAACCTCTGTATTTGGTTGAGAACCTGTGTTTAGTTTTAGTTAGAGGGTTATGTGTTGGAAAAATGTGTGCAACTCATTTTGTATTCAGTTAATCACATCCTATCTGTTTTCTACTTTTCCAACAGCAATTTGTGTTTTACCAGATTGGCATCCTTCAATTAAAAAAATTGAAGTAATGTAATTCCTGCCCTGCTGTTGTGAGGAGAAACTCAGAGAAAACTAGATGAAGGAGTCCAGGGCTATAAAGCTACAACTTCTGGCCTGAGTATTTATAATTTTAGAATTTTTGCACCAGAAGCAGAGAGAGAAATGAGCTGCAATCAGCTATATACACTTGAAAAAGATGAGATAAATTGGCCATGAAAGCTTTTGTCAAACATACTGTGTTATCAGGGGGACAGACAATCTTGACTTTGGCACTCATATGTAACTTGCAATCAGTAATTAAAATAAAATTGCACTTAGCAGTAGACAAGAAAAACATTGTGTTGCTGGCAAGCTTATAGCTAATTGTACTAGTGATCATTTAACTGTGTGTGTGTGCCCGCATTTTTCTACCATATACGTAAAATATGTAGAAGTGGCGCAGCCCTGCAGCGTATCGAGATGAAAATATTGAACTTCTGAATGCTTACTTCCAAGGGCAATCTTTGTTTCGTTTTAATTTGAGGTTGACTAGGAAGACAAATATAATAAATTGCTGGTTCTCTTTCTCTATTAGTGACTTTCATTGTTTGCAAAGATCCTATTCCAGTGTGGTCAGAAAATGTTTGACCAGCCTAAGCAGATGATTTACTGACAAATTTTGAATCCGCTTTATACAGTAAAGGGTCTGAGGTCTGCAAGAAAACATGGATGTTTCTACAAAGGTTTAGCTTAGAGGTGGGSGAAAGAGTTTTGTTCAAAATGCTGGTTCATTGAAAATGAGACATTTCATGAGGGTGCATTGCTTTTGACTGTTTTTTGCATAAGATTTTGAGGTCTGGAATGAAGTATCTTCCTGGGCACCGAATTGAGACAAACCTGTGACCTTCTGTAAAAATACTTTAACTGCAGAATAACCTGCCAATTAGGAGTCTGCTAGGATGTAGCAGATTCCTGTCCAAATGCATGTTCTGCCCCGTGCAGCCCACAGCCTTTGACCTAACTCTCCTCTCCACCAAGTTCTCCACTGGTTTGTTCTAAACCAGATTTGCAGCTGTATTTCCCACTATTGTGAGAGGGGCGAGGAGGAAAGTAGGGGACTTTTGACTTAGCATAGATGATTATGTGAGGCTCTTTCTTCTGAAAGTCCTTGTAACCCTGTGGTTTAGGGTACATCGAAGTTTGCATGAGATGTGTGTACTCCTTCATTCTGGAAGGAAGGACTCCAGAGCTTCCTAGATGTTAGACCCTAGGTGTCTAACCATTCCTTTTGACATTTTGGAACCTTTCAGATATCGCACACTAAGAGGTTTGGAGCTGGCCCAGAGCTGTATGGAAGGTGGCAGGACGTATTTTTGTCTCCTGGAAAATGTCTGTAGTTAGTGCTCTGTTCACTGCTGCTCTTGTACCACCTGTGAGAGTTATTACTTAGGCTTACCAAAAAGAGTAGTGTGGTAATACGGTGCTGGTGTGGTAGAAGTGGCTACTTGTAAGTCAGCCCCTGCTTCCCAGGCTCTAAGGCTTTTGTGGCTCAGAAACTGAAAACTGGGCTCCCCTCTCCCTTCAGAACCAGTTGTTCTCAGTGTCCTATCTGCGGGATGCAACAGCGGCAGCGGTTCCTTGGGCGCGTGTGGACAGCAAGGCACTGAAGCCTGGATCTGCCTAGAGGGACTGCAGAAACCAGCCCTATGCCAGCAGCAATTTGGTTTTCAGATCTGCCAAGAATAAATATAGTGTTTACTGAAAATGGTCATTTTGTGAGGATACTAATTTTTCATCTTTAGGGGTGAAAGCAAAATTCTTTTATCGTTTAAATATCGCCATTCTGCACAGGAGGGATACTGGTTCCAGTGTGCTCTGTCTGTGTGGGTTACTTTTAGGCATTGTGGAGAAGTCTGCCCAATATGGTTTATTTTCTCATGTTTTTACCTAGTGGGGATGCTTAGCAACTCTGTGATTCTTTGCATTCATTTTAGATATAAGTGTTGTAGAGCTCTGCTTATGCTTTTCTGTATTATCTGAAGCTGTGTTTCTTGTTTGAGTGACATCTCTAATTAGAGACATCCTCAGGTTTTATTAAAAACCATGTATAAGCTAGACTCAGAATTTTGGCCCTGTTTGCCAACTTATTTCAGAATCTGGAGATATGTTTGTGATGATGTTCCTTTCTTTTAAATTAATTCTGAAGTTGTTTAATTATTTCAAGTTGGTTTGCCCCCTGATTCTCTGACAGTTTGGTAATAGTATTGATTTATTACAATCAAATAATTTATTTTCTCCTACAGCCCTTGGTTAACCAAGTGCCCTAACTTCTCTGTTCTCACCCTGTATTAGATTTTGGTCTTGGCTGTGATAGCCTTCCTGCTATCATAATCAGTTTTCTCTGTATAGACCTACTCTGAATATATGCTCTATTTATGGTGTCGTCACAATGCAAATGTTTTTAGTATCCAGTGTGTTGCCATTTGTCAGTTTGAACCATACAGTTTTCATTCATACTGTCCTGTTGTGATAACTCCTATACTTTTCCCAGTTGATTCATATCATTAAACTCACCTTTCTGAATAATTTTAATTAATATTTCTTTTTCCCCTGTGGACTTTTTTAAAAATAGCCAAAGTTTTTGGAATCTCTGAAAAGTCTTCCACTGTCTTTGTAACCAAATGGTAGGTAGGGTGGAGGAGTCCTCCTGCAGGCTGTAAGTCAGCATCTTTCTTGGCTCTCAGTTAAGGTGGTGATCAGGTGGACTGTCTGCCTGCGGTACTGACTGCCTGTCTCTTTAATTGGTGGGATACCAAAGTAGATGCTGATCTGAAAATTACAGCCATCTTCATAGCGACATTTTCTGGCCAAATTGTTCTGATGGAGTGCAACTTTGCCTGCTATCAGTGTATCTTGTGAACTTGGACAATGCAAAAAGCTTTTAAATTTTCTAAAGGTCTTTTTAAAGTAATCTTCTGTTTTAAAAACACTGTAGTGGCTAGGCTATCCGGCCTGAGATGCCCAAAACCTTTCAGTGGGATTCCTGAAGCCGAGTCTGAAAGGAATTTTACTCCTGGACCATTCTCTGCATGCTGAAAATCAACTGTGGTAAATGTACAAAAGATAAAGGAAGTAACGCCATGTGAGTGGTAAAGCTCAAAGCTTCAAACATTTGCTCTGATTACACAGTAAATGTGTTGGGCCTGATCTTCACCGGCTTGCTTGGCCCTTACCAACATTGCACAACATTATTACACAACCTGGGACCCTTCTCGCATCAGTAGAGTACATGGGAGCGTAAGCCAGGGTAGGAACTGACCTTGTACACTGACCTGACAAAAAAAGCCGAACTTGTGGCAGACGTAACATTTGCCAGGTAGGACAGGCTCAGGAGTGCAAGCTGCAAAGCGGGTGCGAAAGTTTTGTTCTTGCTTGATTCCAATAAGACGTATCATTGGATCTTTCTTTTCAAGTAAAAAACCAAACATAATGTGCATTAGCACTCCTGCCTCCTCCCCCAAACAAACCTAAATGATAGAAGTTAAAAAAATCAAGAGCAAAGCAGTGGTTTGGGACGTTCTTCTTTTTTTAATTAGGAAAATGCGTAGATTTTTTCACCATGTTTCATTTTCTCTAGGTGCCAGCTATGTTTAAAGCCAGGAGTTTTAACTTGAAATACACTGAAATTAATCCCATGGAGCTGGAAGAATATCTCAGGCGTGAAGGGTAATAGTATTTCTTCACTGTAGAGAGAAAATTATTCTGTTCACTTTCTAAGGACACTTTACTACAGTGGCTCGTGAGTACTTTATGAAAGAAGCCACAATACTTGTCCTTCATGGTTGAGAAATTCTATGTTTCCTGGGATTACTGCCTTTCTCTAATCCGGTTCGTTATCAGCTATTGTGGGAGGAAAAGAGCAGCAGGGGTTTTCGGTCTTTCTGCAGCTGAAGAAATGCCAGTCTTTAAAGGAATCTTTGAGGGAAAGTAGAACATGGCAATTATGGTAACGATCTGGTCCTGTTTTGAGGATAGATGGGAGCCCTTGCCATCTGCTGCAAAGAACAGACATTTCCCATGACCCACTAATTAAGCCTGCGCCAACATCATTAATGGCCCTATTTGTACAGGACAGTGTATCTGCGGGTATGTGGGAGCGTGTGTCTGTTTGCATCAGAAGAAATTGTTCCTTCACCTCTGCAGTGACTGGTTTTCTTGCGGAAATGCTGGTCTTGATGACTGGCTGTGTTTTAACTGGATATGTGCAAATGTTGACTGGACATTGGCATGTCATATGGATGGTCACCCCTGAAGAAATGTCAGGAGATCTTTGAACTCCCACACCAGTGATTCATGTTTCTGCGCACTGGGAAACAGAAGGGGCCACGGATGTAAATGCAATTTGTAGGGTCTAAATCCCTCGTTACCACTATCAGAATAGCAAGTGTCGATGAATTGGTCTCTGAAATATTTCAGAGACCAGCCTTTTGCTGGTGATAATTTCTTTGCACATGCCTCCTTTTACTGTTTGGATTTGAGAAGTGGGCTACCACAGCATGGAGTTTTTGGAGGTGCTGTCAGCACTGCACTGCAGCTCAGGGACCTCCTCTCACGCTGTTGGGGTCTGACTGTTGGGAATAGTCTGATCAATCTGTGTTTGGACTTAGCTTAGAGTGAATTCTAATGCACAGGTATGGGGGAATTCTTTTAACCGTTTTAAGGGAGGATCAGCAAGTTTGAGATGGATGCAGAGTCCTTAAGATAATAATCATTACTCCTGGAGGAGTTAGCCGGAGAGCTGTTTCTTCCCTGACAGCACAAAGATTAAAAAAATAAAAATGTCAGAGTATCCTAGTTGGCATCCAAACTGAATGAGTCACTCCTAATGCTACGAAAAAGCTAATTCTGCCTTAACTTCAAAGAAAAACATCAAAGGCAGTTTTGCTGTTTATCCAGGTGCTAAAGAAGAGCTTTTCCATGCCACTGCTACTCTGGCTGAGAGTACGGAGGAGTGTCATGCTTGCTCGCTATTGATATTAAAATCGTTACATTCAAATGAAGCTTATTGAATGCATTGCTGGTACAAGCAAGGGAACTACACCAGCAGTTTGACAACTGCTCTGTGATTTTTACGGAAGATAAACCACAGAAGAGAAATGAGATAAGACAGCAGGAAATTAGGAGGTGTTCCCTCATTTTCCTAAACAGCAAAGATAACATTCTTCATGGGACCTGTTCCATAACTTGCTGTTATTGCATGTTTCTCCTTTTTTACACCCCAAAAGCCCCTTGGCCGCCTGCATCACTTAGTCTTTATGCGTACTCTGTCTTGGCTGTGCGTGGCAGTGCAGGTGCAGAAGTAGTCTCCTTGGCGCAGTTTCTGCAGACCCATGGTGGCTGGATTCACCATGTGGCTGCATGTGTTCCTCAGCAAATGTGAGGCCCTTGATTCACTTTTGAAGGGAAGATTAATTAAAGACACAAAGCCAAGTGAAAAGTGGCATTTGAAAGGTTCTTCCAAAGTCCTTACAGATTTCTTTGAGAATAAATAATTTTCTATGGAAGAGAAGTGTAGTAATGCTTATCTATGTGGACTTCATAAAAGCATTTGAAATGGAGATGCATGGGAGAGGACGGAGATTAATATGAGAATTAGAAAGTGGGTAAGAAATTGGTTACCTGAAAGGATAACCTTGGATCATTTTGAAAGGAAGTACTTGCTAGGAGGAAGATGACTAACGAAACTCGTCAAGGACCAGTTTTGAGAGCAAATGTAGTTAGTATTTTCACTCACAGCCTTTGAATAAAATCAAGAAGTGTTTTTAATCATGGCTGAATTAGTAAGAGTGTTATGATTATTTCATTTTAAACTATATGCTAAACGAGTCTTTTAGTTAGGCTTGGGTAGTCTCCTGAAAGGTAATACTTGAAAGGCCCTGGTTGAATAGAAGAAGAAGAAGAAGAGAGAAACAGAACAGAACAGCAGCTTTCAGGTTTCAGCTAGGACTTCACTCAAATGTTGGGGCTAGAAATGTATATAAGACGTTTTCTGGAAGAGATGTAAATTATGAGGATATAGGAAAAAATTCTTTTACATCACCCTCCTAGCAAAAGTGATGAATTATATGAAATAGTGACTATTCAGTAAGCCTGAAAAGAAATGAGTAGAAGAATGAAATTTGTTTTCTTCCATAATTTATAAACACTTTGTCTTTGATTAGAGAGCTGTTGGGATAAAACATTTTACTTTTGCTGCTGTGCCCTTTTAAATGTATTTTAAAGACTTTATTTCATGGGTTTTCTTTCTGGTTTTCTGACTTTTATGTTTTGAGAACTTGTGAGTAAACGTAGCACTCCTGACGTGAGAAATTTTTTTGTTGCCTGGTGCCTGGAAGCTGTCTGCTAACACAATCTATGCTTCCATCCTCTAGCTTGTCTCCTTGCTGAACTGTTAACATAAGCTGTTGTTTTAGTCCACTGAGAGGTGACCCATAGTCCCAAATTGATTTTCTCATCTTAGTGACGTGTAGACTGAGCTCACAATACTGTTATTCACGTTTCCCTTCAGTTGTGACCTACAGCTGAATTTGACTCTGATCCATGTGGTGAATTGCGTCAATCCTCTATGCTCTCCCTTCTCTCCATCCATCTATATTCAAAATCCTCTATACTGTGTTTCAGCTTTTTGCAAGAATTATTGTTTGTGCTTTGTATCGTTAATAATAGAGATGTAAAGTATGTTCACAGGATGAGTGAAAAAAAAAAAATGTCATGGTAGACAAAAGTATTTTCAGCCAGTGATTTAAATCAAGGATGGGGAAGTTCTGAAAAATATGAGTAAAATCCAAACTGCCTTCATCTCTTGAAAATAATATAACACATGCAGAAAGTGGATTAGATCTTGGAAAGGCAGCTGGGGAAACCTGAGGTCTTACTAGTGCAGTTACTAACTTTGGAAAAGTTATGTTTCTGCTCTGTACTTTACCTTGCTTATCTCTGGATTAAGGGATAATATTTCTCAAATACCTGCTGAACTTCACAGTTTTTTGCAGAATCTTTGAAGAAGCTCAACTAAAGGTGGTCTGAAAACTTCCAAATTCAGTGTCACCTTTTCCTGTTGTAAAGTGAGCTGCTACTGCTCTAAATTCAGGGCCTGGGAAGAAAGATTGCCTGTGTAAGTCAGGAAGAATAGAGCATACCTAGGCTCGAAGGGATATATGGATACATCTCATTAGAGAGGTTCTAAATAAAGTCGGTGGAGGGAAGAGCAGAGCCAGCCAGTCTCGCTATTTCATTTCAGTGTTTCACACTCATCCTTGCATGTATGCGTGCAGACAGTATATTTTCTGAGTAGGTCTAAGCATCATTCATGGATTTGTGGAGCTTGCTAAACTCAGGAAGCTTTTGGAACGCAGATACTCTTTTTTTGGAATTCATCGTATTTCAGTGTATAATGGTTTTTGATAATTGAATTAGGCTAAAATTTGAAAAAACAAACATCCCAAAAGGTGATATTCTGTCTCTCTCCATACACATGCACACATGTGCACGCACATTTACTATATATACACTCTATTCTAATAGAAGCCTGCCTACATAAACCTAACCATATAAAACATACCATAGGAAGCAAAAGTAAATATAGGGCTAGAAGGAAAATGAGAGTTCTTCTGGTCTAGCCTTCAAGACAGGATCAACTATAACGACATCATTCCTAATGTACTTTTGTTTAACCTCCTTATCTCCGCAGATGCATATATTCTGAGCAATGTATTCCAATTTTGTAGTGTACTTTGTTAGAAAGAGTTTTCTAATGTCTCGCTTGCATCTGTGGTGACCCGCTCAGAGATTGCTCATTCCGCCCAGTCTCAAGGGGGATGGAGGAAGGGTGTGGCAGGGGGAGGAGAGCCAAAACGCCATGGGCTGGATGGGAGCACGCCTGAAGGGAGGGGAGGAATGAAGGAGGATGTATCCATGGTGTGTGGAGTGAGCAGAAATGAAAGGAGGGCACATGGAAAGGAAGGACATAAAATGGCAGAGCATCCCGACGGTGCACAGCGTAAGTGCAATGAAAGAAGGCTTTGGCGTCTTGCATGCTTCCTAGGCCCACCCCCAGTTTGAATTGTTTGGTAAGCTGCTGAAGTGGAACTGCTTAGTTGCCCAAAGCAGAGTCTTCCTGCATCTGGAATATTGTCTCTGTTGGGAGTTAATTACGTGGACTGAATAATTAATGTTCACTTTTGGTAAATCAAATAAAATAACAAAGCTGATTTTAGTCTCTGGTACAATTTGTATAACAGATATTTTTCATGTGCAAACAGAAAGGCTAGAACAGCAGAAGAATAGAAATACTATGATATTTAAAATCATAAAAAGCATATTTTTTAAATCCAGGGTCATCTTAACTTTGTTCTCACCCCAGTAAATGTGTACAGTTATGTGCTATGTTACTGTGGAGTAGAATTAAATGAAGAACACAAGATGTTTATAATCACAAGTGCATTTTCATACATGCAAGCTACTAATAAAACTACCAAGTGTAAGAAAGAAGGCAGTGTAGAAAGAAATTGCATTTTCTTTTTCTTGCATTGTTTTTTATCACAGTATCTCAGTAATACCTGAAGTGGTATTTTGCAAGATCATCACCCAGAGTTTAGGTGTCTTGCTGTGTATGTTTCTGTCACTTCATGTCTCCTAATGTTAAGAAAAACAGCCAAGATCACTGTTCGTGTCTCTTGAAAAATAATCCTGGGGATTACTTTCATTCTCTTGAGACGCATGTCTAGAGAGATACTAATGCCAGTGAAATGGGTAACAGCTTTTACTAGTAATTTCTTTTTTTTTTTTTTTTCTCCTTCCCCCCCTTCATAATTTATCTGTATTTTGGAAGTCACAGAATGTTTACAAAAAAAATGTAAAAAATCTGTAAAAAGGCTGATCGCATTTTCAACCTTAAAAGTGGTGGTGTTGCAAAATATATTTTTTTTTTTTTAGGAATAATTCTTAAGGGATAGTTAATATTTTATGGCTTACAAATATTCCTCCGCCAACACTTTAGCATTGCCAGGCTTTTTTTGGGTCTGTTTCAAAAGTAATATTTTTTACAACAGCTTTTACTTCCAAACTGTATTCTCTGAGTTCTCTCATGATTTTTCCTATCTGCAGGTAAGCTTTCATAAGCGTCCAAACCAGAACAATCCACTGTCTTAATGCATATTGCAATAAATGCCTTTCATAATCAATTTTTGGGGTCTATAGAAACAACACCGTAATGTTTCCAAGGCAGTTGTCTCTCCCGTCCTTAGATGGGTGGCTGCAGAGGGCTGTGCTGGACAGGTAAGAGGAGAAAAGGTGGAGTTTGCTGGCAGGGGGTTGTGCTTATTCTCCAATCTTAGTAGTACATTTTAAGTAGAAAATCTATGCCTCTGTGAGAAAGGTGCTGTAAGTGTTTAGGAGCAGGCAGAAATAACATGTATAATCCCAAAGCAGTATTGAATCAAGGTCAATTTAAGAATGTTAATAAAGGTGTTTCGTCGTGCCACTCTAATCTTCCCGTTCCTTGTTTTCTTCTCTGCTGCGTCCCCAAGCAAACACCACAGTCAGGAGCACTCCAGTGGCCTGTGTGGCATCTGTTGCACCAGCGAGACCGCAAATTCACAACGGAGAACAGGAGACAGCACGTTCCCTCTCGCAGGCATTTGCAGCATCCGTCAGCATGGGAGCTCCTGCCGCACCGAGGCCGTGCGGCTCTGGAGCGCCCGGGTGGGTTGTTGTGCGCGTGATCTGGCTGCATACGCTGCAGCACCAGCAGCCTGGCTAGTGGGATGCATCTTGCACCTCTCCAAAGTATTGGTGCGGTTGACATTACTACAACGTACGCGTCTTTCTGGATTAATTATGCCCTTCTGGGATCTGAAGCTCTCAACTGCATGTTAGTTTCTTTGTATTTGATTTTTTAAATGCAGGTTTGCAATGAATAATGTTTAGTATCTGTTCTGGTAACTGTTTATTCTTCTATCTCCTGTTTTAAGTGGGTGGTGGAAAAATACAGTGTCATTATAAATGGAAATATTTAAGCAATTAAAATTGAGCAGTACTGTTTTCATGCATTTCAAGTGTATGGGCATATACAGGTACTTTAGATAAAACATTTCACTTCCAGCTTTAGAAAATCACTATTAGGAACTCCGAGGCAACTTCTTTTCTACCCAAGCAGAGAGTGCTGGAGTCTAGCAGGTAACCATGACACAATAATTGGTTACAGAAATGCAGTTCTAGGCATGTGTAATGAATTCATAGAACTGTAGAGTAATTTGGGTTGGAAGGGACCTTTAAAGGTCATCTAGTCCAACCCCCATTTTGCTTTCTCTTTTCTTCCGTCCCAGTATTGTAGCTTGGGGTTGGTTTCCTTTCATTCCCCCCTCAGCTGCAGAAGACATGGTACTCTGCAACGCTTTGTTTTTATCCATAGTAGATAAAGGTTTTAGCTGTAGATAGACTCAAAACACGGTCCCTTTGAGGTACTTGATATGAATCACATTGTTTCAGGGATGCTTTATAGCCCGTCCCAGTGCAGTGCTTTCCGTGAAATACTCTCACATAACACCTATCAGCATTCGCAGGTGCTTATTTATTTTTGATAGGGGGAAGGTAGGGAAATTCTGCCTACCAAGTAGGGTTTCATGCTGTACATTGTGTGAGGAAATGCTACTGGGTCTTTCCTCAGCAGTCCAGTATCAGCTGCATAGTTTTTGTTGCCTGATCTGGGTTCTTTAATCCCAGTAGCTGGAAATTTCCTCTCTCTCTCTCCTCTTTCTTCCACCTAGCAATATATTATAACAACATTACTTTTAGTGAAAACTCAGTTAATATTCAGACACAATTATAATTGACACCGAGCCAGCTGTGTTATTTGAGGTGGAAGGAGGATATTCTTTGACTGTAATATCTCTTAGTGTTACTACGTCTTAATACTCCCACTCCCTTCTATATATAGGTCCTGCATTAAGTCAAAAAGCACATATACTATTCTCTCATTTGAGGGTTTTACGCTAGGTGTTTTGTGAACTGTGCTGCCTCTTAGTTGTTCTGATATAGGAAATAGTTTGGTTGTGTTTTGTTTTTTTTTTTTTAAGAAAATCTGTTTATTCTTGGCTTTTTTTTTCTTTTTTAATTATTCTGTTATTGAAACGAATATTTTCTATGAATCCTGATCTCATTTCATTTCTACCCCCATCAGACATAAAGCAAGTTTAATGACAAATTGTTTGAGTCTGGGAGAGTGTTTTGGCAAAGTATCATGGTATGCTAGTCCTGGCTGTTTCACTCTTCCTCAGATGTTTGCTCCTCTCTAGTGTCAGAGCACCGGTATTGGGCTGGACAGACTTCTGCTTTCACCACAGGTGACCACTCCTATATTTCAGTGTTTTGATACAACCTTTCCTCTCACCCTCTGGAAAGATGCTGACTCGATAAGAGATTGCCTGAGATCTGATTTTGATTCTTTATATTTGATATTTCTGAATTTTACACAAATTATTATGACTGCCTTGCAAATGGGTAAGGGAGGAGAATGCGATTTCACTTCTCAGTGACACAAATGTCATTGTGCTGAGCAGGTGATTTTCATATATATCAGATCAATGTATATTTGCTTTCCTGCTGAGCCTTGGAAGTTTTTTCTACTGTAAAGCTGCTCTAAACTGTAAGCAAACTTTTACTATGTTACGCTGGCATTGGTTTTTTTCATGTCAAGATTTTTAAAAAGGAAGGAATTCCAACTAACTAGCAAGAAAGCGTATGTTTTTCTTTTATAAAAAACCCCAATCTCATTGATTTTGATGAATGACTGGATTGAAAAATGTTAAAAATCAGATTTGACCAGTCTTTGTACCAGAGGGACTCTCAGACTTGTTCTAACAATGAGAAAAAAAAAAAAAGAGGGGGGGGGGAGGATAAATAAGGGGAATAAAAAGCAATTACAATAAAATGACTTTTTCACTTTTAAATTTCACCTCCATTTTTTAAAAATTATTAACGTTAACTAGGACAACTCTAACTGTAAAGGATTAAAGAAAGAATATTTAGGTTGCTTCTAAGTTATTTACTTCAGTGTTTCATCAGTATCTCTCTTTGTTCATGTTTGTTTCTTCTATTGCTTCCAAAAAGAAACAAGAAAGGTGCATTTTGATTTCTTTCTGCACCTGCCCAATAGTGGTGGAAGTGGAGAGGTTTGGCACCAAAGGACGTGAGCTCGGAAGGAGAATTAGGAGCTGGGAGGCTGCAGCTCCCCCGTCAGAAATGGCACTCCTGGGCACACAGGGCTTCTGCATGCAGGAGGGAGCTGCTGTGCCAAAATTCACTTCCCAATTCACCGTGCCAGTCTGTCCTGCCCTGCTGCTTTCCCTGTGTGAGCYCCTCAGTCATTTAAGCCTAGAAAAGGTAACAGTCCAAGTAAATGTGTTTTTTGTGGTTGTTAGGGTTTTTTTCTGGTTTGTGTTTGTTTGTTTGTTTGTGGTTTTTTGGTTTGGTTTTTTGTTTTTTTTTTTCCTTTATAATAAAACCAACACAAATCAAAGAAAAGCTTTCTGCACAGGTGTACTTGTTCTAATACTTGTTCTCTCTCTCTTCTGTATACCCTAAACCACACACAAGTTTCACAGGCAAAATAATAATGGGAGGTGAACCATCCAGAATGCACCTCCCTCCCCAGTCTTCCTCCATGCATGGGTACAAAAGAATTTTGTGTGGTCAAAATTTGATGGGAGTAGAGGAGCTATGCTGAGGTTGCTAAGCTACAGCATACAACATGTAGTTGTGTGGTTGTGGTGGTGGTTCCTTCACTTTCATAATAAGCTCAATATTTCACAGCACTCAGCACTGTGAAGGATTCAGAAGGGTACTGTCTGTCTGCACAAGATCACACATGAGCAGATGTTTCTGGTGGTGGGGCTGCCAAATAGCTGAACAGAATATGAGATCTTAAACAGCAGTCGAACTGTTGACTTGTAGGTCTTTTGCTGCTCTGCCTTACTGCAATACTGGAGCACAGTAATGCAGGTCTCCCTGGCTGTGCTCTTCAGTGGAGGGTTCGGACTTTGATCAGGAAGATATTCACAGTGGCTTCAGGGACAGCTGCTAACTACAAGGACATATGCTCAGCTAAATCTCTTTGTTTCCATAAAACTCTCTAAAAATCCATGATTAATATCCAGGATCTTAAAAAAATTCAACAGTTGTTTCTTGTTGAACTAAATTGCAGTTTGGTACTCTGCTGTGCGAGTATGCTGTCCTTGCATAGTTTCTCCAAGCTGTGTTCAGAATGGTTATTAGTAGGATTTAGTTAGGTCAGTGTCCTGCCTGTAGCTTTGGTTTCTCTGGAGGGGTGATCAAGGCGTACAGTATTGCTACTATTGGGGTTTCTCTGTGGGAGTTATTTTTGCTGATTTTAAACTTGCCCATTCTTGTTTTGCCCAGAGGAGCTGAATGCCCTCTTGTCGTGGTTTAACCCTGGCAGCACCTAAACACCACGCAGCCGCTCGCTCACCCCCCACCTCCGGTGGGATGGGGGAGAGAAKCGGGAGGGCATGAGTAGGAAAACTCGCGGGTTGAGATAAAAACAGTTTAATAATTGAAATAAAACAAAGTAGAATAGTAATAGTAACAGTGATAACAGCAACAACAATATACAAAGCAGGCGATGCACAATGCAATTGCTCACCACCCGCCGAACCGAACGAGAGCCCGGGACCCCCCCCACACCCTTAGTTTTTATACTGAGCAKGACRTYRCATGGTATGGAATACCCCACTGGCCAGCTGGGTCAAMCACCCCGRCTRTGCTCCCCCCGCCAGCTTCCCATGCACCTGGCAGGGCATGGGAGGCCGAAAAGTGCCCGGTGCAAGCACCGCCCAGCAGCACCCAAAACCTCAATGGGCCATCAACGCTCCTATTATACCAAACCCAAAACACAGCACACCCTCCCCAGCTACTGGGAAGAAAGTTAACTCTGTCCCAGCCGGAACCAGGACACCCTCTCACCATCCTCTCTTTTGCAGGTGGATTCTCAAACCAATTTATAAATACTGATAAATCCACATGTTATGTCATGAGATAGAAGATTGCTATCCCTACTATACAGATAGGGAAATAAAAGATAAAAGCAGCTTCTACTCTGAATTCCTATTTTGCATGTGCTTATACTAAGATGCTGAATGCACAAGTATACACAGCTCAGCACAGTCATACATATAATCGCATAAAAGCAATTAAGTTTCTGAAACTGAAATACTCTATATGTTTTGCAGTACTGGAGCAGAGTACGGTATATCCACTGGCATTCACGTATTTGCTGTTCTGCTGCCACCAACGGTGGCTACCCGGCGTAGCCAGGTGGTGGTGCAGGGCTGCATCCCATCTCCCGTGAAGTGCGTCCTTTCGTCCTTTCCCCATGGCTGCATGCTGTGCTTTTCAATAAAGCCACTCTGGGTACAGTTTAAACTTTCATTGGTTTAAAAGCTGATTCTTTTAAATGGAGTCCACTACAATTCAAATGCAAATATTAGTCATGTTCTTACGAATGTTCAAACCACTTAAATCCCTCTAATTTATTTGCCTGAATGATTTCCTCTGGCAGTGAATTCCCCTGGTTAACTCTCTGCTCTCCTAAGGAGTATTGCATTTTTATCTGTTTTCAGAGCTGCTGCCTTTCAGTTTTGTCAGTGCCCCCATTTCAGGTTTCTCTGCAGAGTTGGTGTTTGATTTGCCACTTGATGAGAAATATCCTTGCCTAAGGAAAGAGACTTGAATTTGGCAGCAAGTGGAGTGGGTGGGTATAACATCTGCACAGCTACACAAAACTGTCACTAGGGCTCCTGCTACTCTGTGCAGGAGATGGAATATTTCCTAATGAATTAAATCCCTTGAATCGGGTCACAACAGGAGAATTTTGTTTTGCTGCAGAACAGCAATGATAAAGATCTCTGTTTACACTTAGTGTAAAAAATTGTTTACACTTTTTAATTTTCTATTCCTGTTCCCCTCACCCGCTGAAGACACTAAGTATTTTTGAGCTTGGCAAATGAAACATCTTGAGTGAAAGTGCAACAGTTTTTTATATATCCGTAGAATAAAGCAACTTGCATTCATCTGACCTGGTCATAAAATGATTCAGGCAACTGGGGAAGGGTTGGTTATCTGGAGAGCCACTCGCTGGAAGTGGTGCAGAAGTCTGTCCAGAACTGCACAGACATGAGTTGAGATGCCACATGATTATCCATTCCCGGGGAAAGGTTGAAGGCAAATGGCTTGAACGCAACACCCACTACACAGCGTGCGGCAGGAAAAGTTGGTGCCCTCAACAAGCTGTTCTGCGGTGCAGCAGCTCATCYGGGGGCTTCAACGGACTTGTCAGATTTCCCTAATGTACAAATAAGTGCTCTGTTAGAGGGGAAGGGAACCCTGACACACAAGGTAATTCGTTTCATCTGACTTTAAGCATCTACGTGGCAGGTGTTTGAATATTCCCATTTTTATTCAATAATTTTATTGTATTTATCTTGCATTCCTGTGTAGTCAATGGAGAGAAAGAGGCATGTTTAAGGGATGCTCTGTCTGACCCCGTTTTGCTCCTTCCAGGAGGAGTGTAGATGAGCAGCTGAGGCGTGAGCCTCTGCCATCGCTCACAGGAACGGCCGCCTCGCAGCCATGCCTGCCGCCTGCCAGAGGGCTGCTTTAGGGGGTAAGAAACATCTAAAGATGTTAGGAGAAATGGAGCGCTAGTAGCGATCCTGACACGGACTGGTGGCTTCGTGGTAGTGCTCCCTCCCTCCCTCCCTCCGAAGTGGTGCTATTGTGTTTAATCAGTTATTTTTGGAGATGGAGGATACATCTGGGGAGTACTAAAGTAGTGGGGATCAAAATAGAGGATCCTTTACTATATACAGATGATGCAGCCCCAAAATGCTCTCTTATGTCCGTTAGTGCTTTTGTTCATTTTTTGCTCTTTGGATCCATGGATAGCTATAAACAATCATCTTGTTTCTTCTTGCTGCACTGTTGTCTCATCAGAGGCCTACATAGAATAGTCTTCCCTATGTTTGATATACATTAATTTTTATTTATATGTATCTTTGATCTCTCTCCACACAAATACATGTGTATATGTGTGCTCACACGCACGCTCACAGTGTAGTGGTGCCTGACCATCTGCTTTGAATTACTGGAAAGGAAATTTTATGTAAAGGCCATCCAGGGACTATTAAAGAGAGAGGCAGAGGGAAAGAGCACTCTCTAATCAGCAGTTCATTAAATAGCAACAACTTGTGGCAGAATTGTGCTTATGAGACTGCTGAGCATTTAGGTATCCTTAATTGTTTAAATTGGGAATTTGAAAACTTATTAGGATCTTGGATAACTGCTTTTGAGTTATCCAAGAGAGGCAAGGTAAAAAACCTTATAAACAGATAAAAAACAGTATGTAGCAAACAAGGGTGAAGCCATGTCCAAGAGAAACACACACATTTAGGAAATCGGTTAAATTAGATAGAAAGGGTGAAAATCACATGGCGGAAACCAAACAAAAGATGGCCCTGACGCTGTCTGTCTGCGGATGGATTTATGAGTTTGTGGAATAAACCTCTTTGGAGAGTCACAAAGGTGCTGGGGGGYTTAAGGGTCAGGGAACATATTCAGAGTCTATAAAATAAAAATAATCATAATCGGTGAACCAGGCTTTCTTAAAAGTAACTCTACTCAAAATGCAAAGTCAGCTGTATTTTTAAAAATCAAGCAACACAGTCAAGGATGTAATATTTGCTGTGTATTTTGGGAAGAGGAAGATAAGGGTACTGTAAAAACACTGCTTTCAAGTTTAGAAGGAAAAAGTAGGTCAGGAGATTTTCATCCTTCCTTTACTTTTACCCTGAAGGGACTAATCTTATTTCAGATCTAGCAAAGCATACAGACCCATAATCTATAGAATATTTTATGTAGGAAACTGTAGCATTTGTACAATCAGCATTTAATCTCAGTCTCTGTGGTTAGAGAAATATATGCAGCAGATGAATGCTGAGTCATTAACTCAATATTAATAATGCATTAATGGCCACCTTATGGACCTCAAAATTGCAGATCCTCCTCCAATGCCAGGAAGTCTGACAGCTTAAACAAAACAGACAAGGAATACTGTACCCCCAAACTGCCTTAAACAGAAATTCTGAAAATGGGATTTGAGTAAAAGACTGAAAATTTTTTCAGTACATGAAATATAAACAGGATGAAACTTCAGGGTGGCAACCCTAACTCTAGCTACTCCATCATTTTTTTATGATCTTGGCCATAAAGTTCATCTTTCCTAAAAGCTAAGACCAAATTTTCAAATGTCAATGCCTAAAGTCAGGCAATTGAATGAATAGCCTGACTTTCTTAAAGGTACTGTTTGAAGGCTTTCTACTTGAATTGGCTTTGAACTGTGGAKAGACAGGTGCCACTTGTTTTTCACCTAAAATAGGACTACTTGCATGGGTTTCCAGAAATAGGTTTCATTGCAGGAATCTGCAGACTCCAGAGTCTGAAAATGGGAGGACACATGGAGTCTCCTCTGGGTGGCAGTAGGTTACGTTGCCTCCCGTTGCCTCCTCTTACACTGCTGAGGTGTAACACAGCAAGCTATCACGATGGTGGCCAATTTGCTGGGTATTATGGCACATTTGTGGAGACAGTGCCCAGATTTGTCAGCAGAAGCAACATCAGCTGAGCAATTTAGAGGAGAAGCAACAGCTGGGGAAATGGAGATTTTTGGTATTTTCTGTCCAGAAGCTTTCTTCCAAGTTCAAAGCTAAAAACATGGTGGTAGAATTTCTGGTCTTCTCTCAGGTGCTTCATGTAGGTCTAGTGAAGCAAGACGTAGGGATTATTCAGGAAAAGGCAGAAAGGATTTGAGGGAAAAACAATTTGCTCCCGTCCTTCTTATAACTTGCATATTTCCCCTCATGTTTGAGAAGTCCAAAGCCACTTTGCAATCTCTCTTTTGAAATATTCAAGGASTGGGAAATTTTGTGCTTATGTGACAGTATTGCTCTGGCTACCTGGCCGCCTGGCTTGAGGAGATGGGTAGGAACATTGCTGGAGATCTTACGGACATGAGTTCATAAGCAGGATCTGCTGCTGTTCTCTGAGTTACCTTCGCATGATGGTTACGTGCACAGGCAACCTTGCAGTGCCACCAGTCTGATCCTGTGGGTTGCTTGTGGAATAAGAAAGATAAGCAAATTCAGACTGACAGGTGGGCACTTCAGTTTTCAGTTGGTGAAGGATTATTTCAGTGCAGGTATTGATAACCAGGGTGATAGCATGCCTTGGATTTATTTGTGAGAACTCATACCTTGCTGCATAACTTACTGGTTCTTGACACAGTCTTTTCCATATAAAGGTCAGAGATTGGCCAAAGGGCTGAAGATTTCCTACAGCAGATTTCCTATGGCAGCGCCCCCTTCCCAGATGGGGGGATATGGTTTTTATTTCACAAATGGGCTGAAGCAGTATCACTTCTCCCTGTAAAAATCTGCATGCCGAGCAGTGGGGGGAACGCCTGAGCACCGTGCTCACCATTTCCCTCACGGGGAAGTGGTTTCATTGCAAGCAATGAAATCGCACCAGCTGATGTGCAAATAGATTGCCCTGATGATTTAACTCACTTCCATTTTGACAGTGGTGAACAACACAGGTTGTACAGTAAACCATACAGTATAGTGTTTTCTGACAAAAATAATAAACCGAGATGCCYGTCATCTGCTGTAGGAAGTACTGAAAGTTAAATGGTCGTCATAAAATGCGAGAGTTGTTATCGATCATTGCTGTCTCCCCTGAAGGGTCTAGGAGACATGTAACTGTGGTGTAGGTAGTCACCTTGCCTTTGGGTTTTTTCCCTTAAGTCACAAATTTTCACATTTGAGTTAGCGCTAACTGACTGGTGCTGTACCTTTGGCAGACGAGAGGTGAAGGTTGCTCTGAGCCCAGCAGTCCCTCCTTGTTTGAGGAAAGGCTAAAGAGTTTCACTGTCTAGCAGGTGGCTGCAATTTTGAAAATAGCTTCTTAATAAATTTTCTTCCCCCTGGTTTTTGTCTGACATGCTAATTAAGCTCACCAGGGAAGTGTGTGGCTTGGATTCCTCCTTTGCTCTCAGGCTCCTGCAAACAGGCAACAAATGTAAATGTATTTATGCAATTGTGGCAAGGGGGAAGGCGTCCAAATTCTTGACCTGTGAACGTACCGAAGCGTTTAATCCGAGAGAAGGAAAACAGGGGCATGCTGTTCCTGAGGCACTGTGGGCAGGGCAGGGGTGCTAATGAATTGGAAGACAAAGGCTAGATGCCCCAGAAGAGAGTGGCAAGTGTGTGAAAAACAGATTGTGTGAGTAATTACTTTTGCATACCTTCCTGACCATTATCAGCAGGACTGGATTTTTGATGAAAAAACTTAATTAAAAAGTTTAATTTTTTTCCTCTTAAAAAACTGTGCACAGGGGCTCATTGGTCGGTGGAATTTAGGACACTGATTAATTGCTTTCAAGTGATCAGCTGTGTGAATCCTGCTAAGATGAGAGAAACAATAAAAGTTGGCAACCTGCTGGGCTACTGGTACAAATACTTGAGCACCATTTCTAAAGTAAGGCTTTTCTGACGACTGCCCCATTGTTGCAGTTGCAGGTARGTATTTGCTGCAAGAAAGGACAGAGGGGACTCTGGCAAGCAGCAGCTGCACCAATTTTGCAATCTTATGTCCCCTCATTATTTCTGTCTGATTATTTCTTTACCCTTAGGAGCCTTCCCTAGTGCTGGCCCCTGTGTGAGGTGCTGTGCAAATGCAGACCTGGCATCTTTCTTCTACAGTAATGCACTGCCCCCTGAGCCTGGGGATGTGGTTGACTGTGGCATGGGGCCTTGGAGCAGGAGCCAGGATTTAATTGCATGAGGTCCAGGCTGTGCTGCAGACAGATGTGAGGGGAGCCAGCTCTCTGTTTTGTGTCAGATGCAGATCTGCGAACACCAGGCAGAGATCTCGACTTCAGGACCTTGCTGCATAACAGAGGCTTTTACAGGCAGCGGGACATCGATTGCAGTGGTTTTCATGTCTGTATTAATACAAATGTAGTAATTAAAACAGTTAATAAAACACAGCAAGGCTGTGCGTTGTACATGGCATATGCTATGCCTGCATGGCAGTATCCACTCTTGAGAACGATGTTTTTTCGTTCCTTCCAGGCTTACATTTTTGGTTCATTTAAAATGCTGTGGCATCATTCACTCTTCATATTGGTTCTTGTGGGTACAAAACCCACCATGTTACAGCATAGCTAGTCCAGGGCAACTTGAAATGTTTTTTTCCCCCGCATGGGCAAAAGCCGAGAACTGAAATGTGTGATAGTTTACAGACGCTCAGTTTCATCTCTTCAGTCTATTTCTTGAAGAGGTCTGAAGTAAAGTACAGTTGTCACTGACCTCAAAGTGAGAAGCATAAACATTTGCCAGACTTCACACAAAGAAATTGGCAACTGTGGTCCCCTTTGACACTGGTCTCTTGCATTGCCATTCAGCTTTCCAACCTGGAAGACAGCCTCCCCATAGGGAGGAGGGAACATCAGTTGTCTCCAATGCCTTCTGCTGCTTTTTTCTCCCCAGCTCTGCTTCTTCGTTTCACGTTCAACATACAGCAGCAAACTCAGCCCAGAGCACTGGATGAGACAGGAGACAGCAAGCGTGCCTTTCCGCTGCTGCAGCATGCTGGCAGTCTTGCTGCTCTGCTTTCTGCACTGCACTGCCCGGCTGCAACCATTGCCTGGCAGCTCCATCCCTCCCGCCCACCCTTGCTAGCTGGGAAGCAGAACAGGTGCCTCCTATGCTGCTCCAAGTAGCTCTGAAGCAAGACCCTATCCTATGTTATCCTCTCTCCCAGAGCTGCATTTCTGGAGTTTGCCACCTGACACTGTTTAATTCTTGATGATTTACTAATCGGTGCTGCAGATTTATGATCAATTGCTGTTATTCCAGAGCAAGGGACACTTGACTGAATTCCCCCTTTCTTCAGCCTTTCTAGGCAAGCTCTCTGCTGACTGAGAGCAAAGACAGGGCAACTTGGACCTGCAGGCAAGGCCTTCTACACTCAGATGTCACTAAGGAGCCAGTGGCTGGCTGGGTTAATCAGGCTGTATCACCCACCATCRGTCCCTGTTGCTTGCAGGGAAGTAAGTCTACAAAATTCAAGAAGCAAAACTTCTACTAAAAAGCAATATCTGGGTGAGRGGGAGAATGGCAAAGAAGAGGAACAGAAGGCTTGTGCATTCATGTCAATAGTGAGTGATATCCAGGAATGCATGTTGCTTGGAGCGCCTGAAGGGAGAAGCTGTGACTGGCTGCGTGGTGGGTTACTTCTCCCAGCAGTGGGGCTGTGCTGCAAAGTGGAGCCACACTCTCCGACCCTTTGTATTGCATTTACCAGTCAGTCCTCCTTTAACACATCAAAGACTTCCCACTTGCTCCCTTACACATACTTCGGGTGTCCTTGAGGTTTTCAGATAGCAGGGAAAGAAAATGGGATAATGCAGAAAGGTACCACTTTCTAGTTAGGGATTATTTCTGTAATGCTTTCTGTGCCTCTGGGATGAGGCCGAGAGAAGATGTGGAGTTTTAGGTAAGAGGAATGATGGAGGAGTGCAGTAGTTGGCGTTTCAGTTGTGTGAATAGAGAAACATTGGAGTGCAAGTGCTTTGTGTAAATCCTGCGTGCTGCACATACTGCGCACTGGACACTTACGGTCCATTCAAACACCTTCCAAAACCCAACTTCCCARTTAAAACAGTACACCTTGCATGATGAATATGAAGAAGCAGCAGAAAGGATGCCTGTCCTGTAGCTTGTTTTAACAGTGCTTGAAAGTATTAGTCATACAACAGTGGTGAAGAGTCACAGAAAGGCAAGCTTTCTTCTAATGCTAAACAGAGAAATTCATTATGATAAGGCCCAGGGCATTATTCCTCAGGCAAGAATCTCTCTGCTTSCCAGCAGAGAGATCAGAGCTGGATTTTTTCCCTACACTTGTTCATGCATGGCTTCTCTGCTGTTTTGTTTTGAAATACAGGTGATTTTAGGATATTCATTTTTCTTCTTCTTTCCCTACCCCAGAAAAGCCTTGCTAGATTACTGAGAGCTGCTGTTTAGCATGTTATCATCCTTTATTGTTCTTACGGTATGTCTCTCTGTCTTTTTTCCAAAGCATCCTTCACCCTTCACCCTTCCCTTGCATCTTCTCTTTTGCGTAGCAGTGACCGTGCTTTCCTTCAAGAATTACATTTAATGCATAATAGCACTCAGGACTCAGCATTTTTGCGTTAAGCCAAATCCTGTTGCTTTCATATCCCATCAYGCTTGTCAGTCCCTCAATTCAGATCCACTTTCTTAATTTGAACTTGTCCACCTAAGAGCATCCTGCCTTTGGCATGTGCAGCCTTTCTTTTGAAATGCGCTTCCTCGCTGTGCCGTTTTCCTCTTCATTCATCATCTCCAAATTCTTCCTTATGGGATATTCTCTTCTCTCTCCCACTCTCTCACTTGCATTGCTGTAATTAAATATTTTTCTGTTTAGAAAGAGTTAATAGTACTGGGGAAGGATGCAGTCCATGGTATTCCAAATATTGGAGTTTTAGTCTGTTTCACTCTTGCCAGTATGTGGAAACATTAAAAGAAGAGAATTGCAGTAACGAGGCATAGTGTAAGATCCTGGTAATAAAGCGAGTGAGGTGAGCAGCAATCCTGATTCAAAACGCATCCATTCAGAGTGCACCCTCACTGTTCTCCTACCTCTGCACCTAAGTTCCCCTTATCAATACATATAGTATCAAGAAATCCATCTCTTATAACTGAAGAGCATTATTGTTGGTTGGAAGAGTATTGCTTCCCTTGTTCTGTTATCTTACTGATTTACAGAAGATGTACTGTATCCTCAAAGCTAAAAATCAGGAGTTTTTAATATATTTAATGTTCTGCAAATAACTTTAAGAGTCCAGCTCACACTATAGATAAACTCTAGATCTGGCAACATGCTTTAGAGTGCAGAAAGGCCTTTTTATATGAGGAAGGTGTATTTAAATTAACTCTTCCTCCCTTCTTTTCCATCCGCCTTCCTTCCATCCTCCTTTTCCTTATGATCTCCTTGTTTATAGCAAGCCCGAGGAGAAAATAATGTTTCCCAATGCGTCAGGGGCTTGATCTGAAATTGTAGCTGCATAGGCACTTGTATTAATGAAAGCAGCTAAAAGTTTAGTTCTTTGCGGGATGTCAGATGAAAAGCAAATTTCAGTCAAGCTTAAGGATACAGTTACACACAGAGTAAGTGCACTTTGCCCCCAAGTACACAGGGAACCAAATGACAAATTGGCAAACCTCATTGCAGCTTCAGTGGGTTTAGGGAAACAGCACTGAAATAGTAAATCTGGTACCTCCTGGATTGTTTTTTCTTTTGAATAAATTGACTGAGATCCTAGACAGTTCTGTTTTTCTCAGACAGTAATTCAGGGCACAGAGTGATCATAAAAGCTTGATGACTTACTTTTACCCATAGTTACTGGCTAACAAGGTGGTAGTTAAGAAATGAACACAAAGTTCCTGTCTAGAATTGCCTACAGTGAAAAGACATGTTTTGGAAAATTGATGGCATCAATGAGCTCAAGTCTGTCACTGTTTTATTTGGTGGCTTCCCATGCCGAGAGTTTGGAGTCACTGCTTATAATACTCGAGTTTGTGCTGATGTCACTTGGTCTTATGAAAAAAGCAGGATTGGTTTCTACCTGAAAAGAGCCGTGTATCGAAAACTCTCCTTGTAGAGTAAAGTTGGAAGGGACCTCCAGAAGTCATCTAGTCCAGCTTCCTGCTCAGAGCAGCACTAATGTTGTAGTTAGATAAGATATATTGGAAGAGACTGAAGAAACAACAGTGTATAAACACATTAAGGACTGGAAAACATTAATACGCTACCTATRTGTGTTGCCTAATTATTAAGACCCTGTTTTCAGGTGCTTCTAATTTTTGCCACACTTTAACTGTTTAGGCTGAAGTTTTCTGTGCTGATGATTATGGGTCTGAACAGACAGCTCATTTATGAAACAGAATTAAAGAATATCTTCTCTCCCCCATGTAAATATTTTCATGAACTTTCCTTTGAAGAACTCTAGCAATCCTATGCTTTGGAGCAAGAATATGACTTTCAGATAAGGTTTTGGACTTTGTGTCATCTAGGTGGAAATCCATGCGGTATGCTTTAAATTCTTTGAATTTCATAACTAAGATTTCACAAGACTGACCATCACTGTCCCTACTTCTGCAGCCCTGGGCTCCAACGCTGAGTCTCGCCCTAAAACCAGTGCTGAGGATGAAGCCTGCTTCATTCCTAAACTCCCTGGGTTCCCATGGAGTGTCTAGGAAAAGGCTGTCTAACTCAATTGCAGATACCACAAGATTTAAAACAGAATTGGGTATTGATTTTATGCCATGTGATAGAATCTTTGGGCTTTTAAAAAAATTACTCTATTAAAAAACCASAGAACTTCCTAGATTGTTATGCAGGTAACAAGGTAGCTCCAAAGAATATTATTAAGGCTATAAAGGCCAGTGCTCACAAGACTGTGAAATGCCAGAAGGAAGGATATCTCCATGATCCTGCTTTCCCCCCTGTTGTTTCTAAATTGTGATATACTCTTTCTAACTGGTTGATTGCACTCTGAGTTTTCCACAATACTTTGGTCTCATTTGTAGTACAGAACAGAGGCTGTTGCACTTACTTACTTTATTTGCTTCAGCAGCTGAAAAGTGCACAGCAACTGAAGCAAGAGACTGCGGGAAGAAACGATACGGTTAAAGGCAGGTGAGAGCTGCCCTGGAGAGCTGCATCCTGTTTCTGCCTGTTGCATCATTTTCCTGAAGTGGCTTAAACCAAACTTCTCTCTCGTTAGTAATGATAAGATCCTCTTTTTTTACTGGATGAGACTTGGGTCCTGGTTTGCAGAAAGGTTGAGCACACAACCACAAATGAAGTCATACCTAAACCAGAGAGAAGATCATGTCCTATGCTTCTCAGCTGGGATTCCTGAAAGTCAGTGGATATATTTTTGACCTTGATCTCTCTGTAAATCAGTTACAAATATGTAAAACGTGGATGATACAGTGCAAAAAAATAACTAATATTTGTGAAGCAGTTGGGTTCAGTTGTGATGGTAACACAGGCAYGGTCAGCAGGAAATGAATAGTTTGGCCTTCTGAGTAGAATGTGAATAGTGCACAGTATGCAAGACCTGCGGCTAAATGTAGAAGTATGATGAGAAAGCAGTCGCACTTAATAGTTGTCTAGTCGCTATAGAAACTATAGTTTCTATGCACTGATTGAGGGAAGGACCCTGTAGAAAAAACCTATATGAGCATTTGAAGTTTGTATTCTAAATTATGCTTGATAGCTGGATTAAGGCTGCTGAAGCAACTGTAATTCTGACATCTCTTTAAAGCTTTAAAATGTGAGCTTTAAGCTTGCATGATCTTATTATGTAGGGTTCTTTTAATAGTGTTTCCATGTGTAAGATATATTGGTGAACTTTATAAAACAGTATTAAAGACTGACTCTGTCTACTCTAGCTGTCTTCTTCCCATCCTTTCTTTTTAATATATAGGCAGATTTTTAATGTCAGTGGTTTGGGTTTTGTTTTGTATGTGTATGCCTGTGCATTGTCCAACAGATTGACTGTACTGTTTCTTCCAAAACACAGGAGGCTTGCACCATTTGAGACATTTACCAGTGCAGATGACTGTGTCATGTAGGTAAAATGCTGCTACATCAAAGAAGTGGTTCTTTAGACCATCGATATGCTTCATGCTGATGTAAATGACTGCAGAAGATACAAGGCCACAGGGAATCAAGGTCCATATTTTAGAACAAAACATGTAACTTTGCTGCAAGTGATTTACAGGCAGAGTTTGTTTATGCTTCCCCTGCCATAGTAAATAAACAGTGCTGTTCTGGATGTTCCATCAAACAGTGCTGGAGGTTTGTGAAATATTGGGCTTGCTGTAACAGGAGACGGGCTCCGTTTTTTATTTTAGAATAGTTAGCGAGCTAGCTTCCTTCACAGATTCATTTCACTGCCTGCCTCTATAAATTTTATTTAAATACTTTTGGGGGGGCAAAAATTTTAGCTTGTGCTTGGAATGTCCTCAGAAGTTTGTTATCTAGAGAGAGAGGAACAGCCCTTGTCACACATCACGCGTGATTATCTCCCACTTAGGGATGGAGACAGGCTTGAACAGTGCAGGACTGTGTCCCTGCCTTGACTTCTGTGAATAAATCACTGCTCTGTTTCTGTTTCCCACTTATAAAGTAGGAATTATATTACTTAGCTCACCCTGATGTAAAAAGTTTTTGTTCACATAAAACTTGGTGATGGAAAGCGGTTCATATCATTAATCATTTTTAGTTCCTTGAATGTATTAGACTGGCAACCTAAAGAAAAAACTACAGCCCTAGAAGAAGCTTAAAAAATAGAAAGCAGTCAAAAGAGAGTATAAAATTAACCAGGGTCCACCCAGGCTCTTATTTTCTTTATTATTTTCTTTATTTTAACATTTTTTATTTTTTTGAGGCAGTTTAGATTGTTTAGGACCTTAGATCTAAATGTCTTGTTAATCCATTTCCTTCCATTCTCTGGTCTCTCACACCATTTGTGGGAACTCGGTCAGCACAGGTGGCCACCTGCATGCCCCAGCCGGTGCGGCGTGCCAAGAATCACCAGCTTGTCCTGGTGTGGCGTGCCAAGTTCCTTTCCTTCTCTTGCAGGAAAGTTCAGTTTTGGAAGAGCATTCTCAACTTGCAGCTACATACAGCGTTCCGGCTGTGAGGGGAGGGGTTTGGAGGAAGGCTCAGGGCCAGCCGTAGTCTCCAGTCAGACTCAACCGTTAACGCAGAGTCGCTCCCTGGGAACTGAGGACTGAAACGGGGTAGGAATTTCTGGAAGAAAAATGCATCTGTTTAATTACTTCCTGAATTGTGTGTGCAGAGTCATAAAATATTTCCAGTTTCTGGCATTTTTCCTTCACAAGAAAGGTGACCTGTACGCTTCTAGTCATTAGCTTCTGTTCTTGCATATATGCAGCGGGTAGCGCAGTCATGAAGTAAAGATGCAAAGTAGAGTACAAAACCCAATATATAACTTAGATAATTAATTACTATAAAAGTTACAGGTTGCTTCCTGGTGAAGTTGTATTTGAATCTGAAATAGAAAATGTCACCGATTCTCAGTAATTGTTCAGGTGAGTAGTAAAGCCTTTGGGTCGAAGTAAGTACAAAATAAGTACTGATGTAATAGCAGGGAAACTTTCTGAAGTTTCTGCAGAGGAGAAAAGCACGTGCTTAGTTTAAAATTAGGGCAGATCTACTGACTTGACCAGACCCATGGCTGAAAAATCTATGTCTTAAAACATGAACACATATCTGTATCTTAAAAAATAATTAAAAAATAAGAGAGTGCTAACTGAAAACGTGCCACTTGCAGTGTAAGGTCTGTTTTATTCAGGTAGATATAGCTCATCACGTGAATATAGAACAAGCTGGCTGGCTGGCCCGTGTTTGGCTCGTGGAGCAGACTCAGTGCAACGGCACTGGTGAAAGCGAAGGGAATTTAGTGGACGTTCCTTCTGTGTCTCACCCCGATGGGACAAGAAGCGCTCTGCTGTGTGAGATGGGCAGGGTTTCTGCTGGGCACTTCTTCTGTCAGTAGCATCGTCACTGATGTAGACAAAGCCTGTGGAGATCAGGCTGTGTCGCGCGGTCGGACTCTTACCTGTCTGATCTACCTGCACTTGGAAGCGTGTTCCTGCAAATTYGGTTCTGAAGTTGCATCTGTGCAACACGTGCTCGCTGGGAAGTGAATGGCACTAAAAGGAGTTGCTATTAGCTCTGACTAACTATCAGTAAGCAGTGCTTCCTTGGGTTTTTTTTGCCTGTTCCTCAGAATTCACCCAGGTCTCTTGCACAAGAGAGCTGTAATTAGAGTGGAGCAGAGCAACGTATGGAAAACGACAGCACTTATTCACTGGCAGGAAGATTTCTTTTCCCTGAGACTTCAAGTTGTCAAGCCCGCCTCTCCTGATGAGAGCACTGCTGGGCCGCGAGTGATGGGTTACTCTGGGAAGACAATCACGATCAACAGCAAAAAGGAAGCTGATCTGAAACTTTCTCCTAAATTCAGCCTCCATCAGAAGTGTTTGCCTGACAGCTAGCGGAGCTGGCTACAGCTAACAAAGAGGCCTGCCAACAGTAGCAGGAGGGGTTTGGTAGAATTACATTTCCTTACTTTGTAAATGTTCTGGATCCAAACTTCTATCGCTGTCTTACCCAAGAAAAATTATGCATACTTGGGGAACTGAGTAGCATTTCACTTTCCAAACGCAGAAGTATGCAAGTCACATCTCACAAGATGGAGAAGTGTGGGGCACTAGAGAATTAGGATGGTTAAAACACTGCAACTCCTTCGAGAGTTTTATTTCAAGCTGTTCTAATTGTGGCAATTTTTTGCAGAACAGAGGATGAGAAATAGTTGGTGATGCTGTTTTTTTTAAATTCTCTGCTGGCATGACTCCCTAACAGTGCCTGTCATGTACCAGGGTATTTGTTTTGGGCTAAAACTAATTTCCCAATTTCTCCTGGAGAAAGAGAGTAACTTACTAACATTTTAGTCCAAACAAGTGTACATACTCAAGTATCCAGAAGGCCAAAAGGGTGGGCACTGTAGTGCTCCTCATCAAAGTTTTCAGCTGTTGAAGAGATAACTCTACTATTTTACTACCACTATTATAACGTGTTATATCAGATTACAATTCTCTTGTAGATCTGGAGGCTGGATAGACCTATGATTCTAGTTAAAAATCTGTTTCTGATGCTACCTCCAGATGAGTGTCCGGTTGGTTTGTATGCGCAGGCTGGCTGTGAAGACAAGGTGACACTGGTGTACCCGAGTGGCAGTGCTTGGGGGAAGAAGGTCCTTTGGGGGAGAGGCAGCCGCAGGGTTGCAGGGACTGGGGGAGGTGGTGAGCTTGGGAAGTGCAGTGTACTCGGGCATCCTTGTTTGGCACATCTCTTCCAAAGTGTCCACTGGCACAGCTTCAGCAACAGAAATGAAGGAACTGCCTCTGTGAAATGCTAAATCTTCCTTCATTCTGAGAGAGGAAGAGAAATGTGTTTGCATTTATTGCTTCTCTGTCAGTAGATCCAGCCGTTCACCTCCAGATACTATTGCCACTAAAGTCTCTACATACACATCTCTATAGGGACTCCAGGTTTCTGGGAGTATTGCTCATGGAAGAGGGTTGCTGTATATCTACTATATGCTTCGTCCTGTAAACTCAACCAACTGCTTCTGAAAGCTCCTGAAACTAGATCACATTTATTTTACAGTAATACAAGAGGCTTTAATTACTGAGACAGAAAGTTTGCTGGTCAGGAAACGCAGTCAATTTTCATTGCATCTCTGTTACAAAGCTGGCATAATTTTAAAAAACTGACTGCCTTCCATCTTCCAAATGCACGAAGTCTCATTATATTTTAAATACCTTTTGTGATGTGTGACTCAGAAGAACATGAAGAGTACTCTGCCGCTGTGCAGTTTTTTGTTCCAGCTTCATCTGACTCAACCGCATTTTGCATGATTTCACTAATTTTATTTTCGAGGTTTGATGAGCACCTAGCTAGCTATCTATCTCAGTACATCGTGTTAAAACTTTGGCCTAGATACAGAATAAAATATACTTGTCTGATCAACTATATTCAAATAATTCAACATGAGTAATGCAGGAATCTGTTGTAAAGCTTGTTTAGTATGATGCATACCACTTCCCAGATGTTTTTCTTTCTCGTCTAGTAATTGCTTTTAATTCTTTGCTGATTGCCATTAAGAAAAGAATTCAGCAGAACTGAAGAGAGAGAAAGAAAAAAAGACAAAGGTAATAAAAGATGCTGAAACTAAGGAGACTTACTGTCAAATTAAGGCATTTGTGTAAACTGCCTGGCTGCTCTCTAATCCTCAGGCTATAGAGCAGGGGGAGACTTACGCCGGCAGCAGTGCCCTACGGAAAGAAAAGGGTCTGTCAGGATAAAGGAGAGCGGGTGGCTATGATCATTCCTTCCCTGTGCCGTCTACTTTTTTGCTTACGGGTAGAATAGAATATAAGCTGCCGCCAGGTCATGTATCAACTTTTTTAGATGCATTAGTCATATTCCAGCTTCTGGTCTTGCGAGTATAATGCCTCCAATTATATCTGCAGCTGTGCACCTTCTTCTTCGTTCCTGGCCTGGCTCTCCAGGCTGCAGCAGCATGGGACAATGGAGACTGCTTCTCAGACGGGGCAGCTGTACAGCCTGAGGTTTCTCCCAGACCTGTTCTGTTTTTCTGCTCTCCAAGTTGTGCCTCGGTGGGTTTTTCATAGCAGCAGCCCGACTCTGGCTTTTTGGACCACCCCTAAAACCACTGCAGAGAAGGTCAAGGAGGGGATGGTCTTGTCTGGCCAGCTGGAGGAGGCCAGGGATGGAGAGAGCTGAGAAGAGGGCTGGAATCATGGGGTTGTCTGGGGCAAGAGCTCAGGTGTCTGGGTTAGGAAGTATTTTTGGGGCTAAAGGGCTTTAAGGGATGGGGGCGCTGGGGTGAGAAGCCTAGGTAGGCCCAGAGGGATCAGCAGGGTATGATACATATTTTGGGGGCCAAAGAGGTGAGATGATGGAGGCTTTGGGGAGGGAGTTACTCCGTAGTAAGTGGGCACTGCCAGGTGGGATGCTGATTTGGGGCAGGGTCATGTGCACAGAGCTACTGCCAGGTAGTGAGTAGCTAACTTCTTGCTATTAACTAGTAAACTACTAAAAGCTTGTATAAACCCATAAATTAGTAAAACTGTAATTCATATAAATGTTTCCTGTCTCTTATTCATTGTAGGCGTTCAGGGAATTCAGGACAGCTTCTAAATAAGCAAGTCTTTCCTGGGGTTTCTTTTAAAGGTCATAAAGATTGGACAGCTCTAGCTCTGCTTCAGAAATGGGTAATGAGACGACTTTGTTCCAGAATGAAATGTCGTTCTTTTTACAGCACTAGTAAGAAGTTCCTTGTTTCTGAGCAAAATGGCAGGTTGAGAAGATGTTATGGATGAAGAACAAGCTGGGATGCTAACTGCAGGGCCTTTTTTCCCTTCTGGTTAGAAGGAGAGAATTGGGGAATGATGGTAGGTGTGATGGAGGCTTCAGTAGCAATGACTTAACATGTCACCATTGCTTCGGAAATTATTCATACCTGAGTGTGAAGATGGATGGAGCTTGTTTACTCATCACAGAGGTTTTGCTTCAGAGGTCTGTTCTCTTAGATGATGGCGTTGATAGCTGAGCCATTATCATTTCAGTTCTCCTGTGTATTGATGTTGTGCTGCTGTATGGCTTGTTTTTATCAATATTTCAGATAGGCTTGACTTAATCCAGCAAATCTATATATCCTGTAGTGTCCACGTGAATCTACCTAGAAGGGCATTTACAGATTTGCCCCCAAAATTACACACCAAACTTTTCTAAGTATTCGCTAACCTTCCTTGGATGTTTGCTCAGAAAAATAGATTCCCAAGAAAATGGGATTATTTCTTGCACAATTGGATCCACCCTTCAGCAAGTAAATTAGAATGGAATGTGTTCAGAACAATTCATTCATTGTAAAAGTGGTCGTGCTATCAAAATCTTAAAAAAGTAAGGGGGGGGGGGAAGTACAGCCTTCCAAAGCTGGAAATTTTTAGGTGAGGTACTATGTGGATGATCTGCATTTTGCAGGTTAATTTCATTCTTTATCTGTAGAATGTATTGACACTAAATGACGTATACCGTGTTTGTTCTCTTTGCTGTCTGATGAGACCCTATTCAGACATTCACATACATATTGAACAGATTAATTCTGGAAAAAAAGAAGTCACCTTCCTCATAAGGTTTTTGCTGTGACTTGGCTATTTACAACTTGTATATAAATTCAAAAGGAAGGTGCGGAAGATTTATATGTTCCACGGATTCCACGGAGGTTAATTGCTTTCCTTCTTCAAGGAGCTCTTACCATGCAAAAATAGAGCAATCCCACTGAAGAGCCAAGTATTTAAGTCTAGCCTAAACACCGGCAGAATGCAAAATATTTTGGATGAAGAAAGATAGTGTAAGCTTGAATTCTTACCAAGCTACAGTCAGGCTTGCTTGAAGTAGGTTGCTAACGTTATTGATCTAATGATACAGAGATAAATTAGGCATTATGTTCCTGCAGCTGGCGTGAGCAGTAAGGATGCCGCCTCCGAGGGGTTTAGTGAGCCCAAAGTCACACTCCCTGTGAGATGATAGAAATGTTTGCCTTGTGCAGTTTTCAAGATCAAATAAGTAGGTCTAAAAGCTGGGCCATTAACATTGCCTGTTCCAGCTTGTGCATGTCACAGGCCATAAAGCTTTGCGTAGTGGAACCAAGTAGAGGATTTGGGGTTTCATTTGATCTTGGAGAGTGTTACGAAGTGGAGATTGAGGCAGTTCAGTGATCCCCCTCTGCGCGTTCGTAGACTCTTCCAAGGCCACCCACAGTGGAGCCTTTCTGGCTTTGGAGATGGGGTAAGATGTTTTTAAATACTCACAGCTGTTAATTTCAAAATTACTGTTTTTACAAAATACATGGGTTTTGGTGGGTTTTTATCAGCATCAGGAAAACATTTTTGTACTTTGAAGCCAAATGAAATTCAGTGATTAAATACATTCGAACACAGACCCCAGTCTCTGGGTGGCATAATCTCCTTAAGCTGTCTGTGGAGTTGGCAGTGCAATTCTGAGCCTTAAAACTGCTTTTTATGCAAGTAAGTCTGACATTGCCATAGCTCAGCAAAGACCTTTCATTAAAACCTGGCACCCCCCTTCCCACCCTCCCCACCCATGGCTTTGCTGTGGATATCATTACAAAGCTGGTGTGTGAATCACCTTGTATTCTGTATGAACTTATGCAGATTTTTGAGTAATGGTCAAAATGATATCCTCTGCCGTTCCAGTCATTTTTCCATTTGCAATTTTATTTTTGTTTGAACCCTGAATGCAAAATGACCCATGGTCAGGGGAGCACTTGAGCCCTGCACTCGTGTGGATTGAAATCTGTGAGCTATTCACGCTGTGGACAGCATAAGGGAGAACCTTATGAATTTGATTTCACAGGGGAGGCATTTTGAAGTCCTGTTGAACCAATGTTAGCAGTATTGAGTACTTTAATGGAGTCAGCCTGCCAGTTGCTGACAGTGTTTTCAGCAACCTGCCATCTCGCTCAGCCAGAATAATTTAAAATTGACATGGTGCTGAAAATGAGGAGGCTAAGGAGTCCGGATTTGCTGACATATCCGTATGTGGGCATGTTTTAAATACATCAGGATAATCTTGCTTGGAGATTCTGTACATCAGTGCTGCGTGTTTAGTGCATTAGAAAATGGGATACTTGTTGTATTGGGACACTTGTTTCTAGAGACATCAGAACATCTACGAGTACTTTTCTAAGCTATTACGAAGTATATAAGCTACCATCTGCTGAATGGGACGCACCACATGGCTTATGTCTGGTGATAATTGAATTACCGGTTTCATTTCACTAGGAAGAAGCTTCAGGGGCTAGAGAATGTGTGTTCTGTTCCTGAAGACCCCAGAAAGTCACCATCTAAACAACCATTTCACCTATAATAGCTACGAGATCGTGCGCACTTTTGCCAAGCGTGTTTGAAGTGAACTTATTCTGTCATGTGCACCCTGTCTTTCAAGGCTTGATTATTTTATAACCCTTGGATTTTTGGCTAGAGTAGTGATTTTTAAGATTTTTTTATGTTCTTACTCCAAAAAATGTCCAGTGGATCTGCAGACTATTTGGGAAATTTCAGCATGGGTAGTTTTCAAAACACAAAGGGTTAAAATAGGCTCTTAGTATTTTGAGAGGCCTGAAATAGGGCAAAACAAGCTGCTCTGGGTATTACATAGAAAATCACAAATGCCGTAGTCTTTCTCCAAGGAATATGTACAAGGGATACCTTGAGACTTGGGTGACGGATATTACTTTGCCTGTCAGCAAGGACACATAGGGTTCCTAGAAAGGGCAGTTCAGAGAAAGAGATTAACTTTCGTTGTTATGAATTTCCCCTTGGAGCAGCYTCTCTCTCTCCAGTGACAAGAGAAGGAGCTGGCAAATTAACCGAAGGCATTGTGAATGCATCCCTCTGTGTCCTGAACATGAGAAATGGCACAGACATCCCTTCAGTGTGACAGTGAGGATGCTCATTTCGGTATCTTGGCCATGTTTCAGTTGTGGTAACGGCATCGTTGATTCACCTCCTGCTTTAATTGGGTGAATTAACTTCCTTTCCAGGAAGGGTACTGAATTGTGTAACTACCTAGCACAGAAAGAGTTATAGGATCCGTCATGAAAAATGGAAACTGCAGCTTTTTTTACTGCTGTGTACTGACAGCTGTACACATCTCTCACGGGAAGGGCTGGTCTTGTATTTGCCTGGTAATAGCAGACAGGTTTGGGAGGGGAGTCTTGTGGAGGTGGGAGAAGAAAAAGGGGGGAGGTGGGTTGTAGCTCAGTGATTAAGAAAAGATGTACGTGACTCATCCTCTTCTAACAGYGCCGGAGAGGGAGAAGGAAACCAGTCCTTTAATCCTTCTCATTGCTTCTGTGGCTGCCCTCATTCTTGGAGGTTTAAATTAAAGGATCACATGTACAATCTGGGAATCTTTCCAGATACGTTTTTGAAGCACTGTTTGACTGTTACAAAACTGGTTGCGCTAAGCAAAGTGCAATGTCTCTGTCCCTGCACTAGCAAATGGATGCTTCTGGCTGGACTTCCTTATCCCCAGTCATGGATTTTAGTTATTTTCCACTAGAGGACCCATGTAACTCTGAGTTGCATCCCGGGGTCCTSCCCCGCTTCCTGCTGTTCGCCTTGGTGCTTGTCTGCTGTCCTGTGTGAGGAGGTGGGAGTAGACAAATACTTAAAAATCCCCTGARCATAAATAAATAAATGCTAGATAGTTAGTTATTCATTATTGCTAACTTTCTAAAGCAGCCAATGTTGAGGTGTATCAACGTGCCTGGCTTCTCCTTCCTCATCTCTCCAGATAGGGTAGCCTGGCTGGGCCACAGCCTTCTGTTGCAAAAGGCAGAATCTCCTGCCTGAAACATAAAGCTGAGGTCTTGGATACCAGCTCTCATTAAAGAAGCTTTGTAAATAAGGAAGTTTTAAATCTACAGATGGGCCTGACTTCAGTTTCGTATTAATTTCCTAAAATCTCCTGGCACTTTAAATGAGTTAGGGTGTTCTCCAAATCTAATGTTAAGCAGCTGCATAACAGCATTCCGTGTAGTACCACCCTGGAGAGAATTTATTTTGATTGATAGGYGAAGTGGTACCTACACACACACACCCCCAATCTATCTCAAATATGCATTGGTATAATGTTTTTAGATCATCTGAGGTTGTGGATAGAAACTTATCTAGATGTACACAATATAATTTTTGTTTTCTGGGGATTTCTGGCAATTTGCTGACAGAGATAGAGCACTCAGTGCAGCACAGTGCTTTTTGTTTACTGGCCTCTGCAGTTCTGTTACTGTGCTTGCTGAGCATAATAGTAATATGCAGTTCTTGTAGCATCACTCCAGACAGGCTAAACACAGGATGGCACTCAAATGAATACAAACTTGAATTGTTTCTTTCATCTCCCCAGACTTCCCACAGGCTGCTGTTGCAGGTTTTTTCAAGGTCATCAAGTATTGGTCATAAAGAAAATGCTGGCTTTTGTGCCTGTGGTTGGCTGGCTGGAAAACACACCAGTCAATGAGATGATGGGAAAAAATCACTTTGTTTAGATCAGACACTCTTTGGGCCTGAGGAAAAATAATTGAGGGCAAATTGTATCTTCTAGGTATAAAAATGGGCAATAGCAACCAACCTAGTGTCCAAATAGTTCTGGAGTCTTAATCACTCTGCTGAAATGAACTATGATTTCAGTAAATCATGATGCAAATGTCCCTTTAGCTTTAGAGCCCAAAGAGAATAAACACGTTTGGCAATACAGTCCAATTATTCTACTCGGATTTATAGTCTTACAGCTTCRGTTGAATTTTACCACTGAAAGAACAGGATGAAATCCAGGGTATTCATGTATTCCCAGATGTTACTGTGAGATAACTCTTATTCCCAGCTGTTATCAATTCTAGTGAAATAGCCTTTTCATTCAACCTAGCCAACAGCCTTTAAGGCAGAGATGAGACTTTAGCTGTTTTATTCTTTCAAAAAGCACAGGCATTGTGTCTAAATGCTCATTTGAAGGAAGACAGAGTAGTTATGTTAAACCAGCAAGTGATGATGGCACTGAAGTACCTCTCATTCAAGTTAAATGTTGTTTGCCAATTGTACTGGGATATAAATCTGGGGATTGGTAAACAAGAAGTCTATTACAGAGAATGCATTAATAGTCGTAAAGTGCTTTGTGATTCCTGGAGGAAGGATGCATTATAAATATGTGTATTATTATTAGCAAAATTTATTTATATGCTTTGAAGACATCGTTTGTCAGAATCGGATTGCTGCAAGGCAGAGTTCACTGTTCTGCCCAGAGTCACGGTGGGTCTGGACACCGTCATGCTGCACTTTAGCCCAAGTGAGTTGGYGCTGCTTGGGATCGCGCTGGCCAACTCCATTTAATCACCAAGTGTACCATCACTGCTGAACTTGCCAAGAACATGCTTGTGCAGTGGAAGTGCCCTGCATAAGGTATGTTGGTGTCCTAAAGTTATGTGGCTGCCGAAATATTTCCACCTCTCTTTGTACAGAGAAGCCTAAAAATAACAAGGCATAAAAGGAGGTATTTGTGGTTTTCTTCAGGCTTTGATAGGAGTGGATGCAAGGTTTAAATCCAGAATTTCTAGCTACTTCTGGGGAGGCAGTATTCTTCCCATTTTCTTCTTGTCTCCTTCCCTTCTTACAAGGTTTTCAGAATTGCATGTAGAGCCACTGTCAGGCAGCTTCTAATACTGCACTGCGGGTAGAAGACTCCAGTAAAATTAGTGGTGTTTCTTCCAAATAGATAAAAAAAGAATGACTTAAAACATTATCTTTGGCTAAAATAAAAGAAATTGCTCTACTCAGATGTGTTCCTAACAGAAAGGCTGCAGTGTCTTTTCAGTGAGGTTATTGAAATAACCTTTTATATGCAGCACACGCACAAAACCCAAACTTAAGCTGTGTTATTCTCATCCTTGGGAAGAAGCATAACCAAGAATACCAGAAAGTCCAACCAAGGTATTTTAAAATATGCATTTTAAAGTAACTCCCAAGTCACCAAACAGCATCTTTTTCATCAATAAGTACATGCAACTGACTGATTTAATGTGTCTTTAATCGGATTCATTGTGATTTTTTCTCTGTTTTTAACACCAGAACCTTTAGGTGGTTTTAAGCTTTGGGGGGGAGGGAGTGATTCCTTTCCTTTCCTTTCTTCTTATCAGCATCAGAAATCATTTTTTCTGGCTGCAGAAATTTTCTCTCGGTGCATCCTGAACAGCTTTTTGGCAGTCAAGAGTAACCAATCAGCCATCTTTTGTAATGCATTGTCTCTTTATTTGTATTCAGCCAGTCTGCAATTTGCTACCTTGAGAGTAGCAAATACTCATCATGTTAATTCATTTCTCTTGTTCTGTGCAGTTTGAGTGACGTGAATTCATTCCTTTGCCCATTTCACATCTGATTAAGGACTGCTACTTGCAATGTAGAGATGGAGTTGAGGAGCTGGGATTTCCTTCCTTATGAAGAATAGCTGAATAATGGGTCAGGATAGTACTTACAAGCAAGCGAAAGGATGGTTTCTGAGTCTGAGCTAATGGCAACATTTTATCTATAAACAGCAATGTGAGTTACTTTCTTTGTAAAAAGGACCTGGAATCGATTTTTCAGGTTAATTTCTAAAGCAAATACAAACATGCCAAACAGAGCTATAAGCCCAGATCCTTAAGGGAAGAGATCTTCTTGTGATGTCAAAGAAATTTAGAATCAGGGCAAAATATGTGTAATGCTGTTTGCACATACCTTGTATGAGGATTTCTAGAGAAGGCTTAATGTTTGCATTTTGTAGCCTATTCCAGGCTGAGATTTCCAAAGGCGATTGCACTAAGAGTTACGTGCCTACCCAAAAAGTATCCACTGCAGTATAGATGTTCACGTATCCTATAGGCAGTACTCTAGGTTAGGTGTTAATAAAACTTACTGTACTGTCCTGTACATGTAGAAGAGTCCTGTACCAGGACTCTTCAATTATTTTGCTGCCCTCCTATGTACTGTTCTCTCTCTCTCTCTCAGATCTCAGGCTGTGATTAGCTTTAAACTGATGCTATGGTTTTTTTCCCTGTTTGTCCCACGAAGAATTTTCCATCTTAAAACCTATATTGCTTTCAGATCCTTTCTCTAATTGTAAGTTTTAATGATGAATTTTGTGTGCCTGAAGGGTAAAAGTAGCAGCTTTATTCCATTGGCATTCTCCTAAATTAAGTCTCGCATCTATAGCAGAAAAGAAACTTTGAGKTTTATTTTCCTACTTCTAGTTCCTGTGCTTGAGACTGGAGATAGTCATATTCTGCCAAGTGATTCATACATTCTGTGATTTACAGAGATAAGATAAAAATGTAAGAAAATAAGGAAAACTAAAGTAGAAAATACTTCTCTTAATATAGTGTCTTAGCCATTGTTATGGTACCATAACTGCAAGGGAAATCAAGTTAATATTTTAACTTCATAAAATGAATGCGGCTTTTAAAAGCGCAGAAGATAAAAACAAGTTCAGCCTGCCCTGAAGACCCCATGAAAAGAGCTGGAAGGCTTCTGCAGTCCTGCATCAGATCTCAGCCAGAGCCACAGACGCTGGCACGAGGCGCTCACCTTTGACGAGGTCACCAAGCAAGGCCAGCCAGGATGGAGCAGCTCTCCAGAAAAAATCTGACTGCTGACTGTGCTGTGCACCTCAGCACCTGCGGCAGGAGATGGTACCATCTCTTTTCTCTTATTACGGTTGTTTCTTTTTGTCTCACTGGAGCTGTGCAGTGTGATAACTCACATATGGACCTATCTCCATGGCAATGATTTGAATTCATATCCCGGTTGAAGGCCAGATCAACTGGAGAACAACAGCGTGTGATAAAAGCGTTTTCTCTGGGAGCTAGGAGAAGGGCTTAGTACCCAGTACCTTTCCGTCACTTGCTTAAAGCTGCTGTAGTTTTCCTTTGACAGCTGGTCATACCTGTATCAAACATGTTTCACGGCTCTCAATTCCTAACTCATCAGAGCAGTGGATGCTCTCTTTGAAATTAGCTCTTCAGCTTATGACTCCGAGTAAAAATCTTTGGCCTAATGCACAGAGGCTTCATCACCTGAGAATCTTGACCATAGACCTTTGTCTGTATCTTTTGTTGCCATCCTAAGGTTATGTTGTTATCTATCCAGCAGCCAGGGCTAACATTATATTCTGAATTATTATAATGCCATGTTTGCAGAATAATGATGTTAAAAAAGCAAGGGCTATTCAGTTAAAATTCTGGTAGCATATTGAGTCTTGAAAGAGATAGCTAGTAATGCACAAAGTGTTGAAATATATGTACATTACTGTCTATTTTTTGATTCTAAAACATGAGAGTAATGCCAGGCAGTATATCAGCAGCAGTTTTCAGCTGTCACCATTTGTTTGACAAATTACTAATTGCTCTATTTCAAGCAAATGTTTTCAAAGTAGACGACACAAATAACTGACTTTTACTGTTTATTTGGAGGCTGTTTGTTTCATCACAAGTAATTCCAAGAACACGCAATACTGGCCAGTTAAGAGAGTAAGACAGCTTTATTTTGTGTAGAAGCTTTCATGCAAACTGTATCCCCAGATGCCTCATGGTTTTGTCATATGGTCTGTTTAGAAAAAAAAAAAAGAGGTGAACCCAATCTGAAAGATCTGGGTTTTGCTTTGTGTGTAATTTTGAAGAGGTTGGTTCCTGACGGCAGTTTAGGAGTACATTTGGGTATGAGGGACAAACCAGCCCTACGTGCAGTGGTATCACTTTCTCAGTGATAAAGAAAGGAATTTAGTTTTGAGCAAGGGGAGGCAAGATATGCTTCCAGATTTTTAAAAGCAAGTGATTTGCTGAAACATAAGTAGAAGACTGTTCCAGATGGCAGGATTTGCAGAGAGAAAGGCTACTGTATTTAACAGCAACAAGATTAAGTAAATGGGCCAACAAGAACCAAATGTTAAATCAAAATGGAGAGCAGAGAGACTGGAGACGCCAAATGTACAAACTGTCATGAGCTACAGCTTGAAATCAGTGTGTGACTCAGAAGTTGTTTGAGAGTTGTGGAACATGGTCCTGCTTCTCTACAAAAGGAAGAATGAAAGGAATGGCTATTTATGCATGCAGCAAGCTGAAATCTGAAAGGGGAGCTGTAATCAAGAGAGGAGAGGAAGGTGTTGGTAAAGGTGAAGTCCAAGACCTGAGGAGGTGCTGATGCATATAGAGTTGCAAGCATAAGAGAGAAGGAAAAAATAGTGTGTTTGTGTTGTCAGGACCTCTAGGAGTTTTTCAGTTCACCTTTCAAGTAATCTGTATCTCTTTGTCTTCAAAAGTCATAAGGGAGGCTAAAGGTAATCACACACATCATTTGAAAGTTTGTGATGTTTTCCATCTGTGGAGCTGTCCAGCTGACTGTTGCAGCCCCTGATTGGAGCAGTGGTCTCAGCCCTTTCCCTCCCTGTTTGCTCATTTTAGTTAGAATACCTGGAGTTTTGAAAGAAATAGGTATGTGTGAAGCAACCAAATGCCAGACCAATCTAATGGAAGTTGTCCTCTAACATCTGTGGGTCTCTCAAAATGTTTGCGTAGGAGTGTAAGAGCCAAGGCAATGGCTGCATTTCCTGCAGTTGTGTTAGACTAGATCAGGGAAATGATGATGGTGAACTCCCCCATCCATCCTCCTACATTTGTGCATGCACATAAGCAGAAGCACAGAAAAAAAGTTATATATGAGAAAGGGTTAAACATTTGAAATGGAAAGTTATGATGTTAATACCATCAAATATAAAATGTGCAGATGAAAATGTGCTGTGACAGTATTTGCACTATCCCTGATGTTTCCTTCTGTGCATTTATTTTGGTGTCTGGATCTATCTGAATTGCTTCTGTCCTCAAAACTGTCTTATCTTATATGTCTGAACTGTCCGTTCATGTCTAGCCTAGATCAAAACGTGAAGTCATAATTATCTGTGGACTTTTTTGTATATTTGGCTTATTAGTGGGCCAGGGATCTGGCATATAACTGGCAGCACAGGTCTGTAAATTACCATTACACTACTAACAGGAATAATTGCAGGCAGTAAGGCTGGTAATAAACTGCATTTTTATGTTACTCAGTAACAGCAGTGTTTTATCACTCATTTATTGAGGAAAAATTACTAAGTATGGTTCCTGCCAAAGGCACAATATGCAGTTCACCATTGACATGTAAGTAGTACGTCAATTTACAATATTGTAGGGAAAAAGGTAGTTTAAAGGATGTGAGTAATCTAACGAAAGATTAAAACAACTAAAAATAAAACCAGAGCATAACAGCAATAAACAGCCTGAAATGTATGGCCTTTGCATTGATGTGGAGAGCGCGCTCCTTCCATCTTCACCCCCACTCTGCCTAGATGTCAGCTCTGCCTGTTTCAGTTCTTTGCCTTTGCAAAGTATATAATGATTTCTAAAAGACACAACAAAGAAAACTAAAAGCTCGGAGAGTTCATAGAGGTGGCAGGAATTTTCACGACAGGCGCTGTGAAGAATCCTGATTGACTTTACACCCCCTGCCTTCCCAGGAGCGCTCACCACATTATGGAGTAATGGCTGACAAGAGCCGATTATAAGCATAAAAAAAAAAAGGCTTTTATACATGCTTTTATGATACGCAGAACAAAAGAGCTTATGATATTCATGCATTTTGCCAAAGCATGGTCAAATTTAAAAAGGAAATGTTTTAACTTGTTACCAAGTTCATGGCCTGTCTACAAAAATAAGGGCTGGGAAGCTGTTGTTTATGGCCAAGTTTTGTACTTCTGAAACTGTAGCCTTTATTATGAGTTTGCTGAATGCGTAACTACAGTGTCAATAGTGAGAAGCAAGATAATGAATGCATTTTATGTAAGATGTTATTTATGAAACATTACTCCGTGGTTTGTTTTTTTTTTTATAAACTGTGCTGTAAGGAGTCAGTTCTTGCCCTCCCAGTCCCCTCTTTAGCTATTACTGGGACAAATGGCTGGTGCTGCTGGTGTAGCCATCTATGCCTTCTTTTCTCTCGTGGAAAAGCCTTGGGTTATCCCCACCATGACCTGCTGAAGTCGTAAAGGCTGTAGATGCCAACACGTGCTCTCTTGGGGGAAGAAGTTGCTGGCTTGAACCAGGACTTTGTCTCTGGTGAATTCCCCAGTATCCGTCGCACAGATGCTGACAGAGGGAACAATCTACAGGCTCATTTGTTTCCCTTTGTCCTTCCATTGAAACAAACGCTTGCTCCTAACCTTATCCAGGAAGAGAGGGAACAGGTGCCATTCGGGACACATTTTGCTCCTGAACAAGTACGTGCAGGAAGACCAGAAACCTGATTAACTAATGCCCTGTGTCTTGTGGTTGAGTGGTAGTGATGCCTAATGTGGAGATAGTATTTCAGCAGACCACATGATTGGTGCCAGTCTGATGTTTGAGAGGATATGCTGGTGCTCAGTAGTAGTCAAGGATATTATTCACTGCTGTAAAAGGCCTTTCTCTGAACTGTTGGATCTTTTGAATGCTGATCTATTCAGTGATGCACCCCAGCTTAAGTCCAAGTGGTTTTTAGACATGTTTCTATGACATTACATTAAAAGAACAATACCAGGTAAAGTAATTCTGGATTACAAGTGGGGTAACTTTTGCCTAAACTGTGGAGTATGAAATCAGCAACTGTAACTAATCAAGTGTTTGGGGTAATGTTTTCCTTTATGGGCTGTCTGGAAAGGGGAGCAGGATGAGAATGTTAAGCCCACCATTGTGGAGATGATTGAAGTCGTTGTCCTCAATACAAATGTTAAGCCCTGTTGTGTGATGCATTCACTTGTCTTGGCACAGGGTCGGTGCTCTAGTATTTGATGGGGAAAAAAAGAAAACCATCAATGAACTACAGTCTTGATAACATTGCAACTTAAAACTACTGTGTGGAGTTAAGCATGTGTTTGGTGACTAAACACAGAGGTACTCCCGATCCACCAGCTTCCCAGAAAGAAGGTGGATTTCACAGCCAGCACAGGCCCACCTTTCACTGGGAAAAGGCTTGCCTCAAATTTCATGTTAACTGCCTCTTTCCTGCCCTGCTTGCCAGCTTACACTACTGGTTTTACAATGTGCTAAGTAAGATTCAGCCTTTGAAATGCTGAAAAACTTCCGTTTCGTTTAAGCTGAGCTAAAAATGGGGAGGTGTTGTGAGATGACCTGTTTCTGGCTGGAGTGCAGGACCATTTCAGCCACGTGTTCATCAGCAGAGCCTGACCTCATTTTAACCTGGCAGAGCTGCTTAACAGTGAAACTGCACTGTGGAGAGCCGCTAACAGGTAAATAAGTGAAGAGAAACCCAGCTATAATGAAGCAAATCTACGCAAATGCCTTCTGATACACGTTTCATACAAGAAATGGTGTTTCTCAGAGTTTTGCTAAAAGCTTTTTCCCCATGAGGACAGTCAGGCAGGGAACAGGTTGCCCAGAGAAGTCGTGCCATGTCCATCCTTGGAGTTCTTTGAGACCCGATGGGACAAAGCCCTGAGTAACCTGGTCTCACCTCACAGCTAAGCCTGGCTTGAGGAGAAGATTGTACTAGAGACTTCCTGAGGTCCCTTCCAACCTGAATTTTCCTGTAATCCTATGAAGTTCTTCAAAGTAAATTAAAACAACGTAAGAATGGCTGTTTAGGAAGAGATGTGTGTAATGTTCATGAACTGCAAAATTTCTCTGTAACTCACATAACAGCTCAAACCTGCAACTTCAGTAAAACTGTGTATTGATTGCATTCTACATCAGCTTTGCAAAGCAAAGGACTTTTGAATCCTTCCATTTCAGTTGCAGTGTTTCCAAATTTTTTGCCATCATATACACAGGAACACTTGCAGAAGTGATCTCCAGTTATATTAACAGCAACTTTCCTTATATCATCCCTATGGAAATCAGTGCATTGGTCTGAGGAACAGCACGGTATCAGTAGAGAAGAGCTGAGGACCGATTTTTAACACTGGAAGTAGTTTATGCATTCACAACTTTCCTGATTTGTACTCTTCAGTTGGCAGGACATGGATCTGGTCTGTGATGACTTCTGAAAGCCAGGCAAGGGAAGTTGCTATGAAATGGATTTTAACAGTAGCTGGAGTTAACCCTTTAGTGAGGATTTTCAGGAAAGCATTTGGAGTGGAGGTGGGTTGCTGACTTCTGTGTTTAAAGCAGAGGAAGGGGAAAAAACGTGTCCTTGTCACCTGCAAACCCCATTTATCAAGCAGCCAGTGGGAACAGATTTTGGAGCTAACAGGCCCCACCATTAGGAAGATTTCCTAAATTGTTCTAGTTCTTTCCTTGCTTCAATTCTATTTCGGTATTTTCAATTCCGCATTTATGAACCATTTGTTTTCATCCTAAGGGATAGTCCATTATGTGACCCTTGTTTTCAGGAACATGTTGGGTCAAACTTCCCTTGTTAATTTTTAATCTGTCCTTGCCAGGTGGTCCCTCTCATGCCTTTAAATCATTTTCGTTCTTCCAGAAATCACTCCAAAGTTGAAAGCTTGTACACAAAGCAGCTCCCTTAATATAAGCAAATGATAAAAGTGAACAAGGCAGCTTAGAAATCCACAACATGTGCAGGTTATTGGTGATGGAAACAGACTGACTCTTTACACAAAATCAAAGTTGCATAGGTGCATAAACTGCTTGTGTTTCATACTTGAATAAAATTAGTGAGATGATAACATTAGTAAGATGAGCATGATGGAAGTAGCATGTGATTATGTTCTCTTCCATTAGCAATTCTGTTCAGGAGCAAACTGGCCTTTTGAAAAGCAATTAGTAAACCTAAATGTCCTTTGAGAGATAAAAGAAGAGCCACTGTGGCTTGCTTTGAGATAGCAGCAAAAGTTCACTGCAAGTCTGCTAACAGTTCGTATTGTAGTGAAGGGACATAAGGAGATAATCTTTCATAACACAGATCTCAGAATGAGGCCAGCATTACATACCATGTCCTGCATATGCTGCTGGACACTTTGCATGAATAAGATGTTAATGAAGTCGTTGCCATCCATTTTGGCTTGACTTACTGCTTTCTGTAATGTCTCACAAAGCATTCATCCTCCTTTCTACATGTAGATCAGCAGATGAGATTTCTGCTTCCTCATAATGATCCTTTTGGGAAGCCGTGTGAGTCCTTGTTGTGGTTTAACCYGGCAGGCAGCCAAACACCACACAGCCGCTCGCTCTCTCCCCCCCACACACAGTGGGATGGGGGAGAGAATCAGGAAAAAAAAAGTAAAATTCGTGGATTGAGATGAAGACAGCTTAATAAAACAGAAAAGGAAGGGAAAATAATGATAATAATAATAATAATAATAATAATAATGATAGAATATACAAAATGAGTGATGCACAATGCAATTGCTCACCACCCGCTGAGCGATACCCAAGCAGCCATCGCTACTTCCTGGACCACACCTCCTATTTATATATTGAGCATGTCACATGGTATGGAATACCCCGTTGGCCAGYTGGGCTAGCTGTCCCGGCTATGCTCCCTCCCAGCTTCTTGTGCACCTGGCAGAGCATGGGAACCTGAAAAGTGCTTGACTAGCAGACTACTTAGCAACAACTAAAAACATCAGTGTGTTATCAACATTCTTTTCGTACTAAATCCAAAACACAGCACTAGGAAGAAAATTAACTCTATCCCAGCCGAAACCAGGACAGTCCTTAAAGAGCTCTCATTTCATACACAGGTCATTTAAGTGCATATCAGCAAAATGTTTCTCAGAAGAAGCACTAACAAGTCACAGTCTGAGAAACAGACAGTCCCAGGGCCGTTACAGATCCTGCTCGGGATCTCTGCTTTCAGCTTTCTCTTTTACCGGTATAAGGTGTAGGCCATGACATAAGTGAAACTGCACAAATAGTTGGGGAAACCCACTTGCCTGTCAACAGAAGTGGATGATAAACATCCAGAGACCTTTCAGTCATAAAATATTTTAAAACAATATTCCAGCCTCACTGAGATCAAAACATTTGTGTATGTCCGTATTTATATATCTATACATATATATGAATACACATACAAGTGCATACATATACACATACATATATATGCTCATTTGAAGATCCGTAAAGTAAGAGAGGAAGTTCACACTGTCRGAGATTTTTTTTATGATAGTCTCAGTGGCTGTTGTGCGGTGCTGTAGAGTAGGAGAAATCTGCCTACAAAGAGACAGATCTGCTTTTTATTTCCTAGAGCAGGCTTTTAACCGAACATGCAGTGAAACCTCTAGCCCTGTTTGCTTTGAGCTGCTTCTGCGTAGAACTCCATTTGGGGGAGTTCAGCTCCTTCCTCCAAAGAACCTGGTGATGATCACAGTCAGAAAACTTTAATGGGCAAGAAAAAGTGCTGGTGTGACCCAGTAAATGATTATGTGCCTTGCCTTGGGATCAGAGCTGTGTTTGGGCAGATGATGCCCGGCAGCAATTCTGGTGCATGGGGGGTGTATTTGCACCTTGCCCTGTGTTGGACATGAGATGGGAACACAGTTCACACTGCTCCCCACTGCTTGGGAAGACATCCCAGGCTCCCTGTGCATCCCATGGAGACCTTCCCTGGCCCGTGTGCAATGCTCCAGCTCACTTGTGGCTCCTCAAGGGGCAGTGATAATTTGAGAAGCTTCACTGGGAACATGGGCATTTCTAGCTCTAGGAGAATGAAGGTTAACAAGAGAAGGGAGCGCGAGACACCTTTTCCCCCCATCACTCCCATCTTCTCCTGTGCCTCAGCTTGGGTATAATACTAACAGGTATTTCTGAAGCCGTTAAACAGCTCTAGAACAGTGAACACTAGCAGRGAGCCCAGGCAGTAGCATGGTTGGAGTGGGAAGGACCAGTTCTGTAGATGTATTAATTTGAAAACATGCTCTATTATTTCCTTTACAAAAGTCTACTATCTGTTGTGATAGAAGGCAATTTCCATTCGTATGTCCATGGAATATAAAATGAGTCATATATATATTTGTTTGGAGAAAAAAAAAAAGCATAGTAATTTTGTATAATGTGGAGCTAAAATTAGATATATTGACAGTGTATTGAAATATACAAAATATTTTGCTTAAAATAAACCCACAAAATGATATTATCTTGGTAGACTAAAACTAAATGGGAATTTTGTGCCTGCTTTCTATTTYCTCTTGATTCATTGTCTTGTACACCAAGGATTCGGCCAGTTTGTCTGTGTCACTCCTAACAAAGATGTCCTGAGCATGACTCTGTAATCTTTGCTAACTACTGAACGTCCCCAAAGGGCATCCCACCTTTCAGCATGAGGTCAGCCTTGGTTTTTTTCAGCCTGCATTCTCCTCCTCACGGGAGGATCATATATAAAACCCAGTAAGAGTTCAGGGTTTGCAGCTAGGATCCTCACCATATTAAGTTATGAAGTCCGCCCCTCAATTTTTTTCTCCCTTTTTTGAGCTCATTGGGCAGCTGCTTGGACAGTAGTTTCTTTTGTTCCCTGGCTCTGTTTCTGCACCCTTMAAACAACTGTGTGTGCAGATGAGGAGGACCAGATTCATCAAACTGTGGTGCTTCCAAGTGTCAGTATGTATATCATCTTGGGGAAAGCAGATGGTCATCTGAGTATCAGTTGCTTTCTGCAACATCCTAGGATGTTTGTAGTGGGCTAGAGGCCACAAGTCAAACCTGTGCTTATTTTTATGGGAGCGTTTCTTATGGAAGAAAAGCAAGGCAGTCCTGAAAGTATAGGGGAGCAGAGATTGAGGCTATTCGGATTTTGTTGAGAAGTACTGCAGTATCTTCATTTCAGAAAAACATATGTAGAAACAAGTGACTAAGAGTGAATGATTTGTACTTCTGCAGCATCCTTAATCTTCCTTCGGTGACATTAATTTTATGGTTGTTTATCCCTTTAACTCAAAAGTATCTTACAGGTATTGACAAATAATTTTATTGTCTGTACTTTTGTAAATGGGACTTAGACTGAGGGGGGGGTTTATGCACTACAGGAAATATATGTACAAAAGTGTGAGTAGTTCAGCACTGGAACAGGCACCCGGCGAGCTTCTGCGGGCTCCATCCTTGGAGGTTTCCAAACCTGATCTGCCTTTGAGGTTAGCCCTGCTCTGAGAGCAGAGCTGGACTAGACGTCCTCCACAGGTCGTTCCCCAACCTGAGTTACTCTCTGCTCCTATGTAAAAACAGGATCTCCTGGAGCTGGTTTAAGCAAGGGCAGCTGTCTACAGCCCCATCTGGGGGCGGGGATTCAGTGTCTGGGTAGGCTAAATTAAATATAGTGGTAGTCATTCAGTGTGCAGAAGTGGGAAGGAAGGAGCCCAGCCTCTACCAGGACCTCCCATGAGCCACATTGACACCTCTTCTGTTTTCCATGCCTACAGCACTACTTGTCATGTTTCTTCGAAATGTTTTTCATACTCCAGGGACAAACTCTGTTGCCCTTAAATCCAGTAGTAAATCTTCTAGTAACTGTAGCTACAGTTTCATCTCAGGTCGCTGTCACAATCCGCTCATTCCCACAGATAGAATAGAATAGAACAGAACAGAATAGAATAGACTATTTCAGTTGGAAGGGGCCTACAATGATCATCTAGTCCAACTGCCTGACCAATAGTTAAAGCATGTTATTAAGGGCATTGTCCAAATGCCTCTTAAACACTGACAGGCTTTGGGCATCGACCACCTCTCTAGGAAGCCTGTTCTAGTTTGACCACCCTCTCGGTAAAGAAATGCTTCCTAATGGCCAGTCTAAACCTCCCCTGGCACCTCACACAGATATCATCTCCCAGGTTAATTCACATGTTTCTGTCTTCTGTGAAATTCATGTTTTTAAGTGCACAAGTAAACTCTTTAGGCTCATTCCTTACAGAATGGTTATGCTCTTATGTACTTGCACTAAACTAGTGATTACTTTTAGTTAACTTTAAATGGTTAAATCTTAATATTCCCAGATAATAACCAAAACAGGCAGACACAGTGCATAATAAATGCTCCTTGAAATATAAAATGTTGGCTCAAATATATTTGCTGTTTTGCTGTACAAAGTCAAACTAAGGTAGAGCATGGGACTTTGCAAGCTGCTGTCTATGGATAAATAAAGAAATAAAATGAAAATTAATAGCCTAAATTTTGACATCATTGTTTTACAAATCATCGCAGGTAGCCTGTCCTTGCACAGGAATGTTTATCTGAGGGTTCTAAGATTAACTCTTGTCGAAGGAACAGAACTTCCTGAAAATCAAATAAGATTTGAAGAGCCTTTGAGTGATAGATAGCTGCTGAAAGAAATATGAGAAAAATAAAACCATGCAAGATTCTAGTGAGAATTTATAGCTTTTAGTTGCAGTCCAGAAAAATCCCAGATCCTGTGGGTATTTTGGATATATAAATCATTAACATTCAGTCTTAGACTATTAGAGTCATTTTGCATTTAATTATATAAACTCTTTTGATTTGGCCTGTTGTATTCTTTTAATGCCAGGGGTTAAGCTGTGTTCTCGGCACAGTAATACACAAGATTTTATTTTTATTTTAGATTTCCTAGCAATTTAGTAAAATAGGAAGAAGTAATTAATTGAACTAATTTATAGCATTTTTATACATCCCAGAAAGGGAAGATCCTGTTATTTGTTAAATCTCTCTTAATGCCTGCTAGCGTTGTATACAAAATCTGCTATGAGACAGGTTTTGAACCACTATATAATAAGTTTCAAACACACATAAGTCTAAAATGCTACAAAAATTAGAAGTTAGAGATGAAGAAAAATGATAAACCAGGAACAAATACTCTTTCATTTGGTTTGAAATTGTATCTATCCATTTCATTGAATTAACCACATTTGGGGCAAATACTTTTTATTTTGACCGGCATTTTTTGAAGGAAAACTGTTTCATGAAATTTTAAGTTTGGCTCTTACAGTGCAACTTAATGTTCCCAGCTTGTGATAATAGTCTGTTGTATGAAGTTTGCTGCCTAGGTTCCTGTGAATTTTGAATCCATGATCTTTTAAGCAAGCATTACTATAATTGCCATATTAATAAAAATGGTTGTATTTAAATATTTATTTTGAAATTTATATTTTTTTGGAGAGGAATATTTGCTGAAGCAATGTCATGGGAGAATGAAACCACAAAGAACCAGAGCAGCAACTGAAGACGGCTGKTTTTGTTTTGGTCTTTTATTCTGTAACCTTGCTCTGCAAACTCCTGATACCCTGTTTCTGCAGAGCTTGGCAGAGGGAGTAAGTCTGCTGTCAGAAAGTGTTACGTGAAGCTGCCAAGCAGGCAGAGCAGTCCCTGCTTCCTGTAATCTCTGCCTGCAGACAGCTACTGCTGCTGGTCTTTGCCTGGGTAATGTATTCTGCCCGATGGAGAGCCTCCTGATACTGGCTGCTGGTGCAAATTACTCCTTCTTCACTGACAAGCTAGCRACCACAGCGTGGTCTTGGGAAGTTAGGACTAGCTTTGGCAGATGACACTAGGGTTTTTTTTAACCTTCCACCTTTAGGACAGGGGAAAAAATAAACAGCGAAGTTTACTTGTACCATCACTGACATTACATTCTGTTGCCAGAATATTCTCCTGATTTTTTCCCAGATGTTGGCTTTTAGATGTCTTCTTTTGAACAGGTGGGATCTAATTTTATTCCTGTGCAGCTTTATATAATTCCTGTGTCATTGATGAGATGGAGCTGTTAAGACTGAGAATGAGGTGAATGCTGTGTAAGTAGTAGGAAAACATCACCTTACTATGATAGGGAAAAAGGAAAAGGGGCAACAGTTATCATTACTTGGATTAAATAACTGTCATTTAGAATATTCTTGCCTATCAAGATTCTTAAGATACTTGTGGTTAGATTTTGCTGTAGTATTTGACGTTATGATCCTTCTTTAAAGAGGATGACTAAGAAATAGTTCCGTGAGACAAAACCCACAAAACCTACTTTGATGGTAATTGTCCAATGACGCTAAGTTTTGCATTCCCCTCACTGCCTTTCCCTCAGTGTGGCAGTAATGGGGTTTCCAAACTCTTGCACCTGGTCACTTGTATTTTCCAAACACATCTATAAACTTGGCATTTTTTTGACTCTTACCAGTCCGCTTAACTGGGTTAAAACTGGCCAATTGATTGAAGAGTAAGAGGTCTGGAAGACAGACAGACAGACACAGACCGATGCATAGACCATACTACCACATGAGCATTGCTTCCTCAGGAAAAATTAAGTCTGAAAATAACTCTCTCGAGGAGAGAGTTATCTGCATAACTATGCAGATTACATACCTCTGCCATAATTTTAACATATTTGATAAGATATGAAAAAAGCCGATGTCCTGTCCTGACTCATTAGACGCGCAGCCAGAAAGGGAATCTCCTTTTTGAATGGGAGACTTCTAATGATGAGAGTGACGAAAAAACTGAAACTGGAACAAATCTTGGTGTTGCGGGGGGGGGGGTCAGTTTTGAGTAGTGCAAGGTCTGAGGAGTCTAATGGGGAAATAAATTCATTGTTTTGCTGACAATACCACCAGAGCGATACCAGCTTTCTCCAAGCTGTCCTTCCTTTGTTACTCGACTCTGACCACTTCAAGGGGTGGCAGAGGAGATGCGAGTATGTTTAGACCACTCCATATTTGACCACCCTGCAGAGGCTGACAGTCGGAGTACCAAACATGGAGATAGATTCAGAAATATATCACTGTTCTTGAACTTTAAAGTGCTACTAAAAATAACTTGCATCCACAAGAAAAAGCCTGATGTCTTACATCTGGCACTTGCAGCTAGCCCCTCTGGGAGTACGGGCTGGCAGCCGAAACCAGATGCCTGGCACTGAGTGGGAGCTTCTCCCAATCATGCAGGTAGTAAATGCACATGTTTTTTTAGAGGTTTCTTATCTTTAGATTTTATACATCTGTGTAATCTTTTCTGTTCTAAAAGATCGTCAGCAAGGTCCATCAGCAGGGCTTGTCAGCACTTTACTGTAGAGATGGAAGATGGAAAAGAAAGTGGATTGTTATCATTTGAAAGCCTCACGGCGTCATGCAAGGCAGGATATCAGGTTTGGACATAGTTTTGTGGTGTGTGATCCCATTCCAAGACTGAAATCAAACTCAATTATTTAAAGTCACATCAATGTAGACATAACTGTAGAGACGGCTGAGAGTACCAACTCATTTCATGCGAGGTACCGAATAGGCAGGTTTTGCTTTTTAATGGACATACACTCTATGTACATCACAGCAAATTACCACCGTATAAAAGTACTACATGCTCATGTGTGCACGCCCTTGAGGATCAAATTGGTATGTAGGAAGTAATGCCCTTACATCTCTCTAGAGGGTAGACCTCTAAACCATTTTCATAATAGCATTTTAACAATCCATTAAGAGCCTCCAATCTTTTTAGCAATGAAATCCATCACTTGCTCAGCATGTGTCCTTTAATGCAGTAGTCTTGCGTAAAATCGCTACTTACCCAATTTTTTTTTTTTTTCACTTGGTTTACAGCCAGTGTCAAAAAGTATAATGTCCACTTGCCAAGTAAATAGAAAAATCCATCTGCCACTCTTTCCATTTGCCAAGTCTAGGGTATTATCATCACATTTGGGCTTTTTATTTTCCTGGTAATAGCAATGTTTCAGTTTGCACTCAGGTTTAAATACAGATGTAAACTCATGCATTTGCCAGTGTTACTCAGTGAATTCTGTCATAGTGTCTGTTTATTTAGCCTACCCAGCTACCTGGCAGTTAGCAAGCAGCAAAGCTTTTCTTCTTAATGGTACCAACAGTTGCTGGAAGAGCTGATCACCCCTTTTCCAAGAACAGAGTGGCCATATTTCACCTTATATCCGATGCTCCCTAATCCGAACCATAACAATAAGGCATATCTGATGTTGCTCCATATACTAGTTCTTGATTCTGAGATGGAAATTAAGATGGAAGTGATGCATTTTCACATTTCTCTGAGGAGTCCTTCTCCTGCATGAAGGGGGAAAGAGTGAGCTCCCTTCCAGCGATGTGGGGTTGGAGGTGAGCAGTTGTTACTGATCCATGCATGTACTTGTTGTTTTACAAGCACCTGGAAAGATGGTGCGGCTCAGATTAAAGTTCTGTTCATAACAGGTAAATCCCACGCTTATTGCAGTGTTCAGACAAAACACCAGATAAATGATGGGGAGTAGACAGGGGATAGTAGGGCTTCAAAAGTAAGATCATGGATTCCTCCTGGTTGCATTAAATACTTACCTGTAAAATTGGGTACATTTACATGCATCTCTTTGCCATGTTCTAGTGCAGAAATACTGGTGAGATGTTATCATCCAGCAGCGTGGTCCCCCATCACTGCTCTTACTGGGTGACAGTTTGTTTGTCTCTCCATCCCTTTTATGTGTCATGGCTGGGGGCTCGTGGGAAAGGTTGCCATGGCAAAGCCAAGAGGTGTTTCTCCCAGCCTTCCATCATGTGTTCACTGCTTTCCACCATCCCAGGTATATGCCTTCACTGTACCTCAGGGAAACACTGAGGTAGCTTGTCCCTTCTAGCCTGATTCAGAAAAATACCCTTTATCTCAGGTGGTCACTTACTAACAGGGGCTGCTAAGGTGCAGGGAGCAACCCAGCTGGTGATAGTAAGTGCTGCAGGAGAGCAATGAGCTGTCAAAGAAAACAAGGTTGTGCAAATAATTTTGTTAAACAGAAGATGGAAGTATTTGGCTTGGAACCCATTTTAGCTGGGAGCCAGCACAATTCAGTAATATCAAAGGAAAAGGAAAGGACAGGGGGGCAAGCCCTAGATTATGATAGTACTCAGTCTGGGACTAGGGTAGGTCTTAGAGCCTGTATATTTTCCTTAATCGACATCTTGCATAAGTGCCTTCAGGTCTTCTCCTTCCATGTGTTGAATTAAATATTAAAAAATGACACAGCATGATTTTATCTTTTTTTTTTCCCCCAATATTTTCTTATTAGTGTGCCCATCCATAAGATAATGTTTTTACCTATCAGATTCTCATATTCAGCCTGGGATCTGGAAATTAAATGGAGTTGCCTTTTTTTTTTTTTAAGTGTGTATTATTGTCAGTAATAAAATTAACTCCGTAATATTTTGTGCCTTAGTTACAAAAGATACAGTACTCTGATTTTCATGGCCATTGGCCATCAGCATTGCTTGTATGTAGCTCTAGGAGCTCTGACTTATTTCAGGTACCATGTGTTTCTTCATATGTCTAAAATGAAGCTAGAGAGACCTTACTCYGTTGTTTATACAAAATGTTAAGTATTGTGGGAGTCTCTGTATCTTCAGCATTTGGAAGCAGGCTATTCACTCAGCCAAGTTGCATATGATCAGAGCTATATACTATAAGCCAACACCTGAACCCTTGGGATTCCTTGGGGTGATAGAAGTAAAAGCTGTCACTTAAGTAATAGCTATTGCTTGAGGAAATACAGTGGAGGAGAAATAGGAGGAGTGAAAATACAGTATTTTGGTCATTGCTCTGCAAGAAGACACAGCAGAAGATAAAATAATTGGAAATGTATCAAGAAAGAAGGAAAATTACATGTGGTTTTGTGTGTATGTGTATATATACACATCTACAAATGAGTCTTGGTTGGACAACTGGGCCTCAGCAGCAGAAGGTAGGAGCTCTGTGTTTTATGGGGAATTCTCATTCATTGTTTCCTAACAGCAGAACGTGAAACATACAGACTTTTGTAACGCTTACTCTTGCACATCAGTCAAGTGCTGTTAACGTTAGAAATGCCTAAGCTATTGCTGTCTGTTACTGTCACTGGTCTGTGCTCCCTTATCTTCTGTGTGTAGTGGCATTCGTATCAGTTCCTTGGTTTAAGTCAAATAACATAATGCAAGATAGCAACAGAATTCATGGGCCTGTTTTAGTGACTGTGTTCAAAAGGTGGGATATCTGCTCAAAGTCAATGCAATTACAGTGCTGAAAAGTGATGCAGTGCAAAGATGAATTAGGCCCCATGCAGTTATTTTTCATCCTTTTGTCAAAAAATTTCCATGGTTGGTAGCAGCAACAAAAAAGGGATAGGAGTGTTTAAGGGAGTTGGAGAAGGAARGTGAACGTGTTCAAAGAATCATTTGACATCAGTTCTGGGCAGTAGTCCGTGCGCTTTGATTCACAGGTATGCATCAGGCAAAAGCAATCAGTCTGCTAGAAGATGTGCTACACTTTTTTGTTCTGTTTGGGTTTTTTGTGGTTTTTTTTAAAGTGTGAATGTCAAAAATGGAGTGAAATGAATGGAGTAACTTACTTAACTGGTTGCCTCTTTCTTTATGCTCTTAGATTAGCCCATCTCTAGTTTTTTCCTGGTGTGATTTAAAAAATCTTAGTTCCATTGMTATTTTTGAATCATTTTCTGTGTGTTTTTCTGTAAGGTGAAATAATTCTTTTTCTTGACGTAGATCCAAGCTTGGTGGAGGGTGAAGCAGCAATAGCTGTATAAGCGTAAGTGGTTTTTAAATTAATGAACACCTGAAGAGATGGAAATGTGAAAGATAACCAACACACTTCACAGGCGTGAGTTCAGTCAGTGGGGAGGACACTGCGATAGCCATCGGTGTGTAAGCTGCAGACGCAACTCTGATGAGGAAGGTAGGCTTTTGCTTTGAATATTGCGAAGCTATCCCCTGGCTAAGCATTCCGATCCCTTATTTTGTGTAGGAGTGTTGGGTTGTTCAGTGAAACATCGTACAGCGCAGGCCACTGGAAATGGGGGTAGAGAGCTGCTTGTGATGGCATTCATTCCTTTTGCTAAATGAAAGGGAAATTACAAACTCCAGTGCTTCACTGTTCATTACTACCATCTGCCAACAGAGTGGCCGTTTATCTGTGTATCCTGGGCTCTCTCTCATTCTCTCTTTAAAATTATATTGCTTTTGTTCTCACATTCTCCTTTTGGCTAGAATAAAAACTACTCAGCAGTACGTCAGACCATTCCAGGTCTTTCCCAGATCACTTTTACGGTGATAGGTTGATGTGAAAAGAAATACTGGTCTGCCGTTGGGAGCATTTATTAAGGTATGCCATAAGCCACTCTAATCAGACATGCTATGATTTTTTGTACTGTACATAGTGCTGCAGGACATGAAGAGAAAAGCAAAGCTTCTGTATACAGTCATGCAATGGTTCAGAATCTCAGAAGTTAAAAATGAGACAAATCCACTAAGCCATCTTACCAAGTCCCCTCAAGCCCGTCCGTTTTGTTCCCTGCGGTTTTGTTTCCCTGTATTTTCTGTAGTCTCATCCTAAATGCATCACATGATGGGCTTCTGCTCTTCCCCTTGGGAGGCTGCAGCAGAGCCCAGGGGGTCTCGCCATTAGAGCACTTTGGATGATGCCTTTTGAGAACTGTGCAGAATCTCCCAAGCTACTATGCTGCTTTTCTGGGGTGAGCGCTGCCCACTCATTTCCAGTTGTGATTGCAGGACTTGCTGATCTACCGTACCAGATTAGACTCCCTTGTTTAAAATATGCTAGGGAGGAATCAGCTCAAAATACGGATGTTATACATTCAGTGTGTTTTGTTTTTTAAAGGTGATGTTCCAGTATACTGTAATTGGCACCTTTAAAATTTCCTTATACAATTAGTGTTCTGTTGCACTTTGCCATTGTCACTCAAAACAATGAGAATCTTAATTTCATCCTTTTCATCGGTATGTGTAAAGAACAGGGGGCTTTGAAGGACCCCTGCCAGAGTAACTCTTTGTACAGGTGTAACTGCATTGTTCAAACATGCACGTGTTCTGCGGGCACACGCTTAAGACCAGATACTGAAAAGCTATCATGTAATGTCAAAGGAGTGAAAACCAAGGGAGAACAGTTTTCTTCTCTCTTCATACTCCTTTATTCTTTTATGGAAGGAATTACCACTGAGTTGTAAGCCARCTGTTTTCCCCTTTTGAGATTTTGGTGCAAGAGAAGTGCTTTGTAATGATAAGGCAGAGTTATTTTCCTTATTTTGTAATTGGCAGAAGCAGTGTGCATGTAAATAACTTGTCAGTGGGACAACTGAGAAAAGAATCTATTACATTTAATTTTTAGTAGTAATAACAGGAATAAAAATTATGATAGCCTTTAAAGATCCTAATTAACACTGTGGCTTGACTGTACTGTGAATCTTGCACAAATCCATGAGTTGGAGACTTTATGATTCAAAGGTGCAAGCATCTGAAGGGTAGGGAGATGTGTATAAAACACCCAAGCAAAGAAATGTGGTAAGGAAGCAGTACAACTCTGTTATGGGGTAAGAGATAGAGGTAGGGACTATGGGAGTAGGAAAAAAGGGAAAATCGGGATAGTGTGTCATCTGCTTGAAATTTGGGCTTGTGTACCGCTGAGGAGAGCAGTAGTGGACTAGAAGCCCGTTGTGCTAAGCACAGCACAAACATAGAGCAAAAGCTAGTCCTTGACCCAAGCGGCAGTGCAGGGAAATGTGGCCATTGATGCTGTTCTCCACCAGTTAGTAGCTGCAGGAGCATCTCCCTGTTTATACCTTCTTGTTACTACTCCACTGCTTCCTTTCGCTTCCCTTTCCTGGAATGTAGGAAATTGAGGAAGGGGAAGGTCACCAAGACATACCAAACTCCAAAATCTAATCAGCTCAACAAATTTTGACAGAAGCTTGTCTAAATTGTTCTTTAAAACCTCCAGAATGGATGATCTTTCCAGATCCCTTCCAACCTGGGCTGTTCAGTGGTTCTGTGATTCTAATCCACACAGTCAGTGTTGTTCTTGCCGCTCTTACCTCCTTCTCATGAGCCAGTGGGTTGTCTTTACGCTACCAGTTTGTGACTGACTCTAAATGTCGCTCATGTGCAGTATACTTGGGGTATCAGAGATGCCCGAGCTCATTGTCACACTTTACCAGGAGATTACTAGGTAATTCATGCTCCACTATTCAYTGCATTCCCTTTACTTGAATAAAACAAAGAAGCAAAGACCCCTTTTACTCAGAGGTCAGAAAATCAAAATTAAGGTGTCCTCACAGAAGTTGCAGCTGTGAGCTACAATTTTTCAAATCACACAGACTGGTGGAAGTCAGCCTAAAAACACAGGAGCATTTGATCAGAAATATGCTAATTTATTCCCAGGCTCATACTGAGCTAGGAATTTTGTAACCTATATCTTCGTGAAGTGTTCTGATTTCTGCTGTGGTGAAGTGCTCTGGAAGTGGAAAGTGCAACTGTATTGCTAATGCTACTTCAATTAGGCAATTCAATATACGTGGTTCACTGAAAAGCAGAATAGCTCATGCAACTTTCCCCACCTGTAGCAGAGATTCAGCACCTTCATCCTAATGAGGGAAGCCTGTGGTGTGAGGTAAGTGGAAAACTGGAAATTGATGAATTAGTCAGGGATTTCATCTTCTGTGTGACAAATTACAGAACAAGCTCATTGGCCTGATGTTAAACAAATGCTTCCTACCAAAAGAAATCATCTTTAGGATGTGAGCATGAATCGTCTGTAGCCCTGTGAATCATTTCAGTCCAACTGCTCACGGCATCAGAGGTCAAAGTACAGCGATACCCGTTCTCGCAGTCCATGTGCCCCACCGGCGCCAGGCTCTGAGGGCTACGCTTACCTTTTCCATATCGTTTGCAACTACATGAACACTTCTTTTATCATCTCTCCTGGCTTTCAGAATTGCCATCAGGATGAAACCTAAACATCTGTGTCTCATATAGCTACTCTAGTTTGCTGGACAAACTGTTATTATCAAGGGTTATAAATAGCTGATGGTCTGAATTCAGTCCATTGAACCCAGGTGAATCGGTCACAGGACTTCATTTCACTGCACGTTTTCCCTCAAGAGTTTAGGATGCAGTTCCCAGCTGCAGCATACAGTCTTGTGGATTTCAAATGCCATAGAAAGGTAAATATCCTCTCATCATTATCTAACAACTATATTGATATTTAAATTTGTTTAAAAGGCTGGTAAAGAGAAAACAATTCCAAAAGTGTGGTAGGAATACTCTGGTTTCATTTTCTTCTTAAGTAAAGATACTATTTGTAAGTATTAGCAATTTTTTTTTTTAAAAGTAATCCCATAAAAAAGCAGAGGGTTTTAAATGAAATTAACCTTATTAAATCAGTCTTCTACAGCACACAAAGTAAACCAATCTCCACCACCTTCCCCAAATTTTCATTCTAAAGCAGACTCTGCTTTGTTTATAGAAGTATCACATTATGAACTGCACATACTGTGCTGTCTGAAGTACAACAGCCTTGCAAAATCCATAGAATAAGAAATATTTGAATTATCTTAAAGCGTGGAGTGCTGAATGCCTGTAAGTCTTGCCTAGTGAATGATGAGGATTTTCCCCGCTCATCAGTGGACATCATCGGTACATTGTTTTTCAAGACATTTAGCAGTGGGACCATGATTCACAAGAGAAGTCTGCATTAATGTTGTGCCTTTTTGGTGAACAGATAAAGGGTTCCAGAGCTGTCAACATGTGAAAATTGGCTGGTTTACAGCTGAAATTCCTGAAATGTGTGGTCTTCAAGTTGACACCAAAGAGTGCAGTCCAGGCTGAGAAGGTGGGGCATGGCATTGTGTCATCTGGCAATGACAAGTTAGGTGCTTAATTTGGGAGGTATATTTTCCTCACACGCTTTCTTTTAAAAAAAAGATAAATTGTCAGTTCCTGATCCCTACTTGGCTCACTTGCTCTAAGCATGTTGTGATCAGACACTACTATGGTTCTGGCTCTTGAATGCCTTTCATCCCATGTCTGTGTCTTTTATGGAGCCCTTCATAAACTTGACCAAACTGGCCCATAGGAATACAGTTCATGGAAGATGCTGGCTTTATTTAATATGCAGCTACTGCTCTTGCAGGATATCTACAGTACAGCACAAAGTATCGTTTAGGCTTAACTTACTTTTACCTAAAAGTATGAGGGGCAGAATGATCCTGCAGGTATGGAGACACAGCAAGATCAAAAGAGGAAAAATGCTTGTTAGGGAAAGATATGCTGAGATGAAATTAAGGGGAATTAAAAAAGAAAAACGCTTCTGTCCATATGGTCCTATTACAATGGGGAGAGTGTAAGGAGAGCTYAGGCTTTCCCAGACTTTAGTTAGGCAAAGTCTTACAATTTACCACTCAAGATTAACTCCGTATTTCCCATTTCCACAACCACTGAAATGCCCTTGTGGGAAGCTCTTTGCCCATGTGCCAAGACTCCCCAGGGGAGTGAACCACATCGCAGGTGTTGAGGCTTGGCTAAGCGCATAAGCTGAGCTTTGGGGAAAGGCTCTTTTTGTTGTTTCCAGTCCTTAATTTTGTTATCATTCTGTTCAGTGTAGTTGTTGTGCTGAGAGGCCTGAGCAGTGTGAAAACCCGTCTCCTTGCTCTTTTTCAAGGATAAAGAATCCTCTAAAACAGACGCTGACTTCCAGAACAGCACGGCACAACAGCCATTCCCCAGCGCACCTCCTGCTCCGTGCCCTGGAAACAGGTGCCAGGTATTCCTCCTGCCCCGCTCTGTGTACCTGGAGCTAGTAAAATATTGGGTCCATGTTAACAGCCCATGTTAGCATTAATCTGAACATGGACTGTAAGTTGCCCAGTAGATCACGTTCCTCGGTTTAGCCGAACAATATATGGTCTTATGTGACCTCCCAGTTCCTTCTCTCTTCTCTGCCAAAGGATGCCACCCCCAAGAAAACTTGCCATGATGAATTATAATCTTGTTTTAAAATCTGAACTGCTTAATGAATTTTCTGCTCTCTGAGGGATGCCTCTTTACTGTAATGAAATTGCTTCCTGAGGTGGAGAGTTATATTTTCATTCTGCATAAATGCAGTTTCCACTGTGTGGTGGGTCACGCAGATTAAGAAACATTCTCAGAAAGCCTAAAAACCGCTCCGAACAGCCTTTTATGCCCTGCAGTCGCTATAAGGGCTGACGGAGTTACCAACCAGGCTTACCTGCGAGCATCCTAATGAGGGCAATGAAAACAGTATCTCCGTGTGCGTCATGCAGCATAACACAGTGACAGAGGCAGTCATACCTGATCAAGAAAAGTAACAACTGCTTTTTTATTTATAAGAAGAATCTGGAAGAAAATAAGTCTGTTCACAATGTATGCCATGATTTGGTTGCAGTCAATAAGTGTGTGTTTATTTAGCTCGGGCGTACTGCTCTGAAGAAGACTGATTGTCTCATTAAGGAAAATGAGTCAGTGAGAATATTTTTTATGGATTTAAGTGGTTTTACTGTTAGAGGGGTAGCTGGTAGCAGTGAAATGAAAGGACTTCTGAATATGAAAGCACACTGGAGATGCAGGGAATAAAGAAACGGAAGTACTCTCAGTGATTATAGGTACGGGCCAGTATTCCTGGTTCTTTACTCTTACCTGTGACACTGATTCCCTCTGTGAGGATGGGTAAAGCACTTAACTCCTCTGTGCCCCACTGCAACAGCAAAACGCAGGTACTACGGGGGTGCTGAGAACTGCATCTCTACATATAGCATTTGCCATGGTTGTGGCTGAATTACCTCACAAGTATTTAAAAAACAACTGTTAGTCATTATGTTCCTTTTTCTAAAGACCAAGAAAAGGGTGGAGTAGTGACTACCTACCTAGTGCTGCAACATTGCTACTGCCAGTCATAATAGTACCTGCTGGCTTCCCTCCTTGCTTTTCTCTGCCTTCAGGGGAAAAAAACATCCTTAATGGTGTGTGTTTTTATGAATTTGTGTGTGTGTGTGTGTGTTAAACTGTGACTTCAGGTAATTCAAAGGAAAATGACTTTTATATCTTGTCCTGAAAATGGGAAAACCCTGACATTGTTTAATCTTTAAATACATTTTGTACCTTATAAGGGCCACCAGAGTTGGTTTTTCATTACCTGCAGGCAATATTGTACAGGAATTCATGACTCCGCAGAAATCTGACATCTGGCTGAGAAAGAGGCATCGGATAGAGGTGGGGGAGGGAGAAGTCCATCTGCATTGATCCTGTATTATGGCATAACAATTCAAGTAATAGCAAGGAAGTATTTTTTAAGGAAACTAGGTTCAGTAAGCTGTCAAGGGCTTTCTGGAAGGCTCTTAGAGCATGCTTTCTCCTTTCCCCATCTTCCAGTTATTAAACTCTGAATATTCAATTTCTTTTTAGAAAGAAAATGCATTTTAATCATATTAATTAAAAAACCAACTTGATGATGTTAAAACTGCATCTCTTGGCCTGTAGTGGTAGCATAAATTTCCTTCCTCTGTTCACTTAAAATTAACAGGGACAGGAAACAAGTAAAGCACTTAGATTTCCTCAGCTGCAGTGCCAGTTGCTGGCTTCAGCATTCCTCTGTCCCTCTCCCAGCTCGAGAGTCAAGGTCGGCGACAGTTCAGGTCATCATTGAGGCTGGGTCCTCGGCAGGGCTGGTTCCACTGTCCTACTGGTAGAAATCAACGGTATTTCTGTTGAAACTACATATTAACCTTCGTATAAAACATCTGTAAGGGAGATCAAGTTCAATGTTGTTGGCAAACCAGCAGACAAGAGTTTTCACATTTTGTTTCCCTTCAAGAAACACTAATTTAAGCTTTCCTATTTCATAAATATTTTAYTCTTTTGTTATTGTTCTATTGCATTTTGTGAAAGAATGCAGCTGGAAAGCAGCGCACATCAGTGTACAATGTATGCTGTATAACCAGGCTTAAATACTCTGTCTTGAATCATTCTCTTCAAGAGAGCAGTTCTTGGCTGGAGGAAAGTCTGTAGGAGCAGTCTCCTGTGGGAGTTTCATTTATCCCGCACATCTTCCCGAGTTCTTCATTGACTTTAACCTCTTGTCACTCCCTTTGCTGAGGTGTCTCCTGGAAACCCTACAAGTAGGTGTTTAGAGGTGCTTTTGTTATTAACAGACCAACCCCCGGCAGCATTTATAACTTGGGTTCACCTTGACCCACCAGCCTGACCACTGTCCTTCCATTGGTGAAGGCTCCAGGTTCATGGGGAGGTCTTATGCGGAGTCTAGGAAAAAGGCACATTAACATTAGTAAAGGCAGGTGAATCTTGTGCTAACACTGTACCAAATAATAATGCCAGCAAATGAGATTGCTCTCATTGCTGAGTTCAACGTGAGTGGAGATGGGAGAATTCTGTGAAAATCTGAGCAGCACTAAGTCACGATTTCTCAGGATAGGTCCTGTTGTTGCAGAAATAATTTTGTTTCATTGTATTAAACTTTCCTGTATTTACTTTTATTTTAAAAGATTTGAAAACAGATTATCTGTGTCTAAGGTTTTATTTTCAGATAGTCCAAGCAGAAGAAAAAGAGAATACTAACCAATGTGAAATAGGAGCTGAATAAATTTTCAGAAGTTTTTTCTGCCTTTTTTCCTATCTCCTCTGAAAGGAGTTGACCTTATGATTTGTTGAAAATGGTGAAAATATTGGCAATCTGTATGAAAATTCAGATTCCACAGCACTGCAATGCTGTGGAAAAAGGTAAATGACAGGAGAGAACAGATAGTGGATTTCTAGGAGAAACAAATCTTTTCTTCCAACATAAACCTTTTTTCTATTATTGTTCTGATGAGCCAGAGAAGGTGCTTACAAATAACTGCACTAACAGTGGAACATAAACATGACAGCCAATTTCAGAACAGAACATCTACAGTTATTCTTCAGATTTTTCAGCTTTTTTAAATTGGAAAGTTACAGATCACACTGTAGTAATATGGAGATGTTGCAGATTTCCAAGTAGAACAGAAACAGGCAAAAGAAGGGAACAACAAAATCCTAACCACTTTTGATAGGCAGTTCTGCTGTAGTCAGGATTTCTGTTAGTTACAGTTTTTGGTGAATTTAAGTATGTACTTAGGTAGAAAATACCAATATCTGTAAATTTACAGTCCTTCTTCCTTTTCAAAAAGGACTGCATGTGCTGAATCAAAGAAGCTCAATGCCTTTGAGGTGTGTATGTCTTTTCCCATAGCTTGGTATCTATCTAGAGACTGAAAAAAAGAAAACATTTTTATAGGGCAAGTGTACTTGGACTGCTTAATCTGAAATTCTAATCCCAATACTGAGTTAACAATAAAATTCTGATTTACTAGATCTAGTTGTAAGTCATACCTCTCTAGATAAGCTAAAGAAAACATGTAATTTATAGAGCATATTGTAAATGGAAAGCAACTGTGACTGATTTGATATCAGCATTTTAATACCACTCTTTAGGCCCTTGGCTGATTACTTGGACATCTGCATGGATTGAAAATGATGGGTGACATAGCTTGTTGGGTTTGGAAATGCTTTTTAGGGCAGGAAGTTTTCATTAAGTTTCATTAAATATTCATTTTCCAGATGCATGGTTGTGGAAGTTGATGCCTATTCCAGGAGAAAATAGGTACTGTCTTAGGAAAAAAAAAAAGGAGAAAGAAAAAGAGAGAGGAATGACCAGAGCCACAGCAAACAGAAAGACACTCAGACTAATGCATTGCCACAGGTAGCTAACAGTGCCCTTGGTGGTATATATAGTATACTGTACATGCTGGGCCCATGGCAGCAGCCATTGCAAACCCACCATGGGTGATACTCTTCCGACAACCTGAAATAGGTGCCAAATAGCAGACTGACAAGGGGGGAGATTTTTAAAAGACTGTATGGTTTCAGGTCATGTCTTTAGCATTTCAGCAAGGAGCAGACAGGACTTTATCAGGTCAAGTACTTCCCTTGCCACACCCCAGAAACAAAATAATAACAAGAAGAGAGAGGTCTGTCTTCCCCTTTGCATGACTCCTTGTCTGTCCCCTCCCTAAAAGAAAAGGTCACTCAATAAGCAACAGGTCACTCAGCAACAGAGGGAGGATCTCCTGCCATCTTTCCATACACCTGTACTCACACAAATGCACTTGCACAGAAGATGGAGGTTTGTAGAGACATAAAATGAAAGCTATAGAACAGCTTTTATTAATAGAGTATGAAGTTGAAGCACCTGGGATAGGTAACGTTAGAGCCATGGCTCAAGGGCGCCTGGGAGATGGTGCCTATGAAATGATCTAGATTTTTGAAGGATGTAAGATGCCAAAGCCCTGCTGTTCCTTGCAAACAAATCACATCTTGCTTTGGTGTTGGTTTTAGCCAAGACAGCAGCCTATGCATAAAGCCAGTGTGTGGCCCTGCTCAGACAGAAGATAACAAAGTATGTTCTGTTATATTGAGAGGGAATATATGACGCTGAGGGTGGTGAAACACTGGAACAGGTTGCCCAGAGGGGTGGTAGATGCCCCGTCCCTGGGAACATTCAAGGTGAGGTTGGACGAGGCCCTGAGCAACCTGATCTAGTTGAAGATGTCCCTGCCCACAGCAGGGGKGTTGGACTAGATGACCTTTAAAGGTCYCTTCCAACCCAAACTATTCTATGATTCTATTATTCTATGACTTGCTTTTGAAGAGCATGGCCTGAACCATACATGGCAGTTCCGTCATGCAAAGGGATTGAAGGGATGTCAAACTGTAAAGACTACAACTGGAACTTGTAAATTCAGCGTGGGGGAGAGGCTGGGCTGTCTGATTACATCTGCAGCATCCAAAGGATTTTCTGTCTTCTTCAAATACCAACAGTAGTCAGAGAGCGGAGGAATCCCGCAGTGATGGTTTAACCTCCTGCCTCAGTTCTTTTGTTTCAGGCTTAATGAAACATTTTGAATTAGTCACTAGCAAACGAAGAAACAAATACCAACATGAGGCTTACAGACGCACAAATCAGTTTGCATGTAACCCTGATGATAAGGAAACAGTAATTAACGTCTGCTATAAATAAGAAGCAGGTTGGTTTAGTTGCAGGAGATTGCAAGAAATTATATGCTTGAAGACAGCTCTGAGCTGAGTGTCAGATTAGGTGGGTTTGGTGGGTGAGTGATTTCTCACGCTTGTTCTCATGACASGGGAGGAGGAACGAGGGAAAAGTCCACCTTGGGGGGAAAGTCTGACACCTAGGAATGCTCAGAGTCCCACATTAATGATGGCTTTTAGATGCACATGAATAAAAATACCATTGTGATTTACCCCAATTCACAGAAACCTTCTGTCCCTCTTTCAGCAGTTAGCTCATAAATTCAGCCTGTCTACCCCAGGAGCATGAAGCTGGCTCCTGCAGTCTGAGCGGGAATTGCTGCGGCATCCACCTGTGTATGGCTGGCTACGTGGGGACAGGTGTACGTCTGCATGTAAATAAATCAGAGGGCATAAAGGAGAGAAATGGATCTAGCAGTGGTTTCGGTTTTCAGGTGCTGGAGGGACCCACTGGCTTCCCTGGGGAAACACAGCAGGGATCAGCTTTGTGTGAGGTGCCTCCCAGCCGGCGAGAGGCAAAAGAGAGGATGAGGCCAGGTCTGCTGCTTTGGGCTGCAGAAGCTTTTAGCTTCAGTGTGGGATTGCTGTACCTCTGGAGATGAAGGCTGAGGGCTTTCATTGCAGCTTTTTGCACAATTACGATTTGTCTAATAATTCTGTATATTGTCTGTAACAGCAAATCTTTACCACTTCCCTGTCTTCACCACTCACTAAATATAAATCTCCTTTCTCTTAAATAAAAGATTGGCCTCTGTAAGCCTAATACAATGATTTGTGTAATGAGTTTATTTAAATTCCTCCCATGCTTTACAAAGTTGCTTCTTTATCTTTACACTGTAGTTTAGGTTTTATATTTTAATATATCGAGTGAGTAACTGAATGGGAGAAAAAATTTCCTCTAGGTTGTTATCTGCAAAGCCTTTTGGAGGGCAGATGCCACATTTAAAGAACAATGTTTAAAATAATGCAGTCTTGCTAAACTTGTGTTGTAAGGGTCAGCTTAGAAAAATCTCATCTGAATTGTTACGCCTACATAATCACTGATTCTAGAGCTATAGAAAAGCAAAAGTCCTAAATGAGTATGAATAGAAGCAAAATCTCTTGTGCCTCACATTTTGACAGTTCACATAAGTAATGTGGCTTTGTTGGTCCGCTTGCCTCTAGTTATCTTCCAGGCAAAGCTCTGGGCTTTTGATTGCAATCGTAACTGCAGAGAGAACTAAGAACTAAGAAATAACTTCTAGAGACTAATAGTTTGGTTTATAGGTTGAATTACTGCTGTAAGTAATAACTGATATTTATGAAAGGGAAATTCCACTGAGCGTGTTCTGTGATTTAGGTTCATGTCCACGGATATTTTGTAGCATAAATTTCCCTTTCTGCTTGAGTCTTCCAAACCCAGAAGCCACACCTGACCACTAAATAGGTGTAACACAAGAGAACCACAGCAAATCACTAAGTTATTTGCTGAGCATTTCCTTGTACGTTTTTATAATTAAAGTGTATTTTCCCCCAGCTTTGAAGGGGAAATGGGTACAGTGAGGTGGTTTTTTTCTGAGCTGGCAGCCCTGGAAACTATTGGCATATGGCTATTGGCCAGAAGGTTTGCTCTTCGCTAGAAAATGTTCTGTTAATTACTGTGTCAGGACTGTGCGATCAGTGTAGATAGGGCTTATTATTTTCCAGATGGCATGAGAGTGTTTGTTGCTTTTTCTGGTTTCTGTGATGGATGGACTGGAAGAGGGGGATACAGGTGGGGACAGCCCTGTGCTAGCAGGAGGCTTGGGCAGTGGAGGTTTTTGAAAAATTCTATTTGGATGTCCTCGCATTATGTATCAACCCGTAATGCTCTTGTTCACTTGAAGAGACTCTTACTTACTTGAAGAGGATACCCAGCCTGCTCAGGGAAATGAAGGGAAAGTGCGGTGAGGCCAGGAAATACTTAAAGCAAGAAATATTTGCAGAACTAAGTTCAATAAGAAGGGACTTGCTGAAATCAAATTATGCCRGCTGCAGAGTGGTGGCATTCCTGTTGTGTAAAATGCTCCCTTTATAATAAATTGTAGAGTAAATTTGTCTGGGTTGAATCACTTGAGAGTACTCACTCAGTGTGTGCACTTTGGAAGTGGGATCTGACTGCATTTTTTGGTGGTGTCAGACCTCAGTTTGGGAAAGGAGATAATCCAAGTTACTGCAAGCCAGCTCCTGTTCCTCTGGAGACATTGTTCACTTTGTAAGCAGAGGTTCTTTTTATTTCTCCATCACCTGCCAAAGGTACAGACACTTTTAAACAACCCACCTCATACCACAGCCAGTAGTAGGCAGAGACCTGGTGAGCTCTTCTTGCTCTAGGATTTGGAGTGTGTGTGTGCGTGTGCAGACATGCCAGCAGTCACTTCAGTTTGCTCTGTTCATAAGAATATCACTGAGATGCTRCCCATCAAAATGTTCCTGAGGAGGACCAGTACTGGCTACGAGCCTAGGAGAAGGAGTCATGCTCTTCAACAGTCTTACCTGGCTAAATCAGCTCGCCCACAGTTACTGCAGAGAGACCACAGGACAGGAAGCACTCACACCGTAAAGAAGGGTTGTCAACCACTTTTTTGTATCTGACCATCAGTCTGTGTGTGGCAGCACTACCAAGATCAGTCCCCATATATATCTTTAAATTGAATGTAGGAAGAGCAGGAGCTTCTGTATTTTCCAGATGTGTCATTATTTTGACTAAAAAGTAGTTGGGCATGATGGTAGCAACAAGTAAGCAGCTATGATTATTTCTTGCAGGCACAAACGTGAGTGCTGTCTTCTTACGGACATGCAGCAAGAAGGATGAGTGCCTCAGGTATATTGAAGGTGCAGCTGGGGCAGCTGAAGTTGGCAGGACTCTTTAACCTGAATTCCCTTTCTCACTCTCTGTCGCAACAGAGCCAGGGTAATGCTGGTGCAGCTCACGCTCTGGGACTGCTGGAGGGCACTGCAACCGCTGGGCTCTTCCCGGCTGCTCACAAATGCCTCAAGCGCTGGAGTCTGCTGTCTCCTGGAGGCTTCCAAATCTGTGAGCCACAGCTAATCACTAACAATACCTGGTAGTGCTGGTAGTACAGGAAGACAAAGGTGGTGGTGCCAGACTCATACTGCTTGGGCTTTCAGTGGTAGCTGGCTAGTGCCTGACTCACTGCTCTTACTGTCTAAGCAACAGAAATATGCCAGTGACATGGGAGGAAGCACATTATTTGAGAGTATTTGTCCTGCCTTTCCATGAGAGGTTGCCGTAACAGCAATACCAAGCCTGAAGCCTGCAGTGGCCAGCCTGTTTTCAGCTGCTTGACATGTTCACACTCATTTTTCTGAGGACAATAGTAACGAAACATTTCAAAACCCCAACCACTGTCCTTTATGCTGTTTCTTCTTGCTCAGAAGAGCCTTCTAAAATACAGAGTCCAAGAATTGCAGGGGTAGGCTGACAAAAAATAAAGCTCTTGTAGCAGGCGGTGCCACCTGCGTACAATCTGCTTTTGCGACGAGTTGTCGTGGTTTAACCCCACCCAGCACCTAAACACCACGCAGCCGCTCGCTCACCCCCCACCGCCGGTAGGATGGGGGAAAGAATCGGGAGGGCACGAGTAGGAAAACTCACGGGTTGAGATAAAAACAGTTTAATAATTGAAATAAAACAAAGTAGAACAGTAATAGTAACAGTGATAACAACAACAACAACAGAATATACAAAGCAGGCAACGTACATGCAATTGCTCACCACCCGCCGAACTGACACGTGCCCAAAATGCGAGCGCCCATCCCGGGACCCAGAGCCCACCCCCCTTAGTTTTTATACTGAGCATGACGTTACATGGTATGGAATACCCCACTGGCCAGCTGGGTCGACCGCCCCGGCTATGCTCCCCCCGCAGCTTCCCATGCACCTGGCAGGGCATGGGAGGCCGAAAAGTGCCCGGTGCAAGCACCGCCCAGCAACACCCAAAACATCAATGGGCCATCAATGCTCCTATTATACCAAACCCCAAACACAGCACACCCCCCCCCGGCTACTGGGAAGAAAGTTAACTCTGTCCCAGCCSGAACCAGGACACGAGTGCAGAGCACGACTGTGATTCATGTCCCTATGGCTGGGGGAGTGAGAGCAGGGGTGCTGACTTGAGTTGGGACCCTATCATGGGCGGTTGGTGGTGTTAGCATTGGTGCTCCCACAAGACACTTGAACTACTCCCAGTATTTCTGCCTGTGCACACAGTCAAGTTTTTATCTACGTACATATACATGTGAATAAATTATATACAAGCACGCTGGCCAAGTACAAATAGCTGCTGTGCCTGGTGGGCCATTTACCGACCACCTGCAAGCACGATGTGCAGGGCTGTCATTATGGATGGGTCTCTGATCTACACGCCAGTTGCTTTACGCAGAGTGTGTCAGGAGGGTGGTTCAGCTAAAACAGGTGGTTTGAAAGGCAAATTTATTCAGCATGGAACAGATTGTCTGCTTACTGAAGGAAGGTAAATTCATTGATGTTGCACCTCTCACTGCTTCTAGAAATATGTACAGTATCCAGGTCCTGAGGTTTGGAGTTTGATGTATTGAATCCTGGTTTGTGTTTATGTAAGGAAGCTGAGCGGCAGTCGGGTGGGGTGTATAGATTTAGGTGTTTGAACTGAAACCTGAAAGCAACTAAATTTCATCAGAGGGTTGTGGATTGGAGGGCCATGTCATCACAACCACTCGTTATTTAGTTATCAAGCTGTGGATGTTACAGTCTTCTTAACTCAGACCTTCTCCACCCAAAGTAGTCATCTGTAGAGTGAACATCTTTAAAACTATCTAGGCTTGTCTTGTTTTGCATCAAACTCACAGAGCATCAGAGTGATCAGATGATGGCACTGAGAAAAGCCTGACATGACCAAGTCCATGGCAGACTGTTGCGTTCAGATTTCGAATTTCGTGAATCCCAAGATTCAAAGAAAATGCAGATTAAAGGAGTCAGGGGACCACAGAGTAAAGCTGAGGAGAGTTGCTGGGAGATGTTTGCATGGATCCTGTCAAGGCAAACTTGCTGAGTCTGGTGGAATTCTGCGTAAGAGGGCTACCAAGTTGTCCTCCAGCTAATTTCATCTTATGTTTGGGAAACACTAACGTAACAAATGGCTGGGAACAAGAATTCATTATTTTTATTTATGTTCTTTTTTTTTTTTTTAAATGGCTTCACACTAGAACAAATTTTTGCAATTTTGATCCAAACATTGACTTGCTAATTTCGAAGCATTGTTTACCTATGTTTGGTAGCAAAAGAAAGACTCATTTTATAGCCTCACATTTTCTGGTGTTTGAATTTAACTGTGAATGTTTTCTTTCTTTCATTTTAATTCTGTGGAAACTCTGTTCTGGAAATCAGAGGAAGTTTAAAAAGATGTTTTAACCAACTATTTGATATGTAGCTTTCTTTTTGGTCTGCTAAAAGAGATTTAATTATGTAAAATTAGAATAGTAATTATTAATTCTAAAATATTATATCACAGAAACTGTATCTGATAAGGTTGCTCATCTTCACTATTGCATCCTTACAAAGATAATGTAAATTGTTTCAAGTAACAGGAAAGCACTGAAATCTATCCAAGCATATTATGTTTAAATGGCAGTATTTTCTCTCTGTTGTATATACCTAGTTATGCTTCAGTCGTTTTTGAGGTTTTTTGCCTCCTCAGTATTTTGCCTAAAGTGCCTTAGTGTCCATAGTTACATTAAAAGAGATATAAACACAGATCTAATAACTTCTCCCTCTGATGAAGTGCTTGCGTTCGGTGAAGCAGTGTGCTCTTCCACCAAACACGCTGAAACATAATATTGCGTCAGAAGGTATAAGAATATTTTAGCAACTGAGAGCGTATAAGAAATTAAACTGTGGTGAGAACAGTTAYTCTTCAGTCAGCCACCCCTTCTTTGTATCGAAACATCAGAATTTTTCTAATTCTGGAAGTATAAAATTGACAAATCCTTGCTCAGTGTTCATAGGGGCTCACTTAGCTCTGTCTCACAGATGATTATGGGTATTAGATGGTTTTTGTAAGGTGTCAGTCCCTGGAGTAACTGAGAGCATTATAAGGATTAGCAAGACACCCAATCCCCAGAAAGGAAATCCAGAAAAAAACTCTTATCTGAGCCTGTTTCATACAGACATACAGTAACCGCCTCTGTTTTGTGTCAGGGAGGTAAATAGCTATCTGTTCTTCAAGAATTGGTGTCATGATGATTCAGAATATCACAGRAAAAAAAACCTCAGAACGGGTCCCTTTCTTCAGCACTGCAGTACAGGATTGCTGGGTTGCTGGGTAGCTGGAAGGCATGTATCAGGCACCTGATTTAAATAAGCAAATAAACCACTATCAAGAAATAATTCAAAGGTTTAAACTTTAATTCTATAATTACCAGCTTCCCTTTAATTAAACAGTTGAGGATTCACAAAATAGAAGTCCAGATGATAAGCATGACAGAGGAACCTGAGCAAAAATTTCCTGCCTCAGAAGGCAGAAAGCAACAGGGCTTTCTTCTCCGCATGAGACAGTGGGAGTAACCTGGTACCCGGCCCCTGGCCTGCGGGATCATGCCAGGAATCTGGTAACAAACCCCAAATCATGAGTTTTGCAGAAAGTCTGCATAACCAAGTGTTGTGTCATATTTACTATAAATGGATTGATAGTCCTTAACAGCAGGAGCACTGGAGATGGGGTGGAGCAGCAGCCTGAGTAAGGACCCTGGTAAAGGCTCATCCCTGGTGCTTATGCAGTGCACGTCCCTGGCCGGTGGAGCGCTGGGCAGGGGACATCACAACTCAAACCCCAGCTGCTGAGTCCCAGGCAGAGCAGCCACAGGTGTTCGCACTTGTATCCAAACTTTACCTCCGGAGGAATGTAAGGATGGAGAGGCGCGGGCAGAGCTCAGGAAGGGTGCAGCTGCTCTCTGCAGTGCGGGTCAGTGAGGCTTGGAGTGATGGACGAGATCCTGGTGATGGGTGGTGGAACCAGCCAAGGGGTGGCCTCTTCCTCAGCGGATGCTCAGGTTGTGTTTTGTGTTCATTTCCCTCATAGCATTGTCTTTCCAGACTCATATCTAGAAATGTGATCTGAGTTAATCTCTGCATTTTTCCCCTGTGAAGCCTGTCCTTAAAGAAAAACAGATGAAATTTAGTGAAGTGGTTCCTATTCTTGCATGCAAAGCTACGGTCAGTGTTACAAAAGGGAAATCTAAAACAGTAAATGGAAATTCTAGGTAGTGCTGAAAGACGGTCCCCCCAGCTGCTCCAGTAGCTAAACCGGTAGGAGATTGGGAAGCTCCTGTTCTCTACTCCAGGGCTGCTTTGTCCTCCTGACTTCTCCCTGGGCAAATGCATCCTCCCTACATTTATTAAAGATAGAAATCCTTTCCTCACTCTCACTTGTGTTTCTTCTGCGCTAATTTTCCGAATCTTTTAAATTACATAAATGCAGCTTTAGTAGCACTAACAACTTCTACCATGTGTGGCTCTTTGCTCTTACAGTTCCCATCGCTTCTCTTTCAGGATGAGTTTGTTTGGGGACGTTACAGCATCTTTCAGATTACTGCTATACTTTCTATACCTTTATGAAGTCTTTTCTGTATATGTCTTCCCAGCACCTATTCAAACTTTAACTTGCTTTCAGCTCTTTATAGTGACCACATAAAAATTAGTAATAATATAGATGACATTCTTGGTATTTATATGATTTGCAAAAAAATAYGTCTTCCCTTACCTTCCCACTTACCATTTTTTTATTATCACAGGGATTAATATAGTCCCATGGTTGCCTGACTGTCCTGTATTACACTTGTGTATGACACTTGAGTCAATTAAAATGTCACTTTTTTCATTGCTGTTAATTAAATTTATAGCATAATCATTAGCAGTTGGTTTTGCTGTAGTTTTCATTATTAATTATGTTGATAAAAAGTTCCAGTGGTAACAATTTCCACCAAGAATTYCTAGGTTTAAGCATCAGTAGAAAGAAGAAATATTTACTTGAACATAAAAGTGTTTTACTACCAATTTGGAGATTTTAATGCTTGGATGGTGGTTTGGGAGTCAATCATTTCACTCAGTTTATTATTACTTTGGTTTACATAGTAATTTTCATCACTTAAGGAAAGTAATCATGCCAATTGCCTCAAAATGAATCTATATTTATGTCCACGTGCAATACATTTATTTGTAGCTAGTAAGCAATTAAAATGTTTTTAGGCAGATGCTTTAAAATAGAATAATGGCAAAACCTCTGCTTCCCGCCCTCCTTGCGCAGCATTCTTTAAAGAGGGGCACACCTTCATCCTTATGAAATGCATATATATCCCTTTGTGGGAGGGGTGTGTGTGTGCATATGTATATGTGCTTGCTCATCACCTGTGCTAAGCTGGGAAGTACATGGTACGTTCCAGGGGATCTCTTGCAAGTACAACCAATTCATTCACATCCCTTGGCTGTCCCTGTCGTTTCATAGTTCAGCACAACTCCAAAGTGTGCTCCAAACTCAACAAAGTGTAAGGGAGCTCCCCTTTCCTCTCTTTTCTAGCAGTGTAATCACACAATTAGCAATATTGTGTACATGTATAAATATTGTACTGGACTTAAGTCACCTTTTCACTTAGCAGTCAGTTTAGGAGACAGGTTCCCAGCATAGCTGATGAACTGGTAAATCCGGGTCACTTCCATGGTGGTTATTATTTATATTATTTATTGAATGCCAGTAATAACCAGTGGTTCAGCAGCCTTTTTAAGGCGAGGTATAATTTCTGAGAACAATAGCACTCTTGAAAAATATTTTTACAACTACGAAACAGGTTGCACCCTTTTTGTGAGGTATCTACCAACATCCACACAGTCGTTCTAACGAGGCCATTTTCCAAAAAGCCTCTTTTTTGGGGCCTGGCCTGGCCTGGCCTTAGCTTGGCTGTTTGCCACCTCAGGACACCCTTTGGCTGGATAATTCTCAGCTTTGTGGGAGCAACCTCCCCTAGTGCTTAACCACCCCCAGGGTGGAAAAATACAGTAACTGGCCAGACCATTATTGTGGTCCTATACCAGAGTAGTACAGGTTATTGACGTAGCAGTTCCCATCTTGTCATGGAAGGGTAATTAAAGTTTGTAAACACAGCAGTGTCAGCTGAAAAGTACACAGTGGATCCAAGTACAGTCTCCTTGTTGGGAAGATACGTATTTGGTAAAGTGCTGTGTGATGTTTGAGGTTCTCATGGGGGATTTAATTCCTAGTTTAAATTTGAAACAAATTAGTAGTGGAGCAGTATGTGCTTCTTTATACTACCAGTAAGTTGTAAGTCTGGAAGCACAAGTAACTGAGAGCAAGAAAGTGCTGGTGTTGGTGCCTCTAAACACTGTCACCTTCTGTGGCAGAGGAATTAGGTTAAATTTAACCTGCCCTCCAGTCACAGAAAAACAAAGCATTGTTAATTAGCTCTTTGAATTTCAAGAGGTGAAAACAGAAGGTGTCCTCTGGTAATGTAAAATTGTGTTGTACCTTTCAGGATTACATTCTAGAGGTAGAGGTGGCTGTCTGCCCAGTTTAAAATTATCTGTACTTCTTGGTTGGCTACTTGTAGACATCATCTCTAGGAAAGCTCCTGGAAAGCAACTGCACAGGTGAAATCAATGCAGGTAAGTGAGGCTGCCCTGTTTCTGGGTGTGGTTAAGATTGGGTATTTACTCCCCTCCGCTCATTCCCCTTGCCTTTCTTAGGTATGCTCTGTGCACAAGCTGTTGTTCTGAGCTGTGTTTCCTGGGATCTCAGTTGTCTGGATGGATGTTGCAGGTGAGAAAATAGTAGTCTTCTCAGTTCAAGAATTGACTTTCAAACTCTGTATTTTGTAACTGTAGTTAATATTTTGAAGCTGTAGCTTATTAAAGCTAAAAAGAGTTTCAACAAACAGAAGGTAAGTCTTAACAAAGGCCGCCTGCAAGTAAGTATGTGAGAAAGGACTGTAGAATGTTCTTGTTAGTGTAGGTTGAATTTAATATTCAGAAAAGTAATCTTCTCTGTAAAAAGCTCTTGACTTGCCAGGAACTTGGTAATATATAAGTGGTGCTATCATATGTATGTACAGTATTATATGAAGCATAAAATAGATATAAGCTACATTAAAAATGCTATGAATTTTTTTATTCATATAATAGTCTTTTGAAATGAGAGAGATGCTGCATGTGGCAAAGTACAGGACAAACTATGGAGAGGAGATGAACGGAGAAGGAAGAAGGTTGCAGAACTAAGTTAGTGAACGTTAGTACAACTGTCTTGCAATTCAGATGGTAGCACAGTTATCAGCTTCTGAAATTATGTGCTTTTGAGAGTAAGGCTGAACTTTACTTGGCCAGAAAGCCAGCTGTTGGAAACTGGGGATTTCAGAAGTGCATGTTGCGTGTGTCTTGGAGTTTTTTGCCTTTCAAATCAAGAGATGGCAGTGACTGTTGAGTATCGCTGGTGGGATAAATACAACTGCACTTTTGTGGTAGCAAAACACTTTGGGTTTTTCTGTGTATGAATATAATCACTGATTTCAGTAGTTCTGAGTTAAAACCCAGTTATTATACAAGTGAATCTTGGCTCCTTTAAGCCCTTGGTTTTTCCAGATAGCCTGGATTAGAACATGTCCTTGCAGCTTTATTTRTAACAAAGTACAAGGGAGATAATTGAAATGCCTGACAAGCAAGAGAACGGGGGACATACATCACAGCTAAGGCTCATTATAAGTAACACTGCCTCTCTTTTTGGATCTAAATTACATACGGGCCATATAAATCTACTTCTATCCAGCTATTACAATATCCTGTTATAAATCACAGAAGCACAGACCTGCTTTTGGATTCATCCAATGTGCTTCCAAATTAAGCCAGAACCTACTTTTTTTTTCCTCCCCAAACCTACATCAGTGCTTGACATAATGAATTATGGTCTCATGTTTCTGGTCTAAAAATACAAGAGGGTTGTACTTTTCTTTCTCCATGTAAACATTAGTAGAATGAACTTCCCACTTCATGGTTTCCAGCCCCTTGAGTTCATCCTTTGTCTCCAGGCAAACTGGGGAGTTGTGCAAGTAACATCTGTGACAAATGTGCTGGGTTTGCATCTATGCAAAAAACCTTCTTTTTCCACTGTTTCCTTTATTATTTGGGGCAGGGGGGAGGAGGATATAACCCATTTGCAGTTTCTGAAATCCAGCTGCACGCAATGTGGCCTTGAGAGTATTTTCACTAGATCATGTTCACTCCCTGTTAAATTACCCTCACTGCTGACAACAGGTGTCAGCAGCAGATTATCTTCATAGAGGAAACGGGGCTGGAGGGAATTACAGATTTTTGACAGAGATGACATTAGGGAAGCCAGCAAATACTTTTGCTCCTCATATGAAGTCTATGCAAGCTAATGTTCTAGTGTCCATATCTCAAGGAGGCATGGTGGAGTTCAAGAACATACAGAGAACAGCAACCAAATCATCAAGGACATAGAGCAGCTGTCTTATGAGGAGATGCTGAAATAGCTGAGATTCCTCAGTTTGGAGAGAAGGCTGAAGGAGGGTTGATCACGTTTTATGGAGTCATGAAGGCAGTGGATAAAGTGAGTGCAGAGTTACTACTCAGATCCGCATTGGTCTGACTTGGTGGAGGGTTCCTCTGACTCCATGCACTCTTTTCACGTGGCTCTGCTGCCTTTATCGCTCTGTGGAGTATCTATTGAGTGCTCGCATCCTCGGGAAGAACAGATACAGATGTGCTGTTGTTGAAAAAGTGTGTGAAACTTCGCTGTGGACAGTCCAACAGGAAAGAAATGGTGTGTGACTGAGTGAATTTAACTTACAGAGAAGCCAATAGCGTTCTCCCACAGAATGTGATGCTGTAAGAAAAAAAGCAATTTTCAAGCCTCCTAAAGTCTTTCAAGTGTGTTCACTTGTCCACAAAGTCCTCATTGTCCTTTTTAAATAAATTCCACAACCCTAGACAGTGCAGGAGTTTCTTAATCAGTTGACATTGTAATTGTCTTAGGGTAATCTGTTTTCACATGCAAATTCAGTTCAAGATGCTGAAAAGGAATTCATGTAGGCTGCCAGAAAACTCATGGGAAACCCACTGTAGCTTTTCCAAAACACTTAAGCAGAAGAAATTCTCAGGGAGTGGGGGAGAAACTCGCACTTGTAAGTTTTTTGTGCCAGAAAAACCTGTATCAATGGCAACAACACCCACCCCCAAACCAATATATACAGTGAGAAAACAGTACAAATGTGCTACCAAACAGCTCTATATATATATAAAAAATTAAGATGGCAAAGTTGTCGATTGGGTCCTTACAGGTCTTCCTTCCTTTCAGGTGTTCTTCGTCATTGTGCATACTGTGAACATTAGATTACGTGATGTAATAGAAGACAAACATAATGTGAATGAAGTAGTAAGGTTGGAAAATATAAATCAGCTAGATTAGGCTGTACAAACACACTACTCTTAATATATTTGTCCTTTAAAAATGAATTTAAGAAATTCAGTGTACGTAGACTGAAATGTCCATATATCCATGGTAGACCATGAGGCAACTAAGAACAGTGTGTCTTTCTAGGTTGTTCTAGCAGAAGCAGGCATGCTGCAGCCTCAGTGGACGGTGCTGCAGCTTAAAAGCAGGGAGCTCTCACCACTGTGTGTGCATATGAATAACATGGCGTCTGCTGGGTGGCAGCCGGAGTGTGCAGCATTTGGGTTCCCTCTACTGGTTCAGCTTAAGGCCCTGCCCAGTTAGTTTGTATGGTGGGATGGTATTATTCCTGATAGACTCAGAATTAATTTCCTTTGTGGTTACATTTTATGGTCTTACGTAGTTATCACATCAGCAAACAATCCCTCTTTGAAAGGGYAGTAAACATACACCTAACTCCCAACATAAGTGATTCAGAACTTAAACAGGTGCTTAAAGTTAAATACAGACTTAAATGCTCTCCTTAATAGATTGGTGTAGGTATATGCTTCCATGCTTTTCTGAATGAAGACCTTAATGATGACTTTGTCACTGGACAGTTAAACAGGCTGTACACACAACACTTCACAAACCATTACCGTGATTTTAGTTACCATCTGTAATGTCATTGTCTATACTAGCCATGAAAATGGCACTTTCAGGCAAAATGTGAAGGCAGTAACAGTCTTTAGTTTCTCTAGCTTCTTTGAAGGCTTCATGAGTGAGGTGTAGAAGTAAGTATAGACTCTGGTTTTAAAGCAGAATCAAAACTCTGAAGCTATGGACTTGCTTTTAACTTTCTTGCTAACTTTTCTCAAAGCCATGGGCAGGTGATTCACTATCTCCTCAGCTCGTTTTTTTTTATTTGTCGAAGTAGCTTTATGAACTCATCTGAGTGCTGGAAGGCATACCTTCATTTTGAAGTGGCATGAAATTATCAGCTGTAATGTTACTGCATTGCAAGGGGCAGTTGGAGCAAGGATGATACTTGCTCAGTCAAGTCCATACCTGTAAAGATGTTCTGCAGTCAGTGGAAAGGAGCCCTTTTCTTTTTTTTTYTTTTTTTTTTTTTTTTTAAAATTCCCTCAAGCCCAAGTACCAAATAAAATGTCCAGGAGCCACAATTAGTGCACAGGAATAGATTTAGAAGAAGTATCTTTGGAGTTGCCTAGTCCTTGCACTTTTCTGTAGACACGTGCTGTCGACCAGTGTTTTAGGCAGTGTGCAGGAGTAGGTGGATTTCTGGCCTGACTCAGCACYGCTCTTTTTGTGTTCTTGCATTTTATGTTGTATTGCTTGAAAGGGAGGCGAAGTCATCCACGAGTCCCCCTTCTTCATYTAAGTCTGAAATGGAGAAGACCCTGTGGGCTACGGCAGCGTGGCAGTCTCCTGTACCTCCCTGGGAGGGAGGAGGCAGTGCTTGGCTCCCACTGCCCTGTGGCCAGCCCCACCCGATGAGGCTCCCCCGCTGCTTAGATGTTGCACAGCAGTATTTAATCCGATCCCTCTATAGCCTCTGGTCTCTGTGCTTGCCTCTTTCTTCCTCTGCAGGAAACGGTTAGGTGGAAAAGGTAATCTGGTCTCTGCTGTCACTTACATGGTTGCTTTTATTCTAGAAGAATTAGACTGAATAACATATGGGCATATTTATGGCCCTATCTCCAGTTTTGAAAGCTCCCAGCTCCTTTTTAGAGCTGATCTGGAGCAGAGTGACGTTGCTCCCAAGCTGTGCTTTGCTGTGCTTACCTGAAACAGGTACTGTTTCCATCAAAAGGTTCCTGCTCTTCAGTTAAGCGTTGGCAAGTGTCACAACTCAACAATAACTGTGTTAATTTCTCATGGCTTGTGGTATAGCTGTAAACATTTTTCCATAGTTCAGCCTACCATGTGTAAGATACAGTGTATAATTCCATTGGAAAGTCTCTGAAATCATACAGTCCATACATAGACTCTTACCAGACATCTGCCTCCTACTGTACATTTGGTCCTAAGACCTATCAGTCTGACTTACTCCGCATCCCCACAAAGTCAGAGCAGGATTTTGTGGACACTACCAAGAACTGTAAAATGTGAACAGCATACAATTTGGAGAAACTTACTTTTCTATTGCTTCTTACTTAGACCAGAGTCTGTTCTCCCTGGAGGACCGCGCAGTGCAGAAGTCTTGCGTTTCTCCCCCAAGCTCTCCTACCGTGATGCCTGGCTTTGCCCTGGCAGCAGTGGGGCAGTGTCTGCGGCTGGTCCTGTGCCCTGGTGGGTCATCCATCAGCTGGGAACTAGAAGATCTCATCAGTGTAGCAGCTATGTCCTACTTGGCCCTGATATCTCTAAGCTTAAACCAGGACTAATGGGAAGAAAATGGTACGAGCAGACCAGCTGCCAGCTGGAAAATTATTCGCTGGGAGGCTACAGTTACACAGAAGGAAGAAATTGCCAGTTACTTCTGCATTGCCTGTTTTTTGATTTGGRAAAAATATTTGCAGTGTGCATCCTTGGTACAGTGATGTGATGAAAATAAAAGTCAATTTCTTAATTTTATTCTTGTGCCAAATTCAACTTGACATTTTGAAACTGCTCGCTTGTTTTTGAGGACTAGAAAATATTTGAGAGTTCTTTGAAGGGATTATGCAGGAGGCAAACCAGTATGTGTTCCTAATTCACCCAGCAGAATAATTCAGTCTTTCAGTTGTAAAGAACTGAAAATCTTCTTTAAAAAAAAAATAAAGTTTTGAAAACGGGATGGTAGAGCTTGGTCTTTTGCAGAGCTAGAGTTTGGAAGCACTTTGTCTGATTCATTGCTGCTTTAGGCTTTTCCAAATCTGAACTCATTCCAATAAAACCAACAGGATTTGATCAATAAGAAGTAGGATTCATACGCTGCTGAATCAGATCCTGTAATATTTAATCAGTACAGAGATACTGGATATGGGGGAATGTCTACAGTACATAATGGAGCAAGGGTCTGGGATCCACCCGCAAGCAGGGAGCTGAGGCAGCAGGGCACGGGGCAGCGCTGCAGGGCTTACTACCACTTCAGCAGGACATAGTGCCGCAGGTTCGTGCACAGCTGACTTCGGATAAAAATCCCAGAACTCTCAGTGCAGAACAAGCCCAGGTATCCCTGTTTCCACTTAGTGCGTGTGCCCTGAGTTTTAGCTTACCTATGCTGATACAAGTTTGGAGTAGTTTGGTGAACGCTAGTGATGCGGCATGAATATGGCCAGAATMATTCCTACTATTTCAGCAGCTTTCTGAAGTGTGGTACCAGCTAAGTCTAATGAGAACGGTGCAGATTGCGTGAGGAGCTTGCTCTGACAGGTACTTTTTTTTTTAAAATGTTGAGCTCCAGAGGAAAAATACATTGATTCAAAGCACAGTAACTCAGATGATAATGGATTTTTTTTTAATACAGAAACTGTATTTGGAAAAATTTTCAGTAGTTGTGAAAGTTTGCCTACAAAATCCAAACTGAAGAAACATTGATGGAAAGTTTTCTCTGAAGCGCATTGTGAGAAGACAAGGTTTTGATAAAAGAAACTTTACTCTGCTAAAAGGTGACAATAGTAAAAAGAATGACCTCATTTCAGAAACTTGGAAGAAAAATAGCCTTAAAATGCCAGCTGTCCCCAAGAGATGTGATCTGGGAGCTTTGACAGGTAAGGAAGGAATTCTTAGAAGTGCACACTCTCCAGAAAGTAAAAAACCTGAACACTTTTCTCACAGGTTTCAGTATTGGCAGACTTCTAAAAACGTTCTCTGCTGTCTTGGATTCTGCTTAGCTGCTGGTTCTGCACCTTTTTTCAGAAAAAGTACCTGGATTTGAATGGAAAAGCTTCCTATATAACCACAGAGGAAGGAACTCTGAACTTTAGCTTCCCAGAAATGTGTACTAGGGTTGCAACTGAAAAAAATTCAATGGCATTTTATGCTATGTTTAGAAAAATGAGGAGGACGATGGAAGGGACTTGCATCAATTGTTGCACTTGCCTCTCTGTRAATTTGAAAGGTCACCAGGGGTTTTACCTCAGTGTTTCAAATTAAGATCTGCTTTAAATGAATTTTAAGGGGGTGGGGGAAAAAAAAAAATCAATGTGTTGGGGGAAAAAGCATATTCTCCTCCTTCTAGGCGAGAAATAATATGTTAACAGTAATATTTTTTCTTCCATCATTTTCCAAGGTTGCCTTCTGTTTATGGAAGGAACCAGAAAACAGCTTAATTATTGTCTTTCAGTTAATTTAAACAGTTAAAAATCCACATTTTTAGCCATTCCACCAAAATGGGTAGAAGGTAAAATGGTCAGATGAGTGTTTGGAACCAGATGTGAACTTGGGTTCAGATTGGTTTGTGATAATGCTCGAAGGTTTTCTTGAGCAAGGTGTGGTAGTGCCCAGAGTTGAGCCTTGGGAATTTAAGCATGTTTCCTGAGCCTGTACCAAATGTAACTTTATACTTTCTTCTGTGTCCTTCTGCACCTGCCTGATAGCAGCCATTGGACAGGGTTCCAGTATCTACAAAGGTCCCGTATACCTCTTGTTCTGGGGTGAGGCTTTGAAGTGGCTGTGAATTGCTTTCGCATGTTCTCCCATCCTCTTTGCAATTGCAATGTTACTCTGCAATTTATTGTTCCCTACATGAGAACCTTGCAGAACTGAGTCCCAAATTATCTACAGTAAAAAAAAAAAAAAACTTATGTTAATGCTATTATATTAGCTCCTTGTACCTAGCACGGGAAATTTTTCCCAATTTTGGTCAGGATGCAAGCAAAAGTCAGGTATTCATGAAAACTATTTTTCCCAAACCCTCTCATTTCAGTCGCTCAGATCAGTGAGTGGAGAGGGACTGGAGAACACCAGAATCTTAGCATCCCACCATGAAAATCCTCTAAGCTAATTTGACAAGTTATTCTTGTTTTTTCTAGGAATTTCATCACTGGTCATAACTTTGATTTATCCATGCAAACCTCTTGGCAGTTTGTACGACATGGTGCTAGTAAACAGCCTGGAACAACTCTATCTAGTATTTATTATCCACCATGTCTGTGTTTTTTGGGTGTGGGTTTTTTTTTTTTTATTCTGCAAAACTAAAGTGATCATGTTACAGGTTGGCTGGCAGTTTAGGCAGTAACTGTGGGTAGTTACACAATGTTGGCATTAAAGTCTTGCTTTTAGAGTTCTAGATTATTGTGCAAATGATGGAATATTGTTACTGTGGTTAATAAGAGCTCCTTGCCATCTGTGCAGTGATGTTGCTGTAAAGAAAAAACAGGTATATTTTTCTGCCCCACTTTCATGTCGTATATTATTCATCCTATGTTTGAGAAGTAAAATTCATTCTTCAGGGCATGTTCCCCATATGGATTTTATCTGTTAACTATTATGGAGATCTGAGAAATCTTCAGGATCCTGGTGAATTTAGATTCTTCCACTCTTTCCTCTACAAACAGATTTGCAAAAAATAGATATTTAGTCACAGTTTGTGTGTGGAGGTGTTATTGTGGGAGCAGTTCCCATACTTTTCAGGCTTAAATTTTCTACAGCTGACCCTGTAACTGTTCCTCTCTGGGTCAGCTTGTTGAGGTACATTTTGCTGTGCACAAAGACTCTGCAAGCAGGATATTCACATCGTTAAAGCGTAAAGCAGTTATTTATTGGGCAATACACAAGGTAGATGGGTAGAACGTGGGAGCTATTGAGCGAAGCAGTCCTAGTAAGGCATGAGATGAGCTGGGCAGTTGTCAGCAGGTGGGGACAGGATGGGCTCTGCAGCCCCTTGGAAGGGGCTGGTCCTCTGTGTTGCTCAGTTGTGGTCTTTCAACTTCATGTTTTTCCTGAAGAGCTTGATGTCTTTTCATCTCGGTGCTTTTCCTCCCGAGCTCTTGGATGTTAAATGTCTCCGTCTCCACAATCTTACCTCTGCCTGCAGCTGCATCTTTTTTACCACACGTGTCCCTGCTCTGTGGAGTTTCTCACAACTTAGCAGTTCTCCCGTAAGGCCCTCCCTGACTTGCTGCAGAAGGCAGCAGGTGTGTGGAGGATGACGTTAATGGGCAGAAGGAAAAGGCAGGGCAATGGTAGCCCATGTAGCTGCTTTCTGCCTCTGCCACAGAGTTCCTGCATGGCAGTGAGCAAATTGCTTGAAACAAATAGTCATTAATTGTATTCTCCTTGTTTTCTGGAATTTCTTAATTTCTGAGAGGCTGACTTTACAGCCTGAATGTAACTTTAACCTTTTCCACCCCCGGCACAGGACATGCCTACAAGGCAAGAAGGTATAAATTAAAAAAGAAAAATTCTAGCCTAGCCACTGGGGAAAAAATCACAAATGAAAGTTAGCCAATGTTGCCTCAGTTCAAGAAAATATCTGCTTAAAATAACTTGATTTTAATGGTGTTTATTTCATATTTGTTCATGTAGCAGAGGAGGATATTTTTTAGCTGTGCCATAGCTACAAATAATCTTTTAATGTGAGGTGAAACAAAACCTGCATGTAAATAGTTTTAATCAACAGGCTGTGAATGAACTCAGGTTAAGTGTATGTTAAAAATAGAGAAGGCAGAGACTACTGCCTTCTACCAATTTTCAGTTAATAATTCACATAACTTCAGCCTTTTCCAACTATCTCTTTTCACTAAAAAAGAAGCAAGTAGAAGTGATAAAAAAATTCTGGTAATTCTTTGGTGCAAATTAGTGTCCTACATATGATTTGTCATAATTTGTATGATTTGGCTGTACTTGTAACACCTATTTCTCATTTTGGAAAAAGATAAGAACAACTGTTTGTAAAATACTACGGGCAAGAAGTGCTTTCTTCATCCTGTAGGCAATCGTATTATGCCTTGAAGCATGAGATTTGATTAACCTGTCCCATTGTATAAGATTGTGCAGCTGCACATTTTATTGAATAGGGGTACTCACTTTCTGTAGTGCCTGAAAGCAGCTTAATATTTCCTACTAGTGACTTGGAGAACTGCTAAGTCCTGGCGTTGTGACACTGGAGAGACAGGGCCACAAAGTTTTGACCGTGCATAGCAGCTCTTGGGTCATCACAAAGGACAACACTACAACACTTTGTGGGCTGTATGACAACCACTGCTCCCTCTTTCCACAAGCTACTGAGTGGAGATCATCTCTGGTCTCTGCCCCTCCTTTAACTACGGAAGGGTCTTCTCCCTTTCCCTCTTCCCTCTCATTTCTTGTAGGATTTCTTTTTCCTCAAAAGAGAGGAGTAAGAAGCATCTTTGTAGCTCTCGTCTAAGGTGTTTCCTGTGTAGTCTTGAATTTTACCATGGAGTGCTCTTTCAATCAATCCTTTGTGTATTACGGTGTATTATGTCTAACATTTAAACAGAGGATCACCTGCAAAATGCGTAGGCTTCAGGAGAGCCTACTATGATTGCTCATCACTATCTCTTAGAATTATTACGTCTCCTAGATGTAGCAACCTGCTATATTGAATTCACTAGCTTCAGGAAACTGAATTATATTTCATCGAGTATGATGTCCACTGTCCTAGTTATATGTGAATAGAAAATATGTGCTTGACCCAAAAAGGTTGCAGCTCAATTTAAAAGAAAAATCAATGCATGCATTTAAAAGCAAAATAAAACAGTAGGATGAGAGAAAGTTGTGGAGAAATACAGTAATAATTTACTTTAAGGATTTTGTCTCTTGATTCTAAGTTTTGAACACTCGTTTCCCCAAGCAATCCCTTATCCTCATGTGAAAGAGGAAGAAGAGCACAATGAGTCTTTTCCACCCCCTGTCAAGTCTGAGGAAATTAAATTCCTTCTAATGCTACTCTTCTTCAGGCTGAATAATCTGTGTCTTGTCAGTCTGCCACTATATAACTATTGGTGCATCACAAAACTGTATCTGGATAGGAGATCAACAAACACTCTGAGCTACACTTGCTCAGTTGTCCTAGGGTGGTAGTGATACCTCCCCATACATATGGCAAGTATGGCTGGAGGCCCTGCATGCTACCTACAAAGTGAACAAATGGCTCTTGCTTCAGAGTTAACAGTTCACAGAATCATAGAATATCTCAAGTTGAAGGGGACCCGTAAGGATCATTGAGTCCAACTCCCTGCTTCTCACAGGACTACCTACAACTAAATCATATGACTAAGAGCATTGTCCAGATGCTCCTTGAACTCTGACAGGCTTGGTGCTGTGACCACTTCCCTGGTGAGTCTGTTCCAGTGACCAACCGCTCTCTCAGTGAAGAACCTTTTCCTGATGTCCAGTTGTTAGTAGTAAGGAAGAATGTGTCAGAATCAAACAGTTGCCTACCTGTGACTGGTAGTTTTTTAGTGGTTTKTTTTTTTTTTTTTCCATTGATTCTAATGAGATTGTATTGCTGTAACCACTTTCTTCTCCTTATTAATTATTTGGTAGAGAAGATTTTCTGTTTGAGTTTGGGCTAAATGCAAAAGTTAGTGCAAGACTGGCACAAGCTTTCTGTCTTTTCGTGAGTTTTTTATTTGTAATATTTGTTCCTTACTTGACAGTACTTCATTGCTTTGCATCCCTGTCCTAAAAAAGGCATTAGTTAATAAACGGCAGAGAACACTGCAGTCTAAGCTTTGCTCTCTAGTGTCACACATGCTGGGGGGACTGATGTGGCTGATTTGTTCTCACCCCTCCCTGCTGGTGTCTAGCCCTGTTCCCTTCCCTCCATCTCTCTCAAGTTAGGAAGCAGTAAACTTTCTTGGAGTGTTACATATCCAGATACGATTAACAAATACGGATGTGTAGGAGGTGTTGCATCCTGCTATTCTGGGTGTCCCGATGTCAAAGGATACCTTCACCTGGTGTGGGGATTCAGGCATGCCTGTCAGTTGCCTGCTCATGAATGAAATGAGTCTGTACCATACATGAGATGCGTGAGCCTGGCTGGACATGCTCACTCTGCATTCAAAGCTGGTGTCTGTTACCTGCACAGGACAGCACGGTCCCATCAGCTCTGTGCCCCAGCTTTGGAAATCCTAAGGCTGGCTGTGATGGCATGTTTTCTAAGCTCCAGTAGGTTCATATGGACAGGGAAATACTTTTCCTTGAAGAGAGGCAAAGAGCGGATGATGTCCCTCCTACATATACACAGAGCACAAGAAGAGAAGATCCACAAGCGTACTGTCAATGCAGGTTCCTTTTCCCCTCAAAACGTGTTTCTTCTGTAGGGAGTGGTGGGCCATGAAGAAATAGTAGTGGCCTGTTTATTTGACTTTTTTTTTTTAATATTTGGGGACGCCTGATCTGATACTATGAGTGATCACTTACCAGGATCATCCAGCAAGTTGTCAGCATTATTATCTATTTCTAATGTAGATCTGAGTTGCAGAAAGGGAAGAATCCTGGGAAATCACACGAAAATTCAAATAAACCCCAAACATGTATTACTTCATAGAATTAGAAAGGCTTTACCTGAAGGTCATTAGCTAAAGTAATCTTGGAGATTGCGAACGAGTGTAGTGTATGAGCTGTTTTATTCTAATGTGTGTTGCTAATTATCATGTTGTAGATAGCGCTTGTTGCAATCTTAGTGTCAAGCTGTCGGAGAAAGAACAACCAAATTAGGTTAAATTGACCGATGGCCACGCTGTAATCACCACTGAGTTGAAGCTGGATTGCAGTCTTGTGAGTAACACGCTACAAATTGCTATAATGTCAGAGTTCTTTTCTAAGCATGTTTAGCGCTGCAAAATGCCAGCTATAGCATTAGCTGGGTTTTCATTACTAGGATCTACATACTTATTCTGAGGTGAATTGTACTGGGAAGACACAGAATTTATGCTACCAAATGTGTATCTTCTTGGAACATGTCTAGCAGGCAAGCACATATACTGAGAGAAGAGTTAACAGATGCTATGGGCGCTGGAGRAATGTGTATATTGTGAAGTCCTTTTTTACTGTAATTACAGCTGGGAAGACAATCTCCAGCAAGGCATTAAATTGGGTCAACAGCTAAAAAGGCTTGAGAAGAGACATTGATGACAGCAAGTGGTATACATACAAGAAATAAATGGCAGTGTGGTGCTGGTCGTGACAGGCTTTTAAATGCTGTAAGGGTGCCATTAACATATAAGTAATAATACATCAGAGAAAATACGGTTATCATGAGATGGTGAATAATTCTCAGATGTTAAGGCATTAGGCTCAGCAGACTGCTGCTAATCCTATGGGACTGATTACTCCGTAGTAGCCATATCCCCTGGAATCATCTTGTACAGTAGCTATTATAAAATATCTTAGTTCTTATTACTTAAAGAAGCTACGTGGATGAGTGCTGTCATCATTAAAAGATTGCAGATATAAGCTTTTCAGACACTTGCTTGTCCTCCCATCGCCCCCTGCTAAGATCTTGCAAAGCCAAGCTGAATCCTGGTCTGTGGTTAGAAATTAAACAAAAATCCTGTGTCAGGTATTCACGTTCATGCGTGGGGCAGAGCAAAGCTGTCGCTTCAGATTCATAGCGCACAGTAACTGYGGGACTGGAGGATTTGACAAGTTCTCTATTTTAAAGGTGAGGAAGTGTCTCCTGCCTTGGGGTTACCTTTCAGAGAAAAGAAGGTAAGATTTTGTCAGAGGAAGAAATTTGGAGGAGCCAAGGCAGGTGGGGTCGCACATGGTAAGTCACCGGAACCGAGCAGTGTTTGCCTGAAGAGTCTGATCCCTGATCAAAAAATTTAACAGTGCTTTGCACTTATAGACGGCTTGCCTCCAAAGCAACGTGTGGGAACCAAGGAAGTGTCAGCAGCTCCATTAATGAGTTTGAGTGATTATCGGGCCTGATGGTTCAGTATCTAGGCCCACACCACAGYCCCAGCACCTGCTGTCCCTCACCCTGTTGAGAGCCTGGCTGCCTGCAGCCTTGCCTAAAGCCACGGTGTGGTGGGCTCCCAGGGCGGCCCTTACCTTCTTTGCCATTGCCAGCGCGTGCCTCGCTCTCGCCGTACCCTTTTCATTTGGTTACTTTCCAGCGGGTCTTTTCTTCTGTTTGCTGCTGACGTGTGTCTGGGGCTCATTAGTAAATGTAAATTTTACTGATCAGTAGAAAAGATGCTCTGAGTGATCTTGGAGAATAATAGATCAGGGAGGAGCGTGCTGTGCAGAACTGCTTGGGCCTCTGCTGCACCATTTGCTGCACTTCCTTCCATGGTTTATTTTTATTTAGGTGCAACAGTTAAAGGACCATAATAATGCATTTTCTAATACCTCTCTGTATGCCTCTTGCAGTATCTGAAACTGAAGCCCACTGCAGGTTTTGTAAACCCTACATTCATCCTGAAATTACTTGGAGAGGGGAGAGTCACTTACGCTGTTTGAATTGGCCCAGTCACACTGGTACTGTTCCACAAACAGTTGCATTTGAGTGTTTGATGAATGTTATTCATACAAATCTGACTAAGAGCTCCGAGTCAGATGCAGTGTTAGGCAGCCTATGTGCAAAATTTCCTTCGCAGCTCTGCCAATGCATCTTAATCCTGATTTTTAGCAATTCCTTGTGCTATTTCAGTCTTGGACCTCCTCCCCACCGTGGTCATCACCAGGCACATAAACAGATGCATATGCGTGCACAGCTCTGACAGCGTGCCTCCCTTCTTGCGCCACGCTTTTATTCCAGCCCAGGCTTCCAAACCGATCTGCCAACATAACTCAGATCTGATCTGCAGCACAGCTTATTGCTGGTCATAAATCACTTGGCTGACATCCAGGTCTGCAGTACTGTGGCAGAGGACACAACATAGATTAATGTGGAGAGGAAAAGGGGATATAACCTGGTCTTATTAGCCTAAATTAGCTTAAATGTACACATATCTCTTAAAGTTGTTAGAGAATTATAATCGGGAATGACAGGGCACTGTACTTGTGATAAGAGATGTCCAGGAAAAATGCAATGCTGAAATTTATGCTGATAATAAAATGAAGCAACATAGCACTCCTCGAATGGTGTACTCACGTGTTTGTGCTGTTATTTATGATCAGTGGCTGTAGCACTGAAAATGGATAAGGGTCATATACTGACCAATTACAGGGAAAACAGTGCCAAGGAAGGAGAAGGTGCTGTTGAACTCTACAGAGTAAATTAGGTGCAATCTTTGTCTTGTGCTCATCTGAAACTTTGAGAAATCGCTGTTAGGTACTTGTGGTTCAGTTGCTGTAGCTGTAGGGCGAGAGGAATCCTGGTAGACCCAGCTGGCTTTCACCTGCCAGTGAAAGCATGGGCTGGCTTTAGGCTTTCCAGGTCTCACGGAGAAACACTGGGTGAAATTCCAGCAGAGAACGAGAGCCTGATTTTTCTTTGCTTTGCTCTGGTATAGTGAATATTGCCAGTAGTTACAGGTCCAGTGAACATACTTTCTTAGGTCATTGCTGCCACAGGAAGATGAACTTCTTTAGTTGCCAATATTTTTATGGAAATGTGTATTGCACTTAAAAGGTACTTTTTAACTCTACAATTTTCCATTAGGCTTTTAAGTAGTTTAAATACATACTATTGTCAAATGGACCATAATTTGATAGCCTTTGATGTTTTGTTGTACATTGAAATAGTTTGAGGCCTCATTTAAAATAGGTATGCAGTTTTCAGATGCTGCTTTGAATGAGGAAATGCTTGTTATCTAGGTGTTGAATAAAACAAGAGTGTCCAGGGTAATATAATGCATATGCATATTTAATTGCATCCTATGCTCTCACTGTTGTAAATGAGTACTTAAAGTAAAAAAAAAAAAAAAAAAAAAAATTCTGGTTTGAGTGGGAAGAAGCTGACAGGTATGGAGTAGTGGTGATGAAAATAAAAACAAGGGGAAACCAAAGTGTAACAAGAACAAAATACAGCGTATTTTTCATCATCTGGGCTGTCAGGGAAGTGATGTGACCAGCACATTGCAGTCTTGCTGTAATCAGTTACTTCTGAAAACAGTCAAAGATGCTGCAACGCTGCCAGACCTTTGCCAAAGGTGGTACGTACATCCCCTGTGGGCCGAGGAGATACGCAGCTAAAGAAAACAAGCAAACTCTCTGAAATGGGGTCTCTAAGCAAAATGCTTGATTTTTTGCTAGTGCAGGCTTTTTGATGAACTGTACAGATTATCTTTCAACTAAAGACTTGTACTCAAAAGAAAATTGCTGGAAGTTCAGTAGCTCAAAGGAAGTTCAGGCGGCTGGAGGCTCTGAGAGCAGTGAGGCATTTGTTTTTCCAGTCACTGTGCAGAAGGGATGTGCCATATGTGAGGCAAGAAGATCCTAAAATGTGCCATGGTTTGGGGTTTTGTGAGCCCTCTCTCAGCTGGTGGGCTTTCTCCTGCGGGAGAAGAGAGGTGAAGGGTCCCACACTGCAGACACACTTGCTCTACTTTGATTTACTCAGCCTTCTGAGGCTTTTGAGTTACTAAACTCGAGGTTTATGCCACTTAGGAACTAAAGTTAACTTACTACCATGACTAACTGCTTACAGGCTGGTGTTTCCAAAGTCACCTGCATGATAAGAGACATGATAACAGCCATACCTGTTACAGTCTGATTGCAAGTGGTTAACAGCTTGAAAAGAGGAGAGCTAAGGGTTTAGCTGGTAAACGGGTACCCTCCTCCGAAGCACTTATCAGTGCATTGCTGGAGGTCAGATCTAGAGGAGGAACAGAAGATAATGTAAACAAAAATGCCTGTGTTTGCAAGCGTTCACTGCAGGCTATGACAAGGTGAGGGTGCTAGGGATGAGCTTGAGGGGAACGTTGCTAGAGTGGCTTCAGATATTATTACTCAGAATGTTACCCTCTGTACAAGACAGTGGAAAAAATATGTGCTCTAAGCCTTAGCTGCACCCCTTCGCAGCCCAGCATAATACCTTAAAGCTATTTGAAACGGAGTTTGCACTAAGACATCAGAGTGTGAACTGCAATGTAAGTATAGATTTGCTTCTGCAGACTTTGCTTGGGGGAATTTACAACTCCTATCACACACACAGCTGGGGGCACTAATATCCTAAGCTGCTGCAGTGGTTCATTCAGCAAGTGTGAGTTGGAGCACCCTCTGTGTACAGCAGGCACCCTGTATAATGCTCCTGTGAACTTGCAATCCCTGAAGCATGACATAGTGCCTATTGGCTTTTCTGAAGGGAGTTACAACTACTAGAAACTACAAGCTTGATTCCAAGAGCTGTGCGAGAGTAACTGTGGTAGTAACCTCACACTATCTGTGAATGTTCCTCTCTATTCAGGGAAGATCAGGAGCTTGGAAATACTGAGCTGCTGCTTGCTATGGCGGGATGGAGACAGGGCAAGGAAATGCGACAGCTTTCCCTTTGAGGCATGGCATTATGCTTAGGGTGACTTGCCTCTTTCAGCTGGGACATTTCTCGCATGAGAAATGCTATTTCTTCATTTCTTGGAAGAGCCTGTCAAAGGAGCTGTGGAGAGCAGAGTCCTCCAGAGAGAAGAGCTGCCCAGGGCTTGGCCGGGCACCCTGCAAGAAGCTGCTGCTTCTGTAGTATCAGCCCTTGGCAAACTCCCGGGTTCCTCACTGTTTCTGTCTCTAGAGTGCTCTTGTGAAAGACTGATTGCATGTGCCGCTGCACCTCATGAGCTCCCAAGTAAGAGCATGTGAAGAAGGTATTTAGTTTTCATTAGCTAGGATAGTTGCTACTAATTAAGCAATGTAAAAAGCCTTCAAGTTAGGTGCAAATTGAATTTTCCTTTTGAAGACTCTCATGAAGGTGTTTCTAATTAAAGATCCTTTGCTTGGCTAGGTGAGAGCCATTTTACTTGCTATGTCTGTGCAGGAAGCTGCATCCATTTCCATTAGCTGTCCCACATGCATGGGTGAGTCTAACTTGATTTGTCCACATTAACCCCAGCAGTGGGTTTGAACATGGCCGAGGAGGCAGCACAGCCTGTCCCTGGGTCCCCAGTTTGCCGGTGGCAAGAATCGGGGACAGCCTTGCCCTTACCCAGAAATGTGGGTGCTTTTCTTTTTGTGAAGAGGCTGGAAACGCTCGCTGGCAAAAGCCACCAGTCTTGGGGAGCTGCTGGAGYGGTGGTGGCCTGTCCCCCTCCCCGAGGCTGGCTGGGGCAAGGGAGGAGCAGGGATGGTGAGAGCCCAGGGCCTGCTCCAGCTTTTACTTGTTTATTCGAGTGATGTTTGGGCATTGTGTTAGTAAAGCACCTTTAAAATCCAAGAGAAGATGAGCAAGCAATTCTCCTCTTCATCTTGATTTGCTGTCTGTGACTTGGAGCAAACAGCGGGTTAAATTCCCTGGCCTGTGTCCGAGTCAGCGGGGCTCTGTGTCTTCTTGGGGTTTGCTTTTCCATGACTCCTCACCCAGCTGTGAATGTCATTGACTGTTTCTTACCTAGCTGGCAACAGGTTTGTAAGGCAACTCTCCTCTCCCAAAATACAGTTTTATGCTCATTTCTCATTCAGTTAATTAAAGCAAAAATCCAAGGTTCATGTCAGTTGCAGTTAAAAACGTCCCTGGACTAACTTTTGGACTCTCAGTGCTAATAGTAATAGCAGTTGCTTTTGTATTTGTAGCTTGCTTATGCCTTAGTGATGATAGACCCAATTCATAAATGTGATTTAGTGCAATATAAGCAGCAGAAGTTTGTACAAAACAGCATCCTGTAACTTGTGCAGTCACAAGTTTATTTTAAAAATTGTGCAGACAGATAAAAGCTGAAAAGACAGAACATCGACTCTGAAATTTCTATTTGTTTAAAAAGAGAAAAACGTCCAAGTCACACGTTTTTACAATTCCTTGAGATCCTTATTGAGAAAAAAGAAAAACCTGTAGAAGGGCTGCTACTAGTTTAAGAGACCAGATTGTGACCTGACTCTGTGCAAGAAAACAGAGCATAAGATTGATCCCTCAACAGCATGCTTTAAGAGACAGCGTCTCAAGTCCAAATGCTGCTTGGACAGCCCTGTTTGCCCTGCTTTGGAGGGCAAAGCAGGCCACGGGAGAGGGCTAGCAGAGGAGCTGTGGCTCTCTCCCCACTTGACCTCAGCCACCAAGGCTGGTTGGCTGCATAAACTGCAGGAAAGGGAGGGATTTCTCATTTTGTTCTCCACGGGAGGAAATTCTGATAAAGAATTAGCAGGTAAAGCAACAACAACAAGGATAGGAATACGGGTACCGGAGACTAAGTGCAGGCTTTTGAAAATATTGGCCCAGATTGCTGTGAAGCAGGGTCTCTTCCAGCATTCCCCYCTAGGCAGCACACTGCTCATCTCTGCCTACGTCTGCAGCTGCTGCCCAAGTGTCTTACTGGGACCTCAAAGGAGGGGGAGAGAAGGATATTTTATGCTAGTTTAGTTTTCAGTTCCTAGAGGAACAAAACGGAGGACTCGATCTAAAAAGATAGCTTTTTCTTGTGGCTTTTTTGATATTTCCACTTAGGACAGAGCAGTACAGCAACAAACCCCCGTTTCTGCGTACATCGCTAAAAGACTTGTTTGTTTTGAGCTCCGCAACTAGGGCATGCCAAGAGTTGCCTTTAGCATCATTCAGATGAAGCAAATGCACCAGGTTACACATAGCATTTTTAAATAAGTGAAATGTCATTAAAATAGCTTTAAATAACACACAAGATCTGGGGAAGGCTGTAGTAAAGAAAAAGCCGAAAGCAATCCAGAGTAATATTACTTAGGGTTAATTCATTTCTGTATTTCCATGTGCAGAGCGTATAGGAATAGTTGTTGGCTCAAAGACTTTCTTCAGCCAAAGTGTAGCTGTTGGCAGAGGCAACCAGGCTGGTTCAGTGGCTTTGCATGAATGTATCCCTGCCTCCTACTCGTCACAGATCCTTTAAACTGTTCTATTCAGCTGGGTAATACTCAACATACTGACAAACTATTAAGTAGATATTTAGAGTATGTTATCAATAAATTGATACGGAAGTGTTCTGCAGTTTGCTGTATGCATAAGATCAATGTATGTACGAACAGAGCTGGGAGGAGTGAACAAACTATGCACACAACTCCAGTGGTATGAGTTATTACACTTCAATAGAAATGCTCATAAACAAACCTTAATAAACTCATCAATGAAAATGACCAGAAAATAATTATTTGCTGCTGTGAATGTAAAAAGATGTGGAAAATCAGAGACTGTCATCATTAAGAGTTTTTTTTTTAAAGTAATAAAGGAATAATTTCTTAAAATATTTTATGGTATTTTATAAAGAAAAACTTCATGGCCAAATTCCTATTGAAACTCCCGTGAACATGAAAACCCACACAGAATGAGAAAGAGAACCACTGAAAGATACTATATGATAACTGAGCAGTTTAGTTTCTAAAACCAGGGAGGAGCCCTAGCTTCTACTGAAGTTATTCGGAGATGTCAAAAATTTAGTGTCACTTGTTCCTAAATCTGCCATGTGAAACGATGGCATGGAAAGGTGAGGGAGGGGGGTACACCTGTATTCAAACTATGTGAATGGGTATTGTTATTCCAGTAGATATTTAGTAAAACCACAAACATGGATTCCTGCAGTGTTTGAAGTTTCTAGTACAATGTGCTTAATGATAAGCCAATGTTAATTAACTTGGTGGTACCGAGTGGTACTTACCTATCAAGATGATAATAGTACTTTTTTTTTTATGATTGAGATATGAAACATTTATTGTTCTTATTGAAAACAACATAACTTCTGCTATTGTCTGAAATTGAGGACAAGCTTCCTGTGAATTTCTTCACAGATAACCAGATGTGTTTTAAATAATGAACTCTAGACTGTTTTTCTGTTTAAGAATTTGTCCTTCCTCCCCCACCCCAAACTGTTAAGTTTAGAAGTAGTTGCCTTCCAACTTTGTGCACTACAACCAGGTAGAGTTTTTTCCTATGTCCTGATTCACGACTAGCTGTGTTGGCACCTCAGAGAGGGCAGCATACTCCAACGCAGGGGCAAGAACAAATAGCCCTGAATTGGGATGGAGGCACGTAACTGGTGCTGGTGTTGAACTGGGTGCACTGTAGAACTGCTGAGACAGGAAAGGCAGGCCTGTTGGGTAGTTTGGTGAGCAACAGAAACACGGTTTCTCTCAGGTTCGCATCTCCAAGTTGACCGCAAGTTTTAGCGGGAGCTCTTCCCATATAGATGGGTCATACGTAAGGTCTCAGTTGTGTGGGGGTTGTCTCAAGGCAAATGGGTGTTGAGAGCTCACTGCAGCAATTCCTGCAGCTGTGACGCTGCTGACATGAAAGATGAACTCGGTCTCTCTCTGATATGTCATCACTTGTTTTTGTAGAACCTGTAGAATTGTAATTGTATCTGGTACCTCCCCTCCCCACCAAATGTGGGCCAGTGGGTTCAAAAGTTGTGCAAACGGTGAGTTTCAGAGGGAGAATCAAATATATAGTCAGCAAGACTGAATAAGCTGAGTTTTTGGAGCGCTCCCCCTCCTGTGCATTTGTGGTACCCCCCAGAGAGCTCTCCAAGCTTGGGACTGGGGAGTGACAAGTTCTCGTACTTTCAGAGGAGCAAATGCATGGTGGGGAGCAGGTTGGCAAAGTAGATGAGGAGACTGAGGTGCTCAGAGATGAAGATGTGGAAAGGTGGGAAGTAACCTTCCCTGAAGCCCAGGGAACCCATGAGGAGGAGCTGCATGTACTGAAGTAAGAGGATCCAAACTATTCTCTTGGTACATTTGGAAACAAAGGCAAAATGCTCATGGCCAGTCACTTGTTGCTGGCAACAGGGTAGCAGGAAGGGCAGAAATCTGGACGGGACAGGAAACAGCAAATACCAGGAAAATGAGCATTAAACCCTCAGGATGACTTGAACTTCCGAGGCTGACAGTACTGTGATTGTGTGCTACAAAACTTTGCGCTCAGGTATGTTGAAGTGTGCTAGTTCTTAGTCCCAGGAAAATCAAAAAGGCTGTTTGCTGACTCCGTGGAGAGATGCATCAGGATGCAGAATAGCAACAGAAATGACCAGACAAATGGTATGTGGAAGCTGGTGGTGAATCTTTTGTCTGAACAAGGGCTACGAGCAACAGAGAACAGAGACCTATGGATTGTTTGGCTTTTGGAAAGCTTTTGCAGTGTTAGTTGCCTGATCTGCGAACCTGTTAGTAGCCTATCTACCAGGAGCCAAATTCTGTTAAGTGTCAAATGTGAGAATGCAGTCAGACCTCCCCGCATATGAACTTGAGTCCTGAATGTGAAAGGAGAAGATTTGGTGTTGAATTTCTGGTAGATACTGTCCCATCTCTCTGCAAGCATGTTGCAGAGCTGCTTGGATCTGTGACGCAGTGTAGAGTAATCCTGTTCCAGCAGTTCTTTTTTGTACTGGAAGACACCGGTAAATACAGGGTGGCCATGCTCACAGAAATGGCCTTGAATGCTCTCAAGAACACCAGCTTTGAAATCACCATGCAGCGTGCAGTTCCCTTCTTCTTCTTCCCTGTGGCTGTTCAGTCATGTATTATTGATGGCCTTCCACCATCCTCCCTCGCCCTGCTCCTGCAGAGCCCTTGTGCACCGCTGAGCCGAAGCAGGTGCAGAGACCAGCGTGGAGCCTGAGCGGCTGATCTCCAGGCTGTCAGGTCTTGTTTCTTTTCATGCATACTTCCTAGCACTAATAGGGACCACTTGATACTGGCACAGAAACTGAAGAGGACTTGTAGAGAATCTTTTTTTTTTTTTTCTTCTTCTTTATCCAGTTATTCAGTTGTTACTCATTTTCTTTTTAATATCTTACTGGTCGGCTGGGTAAGAAATGCAGAGCTGTGTCTTGCTGAGTTGACTGCAGGTACAAGGCTTTTCCACCACTGCCCCCCACCACCCTGTTTAAGTAACAGATTTATGCAGTCTTATGTTTCCTGCCTTTGCACTTCAGACAACTGGCATTGTAAGACGTGTTAGATGGGGGTTAACTGTCTAATTCCTGTTGATTTTTCACAGGTGTTGGTTTGTGGTTTTTTTTATGAAGTTCTTAGCATTAAGTACCAAATCCTGCTCACTCACTTTTGTTTGACTTACAGTAAAATAAGAGAAAAATGTGTCAGTACTACTTATTTCAGAAGTTTCTTAAGTTTCTCATTTAGTTACATTTATATAGGACATAAAATGTCCCTTTTAAAGGCATGCTCTGTATTAAAAATTGTAAAGAGAAGAAGTTCACTCTATACCCTTTGCATTTAATCATGGTTGTGGAAATGTGAATAGACACAGCATTCAAACATGGTTGAGTCTAAAAAAAATTTCAGTTCACTTGCACTCACTCATATTTGAAGTTGTTTGAATTTTTTTTACAGTGTACACATGTGCACATGCATGGATTTTTCATTAGCCAAGCATGTTCACACAGGTGAGAATTATGTGCATCTGTCTTTAGAGAAGCATTTTATTTCAAATAAGTATTCTTAGCTTTATGCAAGTTGCAGTATTCATGCATTAATAGAAGGATCCATATTTGGTCTTTCCATGTCTTGTAGAAAAAGTGACTGCGTCAGACCAAGAAACGGCTCTTAGATTATAGAAAGCAAGTGGCAAAAGAAGAGAGCTGAATAGCTCTGAATAGTTACTGAAGTTTACTGCAAAGCTTGTTACTCAAACTACCTGAAAAATATGAATAAATTTTTGGTTCAGGAGCTGGTCACAATGAAAAATGTTCATCAAAGCTAGGTTTTAGCTTAAACGTATTTATTTGCTCTCTGCTAGCAGGTTAAAAACCAAAGCCCCCCAGAAGTCTATCATTAGGATATTTTAACAGCAAACATCTAATTATGGTGTTCTACTAATGTAAGGGACAAACACTAAGACAAGTTTTTGATTATTTATCTGTGCCAATCTCCTCTGCTAATAGGCAAAGACTAATAGCATCATAAGCTTCCCAAACCTAATAAACAGTCAGACTTTGTATGGCAACACAGAGCTCAGAGCCCAGCCATTCCTTTCTCTCTGCTGCACAGTCTTGGACACGGGCAGCCCAGGACTCCTCTCTTGCCTTGTAACTGATGGTCAAGTGCCTGCACCTTTGGTTCTGCAGAAATGTTTTTTCTGCCACTTACTGTCATAGCACCATCTTCAACCTGAGCGTTAGCAATCCAGGGGGAAGCAATCATCCGCTGCAGCACTGATGTGAGCTACCGCATTTGGCTTTCAGTCTAAAAGGGCTTATGGTTACTGTGCTCTTCTCCTTCCCTAGGAAAGGTTTCAGATCGAAGGTCGCTGAGCTGCTTGTCTGGTTCTGATGTGCAGAATGATGAAGACAGTAAGACTTAAGTGTGGCACCGTATTTCAATGCATCTAGCACTTATCTCTTTAGAGTTGCATGTGCTCAAGACCTCAGGCAACCTGCACAAATGAGAGAGGGAGGTAGTGGGGGCTCAGGGACAGGAACTGGTGGCTGGATGGAGAAGCAAGCCAGGGTGGATGAGGGGCACAAGAGGCTGCTGAGGAGGGAGGAACATGAAAGAGAAGATACTCTGGAGTAAGTTTTTTGGGTTGTTTTGTTGCTGGTTTTGTTTTGTTTTGTTTTTATCTTACTATGCAAGTAAGAAAACCCCATTGCTGCAGAACTACATAGTTTTATTTTAGGGTAAAATTTATGGGTAAAAATATATTATTCTTTGTGAGATGAGGAAGCTCTAAGGAAATTTCTTTTTGTGCAAGGTTTGTCCTTACCAACAAGAATTACTATCATACTTCTGTTTCTGTCTGTTTATAGATAGACCTATAGCTATATTGCTACAAAAAGTCAGCCCACTGAAAGATGAGTTGCTGGAAAGTGTGTTAGATCTCTTAATTCTGTTTTGGAGATAGTCATGTTGCTTTGCAGTTGGACAGAGAAGAAACTTAGGAGATAATTTCATAGAAAAAGAAAATTACGGAACAGGGAAACTCTGAATCTGCCTCAATAGTGAATATTTCAATACTTCAGTGACTTTAATAATGACCTTAGCTGGTAAGAAGATGATTTTATAGCCAAGTGAAGACCCCTTATACTCTTTTGTTAATAATTTACCATTAAGTACTAGTGTCAGACTTGAGCACTAATAAGATTAAACAGCATAGAGGTACAAGTCAGGCCTGCTAATACGGAACTCTTTTGTATCTAAAAGTCAAAGTCGTATCTCTGAGGGTTGTAAGTGTGTTTATAAAAACACTTGGAACAGGAAAACAGTTTAAAGCATCATAAAACAGTGATCCCAGTGTACTTCTAAAACCATAAAATGTATTTCCCATCTGTGTGTAGAGTTGCTTCTGTTCCATCTTGGAATGAGGAAGGTAAATAATTTGTGGTCTGTGATTTATATTGTAACTTATGTGCTTAAAACTCATGTTGTTTATGTGTGCTGCTTAGTATGTTACTCTGTTTCAGTACATTAGATAGATATGACCCATGACCAAATACCCCATCTGTCTTTCAGTTGAAATTCGACAATTAAAAAAATCCACTCTTGCAAAATAGCTGTGTATTTAACAATTCCATCTTTCAGCATCAAGCAGTTAAAAATGTAGTGGAAAAGATGTTCTGGCTAACCATTCTTGTAGACTTACACAACTGAGATGTATAGGCATTTAACTTTTTTTTTTAATCAAAAAGAATTCTACAAGCTAAAGTATGCTAGTGCAGAAACCATTGCTGTAAGTAATGGTAGAGTGGAAGTCAAGACCATGTTGTATAACCAGCTGTTTATGTGTAATAAGACTTAATATGTTTATGGTGGTGTTATCTCTGCTAGATGTTCTCCTTTCACGCAATGAAAACATAGTTAATTGAACATGAAATCCGTGAGAAAAAATTACCTGTGTCATGCAAAAGGATTATTTACTATTTATGTTTTGGAGCTAATACTTTCAGCATTTAAAAGAAGAAAGAAAAAAAAAACAAAACAAAACAAACAAACAAAAAAAAAAAAAMAAAAAAACCCAAAACCAAACAAAAACCAAGCCTTGTGTACATACAGATATCGCATGACAGTGATCTAAAAAAGGGTAAGAGTAGTTAGTCCATGCTCTGGAGGTAGCTTTGCTCACTGTCATTTGGTACATTCACATGTTGAAACAGCCACCTGTAGCCACAGGATTGCAGTGTCTGCTCCTTTTATTCTGTTCTGTCCTTTCTCAGTGAATAAAACAGCAAGTTAGCATTACAGGGCCGGAGACGGGCTTTTGTGTTGTCTGCTGGCAGGAGAGGCAGGCGAGAGTGCCTCATGTTCTTGATGGGTAATTCTGCGTTGTGAGCAGTGTCTTCGGTTGTCTCTTAACACCGGCCCCTGTAGAGAAGATAGCAATAAGCTAACAAAAATAAATTATATCTTTCTCTGTAGGATTTTTAACTTTCATTCTACAGGTAACTCTTCCTGCCTACCCGCCTCCCCCACCCCAAATTAAGAAAAATACTGGTTAGGTGTCAAGACATAGAAGTCTTCAAAATTGGTGTCTCCAGCAGGGTTCACAGAAGTTGTATCTGTTTCTGCTTAACCAAAGTGCACTTGTGTTCTGCAGAGCTGGGGCACCTCTGACTCTTTTTGGAAAGATTTTGATGTGTATTGTAAAATAGAGGGATAAAAGGAACAGCGGAGCCCCAGTCGGGCATTAGACGTGTCAAATGCCAGAGTTGAATCGAACAGCAGTTTGATGCTGAGATTTGAAAGAAAAGCAGACATGGCATCATTTTTATTAACTGCCACAACTTTACTGCAAGTGATGTGTTCCTTGATTCATTATTAGCAGAAGGAGGAGAACTTTGTTGGGGGGGGAGGGGGGAGAATATGACATTTCTTTTTATATGAACAAGGAAAATTATTCTTCTTCCAAAGTGTTACTATAAATGGTTTTGTTTAAGTATTCCTCTTAGTACATTGACCATATCAGTGCTACCAAAGGACAGAGCTAACAGTAGTAGAACCACTGAATAAATCATAAAAGCAGTGTTGAAGTAAATAACTTCACCCATGGTGAGGACTGTAACCGAGTCGCAGCAGAACTTATAACTACTGTTTGATTTGCAATATTTGCTTTGCCTAAGGAAAACACCAGTCAGTTTTAGAATAATAAATGGTAGTTGCAGTGCATGAAAATGTTAATGAACCCAGTAATGATGATCATGTTATGAGAATTGTATGTGCATTTTTAATTCATGCCTTCCATTTAGCAATCTGTGAGGTTTGGATTTGAGTTTTTTCATTCTAGCAATAGCTGCTATCAAAGTCAAGGGCCAAAGCAATTGAGTGGTTCAGTTCAAGAGGCTCTGGGACTCCTATGTAATGCAAACTGGCCTATCAGCATAACTTAACATATTTGAATAAATTTATTCCTAAATTAAGATAACTTTGGTCAGGTAGTATCAGATCTGGTTTGATTAATGCTCAGATTTATTTTAAATTTTCTCTAATACTTTTCATTTTACTGCTGCTCACTAACATATAAGAGAGTGAAGTAGAGCACTTGAAAATGTTTTTTCAATAATTGCTAAATGCCCAGACCTTATCACCTCAATAAAAAAATGGCATCTGTACTTTGCAGAGTGTTTAGATATGGTGTGGGTGGACAGACCAGACCAGCCCGTCGCTGCCTTTTGTCTGGAACTCTTTCCCAGGGCTAGTACAGGAAGTCTTGCAATGCTAAACTCTTCAGCTTTGTCTCTTCATGGGCTAAACCAAGGTCTTCAGTTTCCAACACTGGTAATCTTGTACATTTTTGTGATTATAAAATTTTCAATTTTTTTATATATGTATTTAAAAGGCATTAAAAAGCAATACGGAGAAAAGACATCGTTCATAGAGGTATGAAAAAAAAAAAAATCAAAATCTACATTCTTTCACTCTCCAACAAACAAATCTTCACAAAGCCTCTTTCTTCCCTCTGTTCTGAAATTCAGAGGAAAATAACATTTCCTTTTGCAGTGGTACCTTTAAATCCTGGGTGGAAAATTTGGGGGATTTTCTGTATCTTTGCCTTTATCATTTTTTAAAGTAATTTTTTAGTTTTATGTGTTTAAAAAAAAAAAATTGCAAGGTGACATTATCATGTGGAAAGGGAGAGAAACAAAATACAACCTTTTGATCGTGGTGAAGAGGGTTTCCTCTTTTTCCTGTAATTTATAAACTGCTCTGCTTTGCATCTACTTTATAGCGTTTAGGGGTGAGGGGGGTGTATTTAACCTTTATTGTGGTGTGGTACTTTGCAGTGCAAAGAGTTAAACGATGCATGAAATGACCTGTCACACTGTATTATGTGCCACAGTATTACAGACACAGAGGAATGCTTAAAAAAAAAAAAAGGGCAGAAAAAACAATTCCTGAAGCCCCACTTTTTTTGTTGTTTTGGAGAGAAACATTTGGGGTGGGTGTGTGTATATATATATATATATATATATATATATATTTCAGCATAATTTATTTTAGCTAAGCCACAGGAGCCCATCAGCTACCAAAATAGAAAGAAGGGATATGCTGGATAGTTTCCCTCATTAATTCCTTCGGGAAGGTAACAGTGGAGATTTGGTGCCTGTGATACAGCTTTCCTGCAGGGAACAACAAAACCGAACTTTTGTATCTCTTACTGGAAATAGCGTATGAACTATTTTCTGAATGGCTCTAAGTAGCTTCATTACTGTGGGAGAAGTGAAGAACGTGTTTGTGAAGCTTTGCAAAATGAAATGCAAAATGAAAACGATGGTACACACTGCATTTCTTATTAAATCATATGTCCTGGTTTCAGCTGGGATAGAGTTAATTTTTTTCCTAGTAGTTGGTATAGTGCTAATGTTTTGGATTTAGTATGAGAAGAATGTTGATAACACACTGATGTTTTTAGTTGTTGCTAAGTAGTCTGCTAGTCAAGGACTTTTCAGCTTCCCATGCTCTGCCAGGTGCACAAGAAGCTGGGAGGGAGCATAGCCRGGACAGCTAGCCCAACTGGCCAATGGGGTATTCCATACCATGTGACRTCATGCTCAGTATATAAAGCTGGGGGAAGAAGRAGGAAGGGGGGGACRTTYGGAGTGATGGCGTTTGTCTTCCCAAGTAACCGTTAYGCGTGATGGAGCCCTGCTTTCCTGGMGATGGCTGAACACCTGCCTGCCGATGGGAAGKAGTGAATGAATTCCTTGTTTTGCTTTGCTCGTGTGCACGGCTTTTGCTTTCCCTATTAAACTGTCTTTATCTCAACCCATGAGTTTTCTCACTTTTACCCTTCCGATTCTCTCCCCCATCCCACCAGGGGGGAGTGAGCAAGCGGCTGTGTGGTGCTTAGTTGCTGGCTGGGGTTAAACCACGACATCATAATATTCTCAAATTCTTATTAAATCATAATATTCTCAAGTTTGTACTATGTAGTTTCATCTGATTTTGCCTGCAGTTGATAGTGCTTTGTTGAAGCTCAGATTGAAACAAGACGTCCGCAGTGTACATGATTCATGTGTCCTTCTTTTCACCACAAATACCTTTCTGCCCTTTCATGAGGGTATGGACACACATCTTCCCTCAGGCCTGGGGCCTAAATCCAAGTGCAAATTTAGGCCTTACAGTTTTACACAGAAAATAGTCACTTTAAATGGGAGTTTCTTTCCGTTTTCTTCCTCTGTGTACTGAATATGGTCAGGAATGCAGCAGATATAGAGATATTTATTTATTTATTTATTCCTCAACTGCAGAGTTTCCTTCCTGTTAAAGATCTGCCAGTGGGGTGGAAAATCTGTTTTGCTTTAAAAAAGTGAGAACCAGAGAACGACACAGTCCTCTCTGAGTGTTTGAGGTGATACAATGACATTCCCTGCTCATCATTACTCAGATTTTTAACAGCAGCAGTAGCAATGCCCAAACCCTGATCAGGCATCCACTGACTCCATCCCCACTTCTTATCTGCTTAATACTTATGTATCTGTATTTCATTTCAATAAATAATATATTTAATGAAATACTTCAGATGAATTATTTAGCAGTTGCTGCATTTTGTAGCGAGGGGGGAAAAGCTCACTCATGAGGAACAACTTGTCTCTTTACACCTGCTCAGCATTGTTTAAAGGAATGTATTTTCTGCCAGACCCAGGAATGGCCTTTTCCACCCCGTTGCATGGGAAGGCTCACTTTCACATGCCAGTGGCGCTGTGAAGGAGGTGGCTGGATAGCCCTTTCCTCCCTAGCCTCGCGTTGAGGGCAGGCGGGGTGGGAGGTGGCAGCTCTGTGTTTCCAGCTCCGGAGAAGGATGATGAGCCTTGAGAATGTTGTCCAATTCCTAGCTTTGGGAAGGTGCAAATGAGAGTCTGCTTGGGTTTGTGGATTTGGTTTGAAGTGGTTTGGGTGCAGTTCATAACCAGCTCTTCACTTGTATCAAGATTTGGGGAGCTGCAAGTTCCTGTGTGGGAATGGATTGGTGACCCACCAAAAAGTCCGGCACTTTTCTGTCTGGAAGTGCCTTATATTTGATGCTCCAGAGGAAAGTGAACTGCTTCTGCAGCTACTGTGTTTATCAAACTGCAGTTCAGCATCACGGGGGAGAGAGAGGTGCTGCTTTCTCACGCCAGGTCATGCATAGACCCCCACAGGCTAGGATTATTGATTATTTCATGTAATCTAGTGTTAATACTAAAACTCTTATGTGCTGCTTCTAATCAGGCTTGAAAAACTGGCCTCAAATCACGTTACAAATTGGAGACTCAGCCCAGTGTTGTTGGAGGATTTAAGGTTCATGGAGCTTTCTCAGTCGTTCCAGCACAACGACATGTTTCAGCATAATTTTGTCTTGCATGAGAATGATTAGTTGATGGCCAGAACTCAAAGTGAAATTCAGGGTGTGGTAGCTAACCCCCAAAAGAAGCACTCGCAAAATCAAAGCTGTTAAACTAAACTCTCTTACTTTTGGCACTTGCCAATTCATAAAGTTTGTGCAGTGTTATTTTAGATGGCAGCTGGGTCACAGCTTTGCTTCTGGGCATTCCTGAGGTTGGGTTAATGGGCTTCACCCTGGTGCCCTGCCTGTGGAGGGAATGGCAAGGGGCCCAAATGTGCATGCCTGCATGGGAGCAGGCACACAAAGGAGCTCTGCCATGTCATGTATGGAGTTTACTCCTCCTACGATAGTCCCTGTGCGGGCTGTGGTAGGCATGTCTGCTCCGCTCCTTCTCATTCATCACCATATGAGCAATCTGGAGACCTGCGTAGTTTTACATTCGGTGCAGTGATGCAACAGAAAAGAAAATCTCTACTGTTTCCACGGCAACTTCTGCATCGGACCCTGGCTGGAGCAAGGCAGCAGGATGCTGTCAGTCCCTGCAGTTGGTGACTTCAGTAAAAGCTTATCAAAAAAATGCACATGCTCTTGTCCTCCCCCCAAGCCCCTCTTGGTTATTGACATAAGGGAACTGTGGTGAATATATTACTATAAGCGCAGCTCTAGATTTCCTATTGTAACTTTATTCCTTCATATTTCAACCCATGCTGCTGCTTTGTTTTGATTAGGTCTTCTATCTGTAGATAGTCATTGCAGAGTGCTTCAGGATTATCCATTCAAATCTTGCTGAGGATGGTGTGGTCAGAAGTAGTTAGTACTAGGTGACTGGTGACCTGTGTAAAATGGTCTGGGAGGCTCAGTGCTGTCACTAGCTGACAGATACCAACAGCCCAGATGCTGTCAGCACCAGTGGCTCCCATAGCAGGACTGTGTAGGAGACAGAGGGACTGAACTTCTTCCTTTTTTCCCCAAAGTGGTTCCTCCAATTCAGATTGCACACTGAGAAACAGTTTATAGATTATTCCACCCTACGGTTTTCCTGGCTGGAGCAATCTGTGCGTTTACACGTGTATCTGCATAGGTTTGCATATGTGTTTGCATAGTTCATAAGTCACACAAAAGCCACCCCTCTTCAATACGTACTGTATGGCAGTAATGGTATAATTTCTTTCACCAAAATGTGACTTGCATCATGTACCAGTCATAATTCTACGGCCATTTGGTTTCCATTGGAGTGCTTTATTTAAAGTTCACATCATCTTCACTGGATATTTATGATACTTTCCTACAGTCATAAAAAGCTTAACACTTCTGCTTACAGAACAAAGTAAATATTTGGTATAATTTGCAGCTAACCTGAGAAGGTTTCTAATTAGAGCAGCTGTGCTCTGAATGGTATAAGATCTCTCAAGCTGATTACATGCAAATATGTGACATCGTTACCATAACTGTAGAAAGCGTGGGGAAAAATGCACCACTCTTTTCACAAGAAACTTCTGTTATGCTGTAAAATGCAAGAGTCCCAAGCATTTGCTACCATGATTACAGTTGCACAATCAGTAAACAAGAGTTCACTTTTAGTATTTTACACAGCTTTCTAACATGCCAAAATAGCCTCCTCTTTTAAGCAATTATAGCTCATGTAGAATTTGAGCTCATCAGGAGTTGTCAGTCAAAATGCTTTTAATGAAAAATTGAGTTTGCATAACACTGACGCATTGATGTCTTTTGCTTCTAACTGTTGACACTGATGGGCTAAAGCTTGATTTTTGGGAAGGGAGAAAATTGCATTAGTTCAGCTCATTTGGAGAATCTCTGTTTGCTGAATTAATTTGCTAACCTTTGTTTTTCTGCTGAATATTAAACCCTGTTTTCCAACTGTGCATATACTGCCTGAGGGGAATAGCTCCAGCTCCCATTTTCCATGTCTACATTTTCTCACAACGCAGCCCATGTCCAAGCCAGGGGTGCCATGTAGAGCTGATATTGTAGGCTGTGTTAGGGGAGGCATGGTCTGATCAAAAAGCTGCTGCCTGGTACTCCCCAGACTCCGGTGTTGCACCTCAGCGGCTGAATAAGAAGTGTCACAGTTTTTCTCTAAGCATCATTTTGGTTAATTCAATTGATGTGGTGAAACCTGTCCCTCCATGTGACGATTTGCTGAGTAGATACTTTGTGAAGCTCTAGCTAGACTAGCAGCAGTATACAAGTAATCACGACAAGTGCCTTGGTAGTTGTTCCTTCACTGGTACCCTCCTATTCACGATAGAGGGATATAAATGCTAAAACATGTTACCAGTTTCAAGGTGACGTATTAGCTCTGTTTCACCCTCCCAATAAACATCTGAAGAACATAGTGGTCACTTTCTTTCTTCCCTGAAACGCACTCAAGCGTGAGGGAGCTATGTAGTATACTCTGCCTTTATCTGAAATAAGCTCTGAAATTTAAAAAGCAGCAGAGATAAAAGCTCCATCGGGAAGAGGACAAGTTCCATCTGTGCCCCTGCCCTCAGCTGTCGTCGGAAGTTAGTCATGTGGGAAGCAGCCAAATGGCCCTGCTGGCTGGCGTGTTGGTGCTCTGCCGCGCTTTGGTTTTGTTGCTGCTGTTGGGATTGTGAAAGGTTGTCAGAGATGGGGAGTGTACTTTTGTAGTCGTGTTGCATCCGCTATTTGAGGCACTCCAAGTCCTTCTCTGACATCTTTGAATTAAGTTGCACTGCCCCTGTGTGATTCAGTATTATCTCCATTATACAGGAGGGGAGACTTGGCCAGAGACAGATGAAGCTGTTTGCTGAAGATCACACAGCAATTCTCTGGCGGTGCTGCTCTGCTGCTTTCCAGCGCCGTCTCAGAGGCAAGGTTGTCCTTTCTCCCTCAAGGGTGCTGAAGGGAGGTGTATTAGCCCTTTTTTTCAGCCTCCTTTTCCTGTGTTTGAGCAGAGTGAAATTGTCTGGACTGGTGAAGCAAGTTGGCTTCAGACATCTTGTCAAATTAACTTTCCTTGTCTGTGCATGCATGGGGCTGCGTGGCAGGAGTCAGCAGGTGCAGAAGGCACGCTGGTAGTGTCAGAGAGCTAGTCGGAGGTGCTTATGGGACCTGTAGGGATTGGCAACATGAGAAACCGTCTAATTTAAACTTACATTTCTGTCGAGTAAAAGATCAAATGTATTTGTAATTATTGCCATCCTGTTAGCTGACAACAGACTGATCCTTTCCTCCATGTATCATCCAGCTCCCCCAGTACTCACGAGAGCTCTCATCTGCCGGGGCAAAGAGGATATTTGGCATTGCACAGAGCTGTCTATCCAACCCTATACGTTTAATGTTGGTACTGATGAGCGATGCTCGGAGACTCTCCAGCCACAGGTTAGCTGGTGACAGGAATGCCCGAGAGCAGGGTACCTGCTGCAAGTAATCAGACAGGAACCTGGTGCGTACCAAAATATTCAGAAATAGGCAGCAGGACCTTTCCTGCAGGGTCCGAGGGAGTATGTGCAGCTAACTTGGAGGCTAAAATATGAAAAGGTCACAGTTTCCCTCACTAGCTCACAAAAATGAGCTGGCAAAATGGGACTGTGGTGGCCTCTGACACTAGTATGTGGTAATCACTCAATGGCAATTAAACATGTTCAGCCGGGTAGCTCCAGTAAGTTGTTGGTGGTGTCCAGGCATGGGGTCGTGGGAGGTGGGAGCTGTTAGCTTTTCTTTTTTGTGTGTTACTTGCCCTTCCCTCAGCGTGTCGCCTCCAAGGTCAGCCTTGACCATGAGCAGGGTGCTTCCAGGGCTCGGTAAAGGCTGCGCACACTAACATGCTGCAGTCTGGGTGCCTACATTATTTTGGGGCTGGGAGAAAGAGAAGCTACTGCAAAGTCGAGAGTTGCTTTTCCCCCTTATAATGGTAACACTAGGAATGTTGTGTGGCACTGACCCAAAGTTGCCAGGCTGAGATCGTTACATTTGTTGTTGTATTATGACTTATTTATTATAACGCATCAACAAATGTAATATATTTTATTTTCCCCTGCCTCAGAAAAGGGACTTCTCATCTCCCAGTGATAGACATCTCGGCTCTGACAGAAATTCAGGGTCTTCTACTTCATGCCTTCACCCTCCTTAGGCCAGCAAAAGTGCTGATCGGGGCAAAGAAGAAGGTCTAATGAATACCAGCAAATCCTACATATGCATTAAATCCCCAACACGTTCTGCGTAACAGAGTATGTTGGTAAACTCTCATAAACTACCTGCTGTAGAGTCCTGTCTCCACTGATAACGTGCTCCTGAAGCCAAAAGCCCTTTTCAATGCATCGAAAGTGGCGTAATGTGAAATAAAATCATTCTGGACAAATATAGGGAGCAGAGTTGTCAGCAACCAGTCAGGAGGAAAGGCAGATCTAGTTTGTTAGGCATACATTACGGTGTGTAGCTAACAGTGACAGTAGATATATAAATTGTTCTGGCTTTCTCAGGGAGGTATTGACCCAGAATCCACTCGGAGGGAAGAGTAACAGTTCCCTTTACTGATGCAAAAATCAGACCAGATTGAAATAGCAGTGATCTCCATAATAGGAAAAAAAAACATTGCCTGTTCTTACCATGACTTTCGTTGGGCAGAAGTTAGTTCACTGAAGCTCGGTCATTTAGGAGTGATAAATATGAGGAATGCTTAGTTTTACTAGTTCCTGCCTCCTAGCCTGATGAAATGAACTATCCAAGGACTCTTATTCCCTGTCTCCCAGATAGGGAAACCTAAAGGATATTTAATGACATGCAGAAACTGAAGGGAGAATCACTAGCAGTGAGGCATCTAGGTAATGTTAAGATGAAAAGCTTCGATGAAAGTGACCTTCACGCTTGATGTTCCCTCTTTGCTTTTTTCCACACTTGAAGCTCTAATAATCGCTTTTTCCCACTTTGTCACTGTATAACTTATTTCATGAAACATTTCCATAGCAAGGCAGGAATTTGGATCCAGTGTGGTAATATCTGCAAACGTTGGGTGGTTGCGAAACACAAAGGCTGGTACAAAGGGTTAGATCTTCTCTTTGTAGTGGACTGAACAAAAACTCGACATAGGTTGCTAAATATAGGGTTTTTTTAATATTTTATTTAAAACTTGATTATAACTTTAAGAAAGGATAAAATGATCATCACATGTTTCTTTGAGTAGGCTATGCTGTCCCCTTTGAGCAGTACAGAAATTTGCTGGAGAGCACAAGGAAAGCATGTTTGGAATGGAAAGACTATGAACAACCAGAGGCTGTAACCCTGCGGGCTCTCGGGCAGCAGACTGTAAATGCTGGCGTGGTATAGGAGGATGACATATGTAGTTGTGTCTAGATCAGATGAGAGGACAGGGAAGGAAGGAGATGTGGCATCTGAGTAGAAAGGGAAGGAGAGAAGAAACATCCAACGCTCAGAAATAAGGAGAGCAGAAAGTGCCAGTAGTCAGGCTGGAAGACAAGAGGAAGAAGGAGCCTTTTGGGAAGGAGTTATCTCTAGGGCAGTTTTGTTTATTTTGATTTAAAATTGCAGTAATTGTGACTGAAACACAAATTAATGGCCCCATTTGAGACACCAGTGCCTGCTTGATTGCTTGAAATGGGGATAGTTTAGGTAAAAACAATATATTTTGCTTTTAAGATAATTAAAGGTTTATTTTGCTTGAAATTGAACTTTTCTTGGGGTGATAATGACATAAATCATGTCTGGTGTTCCTTTAGTTTACAGTGAGCAAAAGGGTAAGAAGTTTATTTTCCTGCATCAAAACAATTATTTTAGCTTGTTTTTCATTCTGAACTCTTTGTTGAAATAGAAAAAGAGAAAACAACAGTTTTACCAAAAATTATGCTTGCAGTTTTTAAAGCCCTTAAGTGTTCCTGGAGACATGGGACTCATAACACATTCCAGAGTAGTTTCCTCCTAATATGCATGGAAAAATCTCTCTCTGATGCCCGCTACAAGTGCGTACAGATGAAGGCACGTAACTAGTTGGTCACAGAGAGGCTTTTTCATTGCCTTGTTGAAGTGGTTCTTAGTCTGGCTGACCTTCTTGGTCCACCCTTCACAGGCAACCGAGCGGCCGAGCGGTCCGGTCCCCCCGGCAGGTCTGGTGTCAGAGCGCTGTATCCTCATAGGTCTGGGTTCACGATGAGCAATGCTGGCGGGCCCCTCTCAACACCACGGGATGCTGTGAAACGCTTCTTGTCCAGGCTGAGAGGAGCAGTTACTCCTCAGGTATCCTTGGACTGGGAGAAACTGTTTTGATCAGCAAATAACCTTGCATAAAGTTCAGGTAGAGGGGAAAAGGTGGTATTAATTTTCATAGTGTTTGGGTTGGGGGGAAAGTAGCAGTATTCTATCACAAATTAACTGTAGGTACCCAACCCTCCCCTAATCTATTGAATATCTCTGGATATTTTCATCTTTGTGACTTCATTCCTGCTGAGAATTTGTTCAGGGCATGTGTTAACTTGAAAATAATATATAAACAAGGTGCGAATGGTTCAGTTAAGTGATAGCCTGAGGTTAAAAGCACAGTGATCAAATTCAGTGTCTGAAGTTGGCAGGGAGATTGTCTTACCGCCTTGGGAAGACTTGAAATTAAACTTGTTTTGAAATGTAGGTGTTAAGTCTGTGAAAGAAACTCACTTGCACATCTAAACGAAGCTGGGTTTCCAGAGTTGAAGAGAGCTGTTTGAGCTCTCAGGCTGCCTTTAGGAGAGAGAGGGGTCATGCTCCCACCACGTAACCTCTCTGCTGAGGTTGTGTTTCATAGCATCTGTGAGGAGAAAATCTTTAGGTAAAATCAGAGCTGTGCTCCCTGTCTGGCTGCTGTCGGCCTCAGCCCCCTGTCACCAGCGGGTAGGGGCTGTGCTGTCAACCGCTTGAGCTAACAGAGCCAACAGCTTCGGGTTTATTTTTGTTGGGCTTCTGAGATGTTATTTACTTGAAAGAAGAGATTTTTTGGGGGTACCAAATTTCTGCACTGTGCTATGTTCAGCTTTCTGTTCTCCCTGGTGTTGCCTTCAAGTAAACGCCGGGGGAGTAGCCTCAAAAGGAGCAAAAATCCCTTCCCGTTTTAGAGTAAACGGGAGGAGGATTAAGCTCCTTTCCCCAGTAATCAGATCCTCTGATTGCCATGGCTTTTGAAGATGATTGTATATTTTCCTGTATATGATGATTATGTGCTTGTGAAGTAAAAGTTAACTTGGCTGTGAAAATCTAACCAGTTTTTCTCTTGTCATCATCTTACTTTTGGTTGTGTACTTCATACAGTGACCATGGACAGGTACCATCCCCACCTACAGCATGGGGCACGGGGAAATCATCCTGTGGTTGTTCTGTCTTATAGTCTTCTTAAGCCGTAGGCCATTGGCAATGTCTGGGAGCCTTTGCAAAATGAAAGCCCTCCCAAGGTCACAGTATCGAGGATTGAAATGGATGTGGGAGAAGGGGGGAAACTGGACTGGACAGGAAGCACCTTAAGCTGGTCGCAGTATAGAGTCTAACCTAATTCATATGTGGGCCAAATAACATGTTTCTGTCACCCCTGGTCAGCAAAAAAGCATGGTTGCAGTAGGACTGTCAGTATGTTCAGACCACCATCTCTTAAGCAGGTCTGCGTTGTCTCATGATTTCTAGTCTCACGGTTTAAATTTGGGAGGTGGTAGCTGTGTCTCTAGGTCTGTGTTTGTGCAGTAACACACATGGTATATTTGAAGCCCATCCAAAGCACTCACATTATACAAACATAAGTCACCATTTTGCATAAACCACTAAGTCTCTCCTTCCTTTTGACAGATTGAAGACATCATTACGAGAATGCAGGATGACAACACAGGTGGAGTTCCCATCCGTACTGTCAAGAGCTTCCTGTCCAAAATCCCCAGCGTCGTCACCGGTAAGGACCCCAGTTTTAGCAGGGAAGAGAGCGTGAGCTGTCGCTCACTGGCTCTAAGCAAACACATTGCTAAAGCCACAAAAAAGAAAGAATGAAAGAAAAAAATGCCCCCTCTGCTTATTTTTTCTGCACATTGTTGTTATGGGGTGAAGTATTGAACCAAGATTTCTTAATTCTGTTTAAGCAAGCATTTATATTTTTTGGGGGTGAGTTATATTTTAAAATGTTACGTAGCTTTTGTGGCTTTACAGTATAACCAGGCAGAGTCATTCCCTATGATGGCAGTAGGCAGATCTTAGGGAAGAACTCTCAGGAAAGAAGGTTGAAACAACGTTTTCTCACCCATACCCATATACTCTTATCAGACTTCTGTGATAGGTAGAGGAAAGTGAAATACCTTTTATGCTTGTATGCTGTTCTTTAAAGCTATATGTACAAAAGCGTGGATGGTACGGGAACTGGGAGTCAGAGTACAAAACTGTTCCTACCCGTATTTGCAGACAGAGTATCTTCTAGTGCAACAAAGAACTTGATAGTTGATGAGTTTATTCAGGGTGATGTAAATTGCTTGGAGGATTTGTACTTGGGTGTCTGGTACCTGCTTTCGCTAACTCTATAGCAGTATTCACTATGGTGGCACAAAACTACTGTTTTCCCTCTCTCTACCAGTAGACTATTGTCCATTAGGAGATACCTAACTACTCCTGTGACGTACAATTTATGATGTTGTTTATCTCTGCAAAGTAAATACGATTTTATCTGTCCTGCAGAGTCTCACAGATCAGACCAGATACACACACTGATGAGTCTGTTCAGGGAAGTTTCCCCTTTCTGTTCTGGAAAGTGAAGGGCTTCCTTCTCTGTGGCTGCAACTTTGCTGCGGTAAAATTCAGATGGTCACTAAAAATGCAGAAGTTGCATTGATGCGTATAGGCAGCACACCAGTAACTGAGAGAAGACCGGCAGTTCAAAGGGACCTTTCTTGCTCTTGGGGACTTTATACTGTTGTAAAATAATGGGGAAATATCTCTAGTCAACAGGGATGCTGGCAATGCAGCTGGTGTCAAGCCATTGCAAAGAGGGTTCCCTGCAGTGGAGCATATCTGAGCTGAAGTACTTCAAAAATATCTTTACTGTGAAAATGGTTGGATTGAGCAGAGTTTGAGGTTGTGTTGATTGATTCAGGAGTATGATTTGATATCCTTGTATGAGAAGAATGTCCAACTTAAGCTACAGGGATGGAATACAAATTTGCAGAGTTCTTGGGAATAGGCAGGGACTATGGAAACTGGAATGAAGTTTTTACTTGAATAAGGCTCTGTCCAGTTAATGCCTTTTTATTGAGCAACAGGCTCTTCTGTCTGAAATTGATTTCAGGGTGGTGACTCAGTGTAACTGGCAGTTGCAGGATTAGGGTTTTACTGTGGAAAAGAAACCTGAATGTAGAATGAGATGTGAAAATTGTGTTACTAAATTGCAGGTTATGGCTGGAATAGGTATGAGCTAACTGTTCTTGAAGGTTCCTGGGGAAAATAACCATTTATCTGATTTAAGAACTCATTCCATGAGCTCAAGTCCACAATACACAAACTGGTTTCTGATATTCCTGTTAATATTAATAGTATTGATGAAGCAATTGATCTAGTCATCAAGCTGCCACCTGTTACTCAAAGAAAAAAGGAAATGGGAGACCTCACAGCATCTTTAAATTGATTATACTGATCCTTTGGTACCACCCTGGTTGGCCGCTCCCTGGCGTGCTGGAAACTGCCCCCTTGCACTCTGCTGTTCTGGCACAGCAGCTGCATCACCTTGAAATGGCTGGTTTTTCTCAGCACAGGGAATAGTGAAGAGATGAAGATAAAATAAGAACAAAACCTCCCTCCACAGCTCACAGAAAATTCTCAGATTTGGAGGTGGACAAGCTTAGTACCATTCCCTTCAGGTGATTTGAAGGCAGCTCCCTTGGGATGCACTGGGCAGTGCACGAAGGCTCYGAGTTTGAAAAGTATGGGAAAATAATGGCTCAGATGAGTGCCCAAAGTTTTCTCCATTTCTCATTTCTCCTTTCACATGCATAGACCTGCCGATATAGACCAAAACCGAAAGAACTTTGTATATGGTTTCAGTAGTTGTGATAGATGGGTAAAGAACCGGAGCACTTGAAGAGGCAGGAGCACCTATGTTTGAGYGGAAGCTGAGGACACTGAGTTTGTTCAGTCTGGAGAAGGTAAAGCTGAAGGGAATGAGAGGCTATAGAGAAGACAGGGTCAGACCCTTCTCAGGAGTGCGTGGTGGAAGCACAAAAGACAATGTACACAAGTTGGAGGAAGAGAAATCCCAATTAGATACAGGAAGAAAGTTGTCTGTTGTCAGAGTGGCTGAGCATGGGCCCRGTAGCCTGCAGAGGTTCAGAAAAAACCCTGAGCACAGTTGACCTGGGCAATCTGRCCTAACTCTGCATCTGGCCTTGCTTTGGGTGGAGGTTGGACTGATTCCAGAGAATCCTTCCAACCTGAATTATTCTTATGATCATTGGATACTCAATTTTAGTGCTTGTTTAATTCCATTCAATGTCATGAACACAAGAGAAGAGCTTGTATTTTCAAAAACTTTGGGCCCTCTCTTGGGAAGAGCTTCATTTCTAGACTGTAGCATTCTCACACACTTTTTATTTCTACCTGAAAAATGGAACAGCAACACTGAGACATGATTTACTTGGCAAGCTCACGGTGACTGTGATTAACAGTTTATTTTTGCTTGACACTTCTATTGTAATTGCTTCTCACAGGAGAAATGTAAAATCTTAAAGAAAAAGAAACATTACAGCGGTGTCTTGGAGCTCTAAACAGGCAGCTCTGTTTATAGTACAGCAAAGTAGGTGTTTGATTTAAAGTCTGAATACTGGGGAAAGAACTGCCCATCTCTGTTTTGCTTTCATGTGTCCTGATGCCGAAGTTGTGAATGAGGCATTATGTAACACGAGGAGAAGGAGCCTCCGGGAGTTATCGTTAATGGTCCTCTCTTGACAACAGGAATCTGGGAAAAGGATGAAAAAACCTTTTTTGAACGTATGATGAGTCCGTGTGGGGATGCTGTGCCAAAGGCACATTTTAATCTGCTTTAGAAGTAGATTTGTGTAATCTTTTCCCTGGCTTTTGGCTCAAAGTAGGTCAGTCAAAGGAGGACAACACATCACACCATTATCTTCTTGGTTAAGTCTTTGCTTTTAGGGGCAAGCCACAGAGAATGAAAGAAAGATGAAACCAGTCCATGTGGCATCTGTGTGCACATACCTGACAGAGATTGTCCAACGGTAAGTTGAGTACAGCACTGACGTGGGCGAACGGAAGGGAAAAACTGACGGAGGGCAGGTATTGAGTAGTGCTGTGATCCATGCCCAGACCCGGGTCGTCAGCCACTGACCATGATGGCAGTTGCTGCAATAAACGAAGTTTCACATTTCTCTTTTAGCGAGAAAACAGTTTCCTCAGTAATGATTTTGTTTCTGTAAATGAATCGGCAATTCTCTGTTTTCCCAGTCATCGGACTGTTGTAAGAACATCTCCTTATACTAACTAGTAATAAACAACTGGCTTTCTAATCTTCTTTTTGATTTCTGTACAATTGCATCTTAAAACTAACCTCCTGTTYGGTAGAAGGACCAAATGCATATACTTTCTTCTCCCAGTGATTCAGACTTGGCCCTATACTGAAACAAGTCAGGAAGAAGTCAGTGCTGCAACAGCTGAACTTTACAGTGCAAAAAGCCTCCTTCATGCTCCCCAATCTGCCTACAACCTCATTCCAGATTTCTCCTGGTCCTGTGCACTGTCTGATCCCGTGTACCAGCATCTTTGCTACTGCAACCCAAGGGAGATTTGCAGTCTACAAACCTTGCACCGTTCTGCCCTCCTCCCAAGAAGTGTTGATATAACTTCATCCTGACCCATAACCCCCTGACTTCAAGCAGGCCTGTCCCCACAGCTCCATTTTGAGTGATACCTCCTCCTTCCAGCAGCAGTCCCCTAGCTGGCACCTCGCTCATGCACTGCTCCTGACCCTTACCCCAATGCTCGCTTGTCGTCTTGCTCTGCTCCCTAAGCTGCCTGCTTGGCTGTGAACGGATTGATGGGTGATGTCCCTGCTATACTGGCTTGGGTTAAGCGCTGCCGTGCAAGCTTTGTGCACGCAGCCCTGCCAATGCATTTCACTCGTGACCGGCCATGTCTGTCTTATTTAAGTGCCGGACCTCTCTGAGCAGAAAGTGCCAGTATTACTGAAATGTGCCAGATGGTCTGTCGTTACTCAAGACTCATGATCTAAACCAAGTTTAAACTGCCGTGTGTCTCTGTCTGAAGAAGCCAGCATGTGTCTTGGCAAATGCGTATGGAGTTGTCCCAGAACACATCAGAATATCACTTGCTCAAAGAAAATGCATTTGGCTGGAGTATGGAAATTCCATAGTGTTGGGAAAGAGAGACTTTATTATTAATAGCTTTCCCTGATGGTGTAGTTGAGGACAGACAAGTTCTGCTGGAGYGCTTCACGTGCTCATTGCGAAGCGAGTTCCTCTGATGCCAATCTGAGGGTGTTCATAGCCTTTTCCCTTCAGAGGAGCTCAGAYGCATTTCTCATCCAGATGTGGCAGCCAGAGGCGCAAGGGAGAAGAACGAGTTCCTCATCTCCAGGGTTTGAAAGGTCCCTGTTCAGAGGAACTGTACAAAGAAAGAGGTTGTGGTGTGGGGAGCAGGACCAGGACTGGCAATGCTGATGGGAGCCAGCACCCATCACCTAGCAGGGCCTGAAGAGCGGGCTGTGAGGCTGAGTGCTTTGAAACAATGTTCGCTTCCTTAATGCTTTTTTCCAGGGGTAGAACTTGCTTGGGTGCCTTACAAGAAACTACTTTCGTTGGGACCAAAAAACTCCGTAAGCTGGCTGCAGATGGATTTGGCTTCCCCTGGGCTGTCTGTCCAGCTGCTTGCGTCACCTGACCATAGGGTCTTAAGTGGAGGACCAAGCCTGATACAGACCTCCCCGAACATTTGGGTAATTTCATTCTAGATCTAAAACACTCATCCCTAGATCTGGGACAGCACCAGTCTCTGAACCTGAACAACTGAAACATTTGTCAAAATGGGTGTCTGGGTCTGAACTTCTAGCCCAGGTCGATCTTTCTTCTTCTTCTTCTTTTTTTTTTTTTTTTTTTTTTTTTTTTTTTTTTTTTTTTTTTTTTTTTTTTTTTTTTTTTTTTCCTCTGCAGTTTTGCTTTGAGAAACAAGAGACTTGAAATGTGGTACTGACTCTGTTTCAGGCAAAGTTAGTAGATGTAGATAGTCCCAAATCTAAACCAAGTTCAATCTTTTGCTAAACGTGAGTAAGCCTATTTAGTTAAAACAAGGAAAAAAAAAAAAAACCTTTGYCAAAACTTAAATCAATATCCAAACTAATTTTGGGTGTTTACTGATTTGTAAATGATACAAAGAACATGCTCATGGGTTAAAATTGACATATATTTATATATACATATATAGTACTGTATCATTTCTGGTGGTTTTCCACATTTATGTACAGCAGATGCTACACAGTAAATTCAACATTTGTGCAATTGCGTGGTGGAAACTGGCTTGCAAACAGTGGTCGAGCATACAAATCCATTTATTTCTCACCAAAAATCAATTGCTCTGAGCAAGTTGCATTTAAACTAATTCAAGTCAAGACTGGGCTTCTTCATCACAACTTGTATTTTCTTCTTTTATGAGTCTCTTCTTCAAATTGCACCCAATGGAAATGTAATCCATCCTTCCCTCAATTAGAAGATTGTTATACCTTTTAATCTAATATTTCAAAGCTGCTGTGAATCACAAAGCATTAGATACGTCGGCTATTACACAAATAGTGCATGCCTTGCAATTTTTTTTTCCTGTAGCTTTCTCTTAAGCCCTCTATTCCCATGCCAGGAGACAAGTTAACCCAGTTAAGGAGCCAAAGAGTTATGCTGTCTTCATCCACAGCTCGYTCCTCCCTCCCTTTTTCTCTTTAACTGCATCCAGTTTCCTACCTTTCAAAGGGTGAGAGGGATTGGGGAGGGAAAGACGAAAGTCAGCTCTCTAAAGTGTAGCAATTCTTTGCCTGTTGTTAAGATGCAAGTCAACACCTTGTGAAGCAAAAGTTTAAAGGATTTGATCTTCAGAGGACAAGGGGGATAGTAGATGAATTGAATAGGAGATGGTTGTCAAAGAAATAAGAGAAAGCAACCAGAATTAATATTTTAAACAGCGAATATTCAACATATATCTCTCTGTGCATCTGCACATGTGTACACTTAAATATACATAAAGAGCATGCAATTTTTCTTAAGAATAAGCCTAAGAGTGGTAAGTGTTGTACGCTAGAAATAAACAAGGTCAGGCTTCTGCATTTGTAGGTGCTATGCAGAATGAGGACTGCTAGTGTTTGTGTATCACTGCCCTCTGCTGCAACCAAGCTATAGTTCAGTTCGTGGAGCTTTTCACCTTCATCACAAGCCATGCTGTGTTTGTTTTGTGCTTTCCCAGCTCAGGTGTAGTTTATGTGGTGCGTTTTGCATGCAGCTCGTTCCACGGTAGTGGTCCTCCCTAGCTGTGTGGCACAAACCCAGCCCAAATACTGCAGTATGTGTGACTTCACAGCTACTCTGAGTTTTGAGAGGAGGGATGGCTTTCATAGCTGGCTGTTGATGCCAGTTCTGTGTGTCTTGTTCATAGTTCTCCGTTCTCTTTGGGACTGCTCATCTCTGCATGAGTGTGCTCATACATCGTATGAAGCTTATGCATCCCTTAAAAATGTGCGCACACGTTATGGGATAAATCCTAAATGATTAAATGAAATTAAGCATCACTTCTAAAATTACGAAAATTAAAGGTTTTACATAACCATGTACTTTCATATGACAGCACTTGAAAGTAGTCATACCTGAGGTGGAAAACACTAGAGGAAAAGCACATCACAGCAGTGGGTGCATTAAAATTTCGCTTAGGCCACTGCAGAACACTTATGAAACACATCCTCAGGCTTTAGTATTCAGTCAGTAAAATGGCCTCTCAAGTGCTATCTAAAAGCCCTGAATATCATGAGGAATTTAATTTCCTTACATCAGAATTGTGAAGGTTCTTCCTGGTCCTACTTGTCCTTGCTGGATTTGAACCTCTGCATCTGTCAAGTGAAGCTATGATAAAGCAAAAGCTTAAATAATCATGCTACATGGATATTCCTGTGGGCAATAAAAATCACCAAATGGTCCAGCTTTATCTTTCTGCAGTGACTTGTCTGCTCTTCCTAGTCACCACAGATGTTGTCAAAAGGGAAAGTAAAACCAAGATGACCTTCCAGCCACCTGGGCAGCAGTTAGAACAACACAAAATTATAATTTCTCTTATTGAAGAATATGAACATAAAAATTACTGGGCAGGAAGGCATCAAATGAAAGCTATGAGCCTGGAACAAAGCAGGTCTATTAAAAATGGTTTAATTTTTCTTTTTTTCAAGAATTGCTTTTAGGCCTTTTTGGTCTTTCAGTTGAGACTAAAAGCTGGAATAGAGATGGATTTGATGATAAATTACCTGCTGAACTCCAGTGTTTAGATGAATTGGTAATTCAGCCACAATAACAAAAAATGTTACATATTAAGAGCATTCTTGTTGCTGACTGCAGTTTTATTCTGAAATGCAGTATTTAGCTGATGGAATATTGTGGCTAATGAATAAAGCATTAAAAAGAAAAGTCAACAATATTTCAATGCCTGTAGAAATTCATAGGAATGAATGATTAATGCTTTTCTGCATTCATCTTGCTATCTTCAAAAGCACAGCATTATTACGAAAGTTTGTTTCTAGAGCTGAATGACACAGCAAAAGAGCAGAGATTAATTATAAGTACTGTGTGGCTTTGATTTTTGGATGTGAGTGTTGAGCAGACTGCACTCAAGCTGCAATACTTCACCTCTCCTGTCTTCACTTCATAGCAACCTGGGAGTTGCGTGGGGAAGGATCTACCAACACAGTTTTGTTTTTTCACACCTCTGGCTTTGTTTCTGCCCTGCTTCCAACACTCCTGTGGGCTGCTAAGCATCAAATACACAGCAGAGCAGCTTTGCTCCTGCTGTGCCTGAGAAGCCACATACCCACGTATGTGGAGATCTGACCCTTAGACAGTCCATTTTTACCTTGAGGTACTGCACAAGCAATGGTATGTAAGTGCCCAATGGTAATCAATAGCAACGTGAAGGAGCAAATCTTTGAGTGTAATTTGACAACTTTTACTTTGAATCTGTTGCTTTAATTCGATGCCATTCCAGCCATTAGAAAAATAAACCCCTCTCATTATTTGGTGAATGTATCTGCCTCATTATTCCATGCATATATTCTGTTCTTTCTTATCTATCATTCTTTGGCTTTTTTAGTCAAACTAATTTTCAGGGTATTATTTGAGCAGATTCTTACTTGCATTTTAATTAAAGGGCTTATATTGCAAAACACAACAGTTTGTTCTGGAGTTTAAATTTCCTAACTTTAATCAATGTGTTGTTCTAATGAAATGCAGAAGTTAACTTYAGGAACTGTAAATCCAGTCTCATGAATCATTTTCTATTCTTTTACACATACATTAGATTTGATAGGTGAATGATTCTTTTATGTATGATACATCTCAGTTACAACATTGAAGGTTACCATTAATGTAACTGTTGGGGGTGGGGTGAAAAGGAAGGGTTGGTTTTGGTTTTTTACTTTAAATAGTACAAAGAATTACATAGCGCACCAGCTTATTTTTACCAGCCATAAATAGCGCACCAGTCAGAAATCACTGTTGCTAAAAGCTACACAGGGGACAGTTAGAATATGTCTCCAGAAGATGCTGTAGCTAAAGAGGGTTGGCATAGTGCTAGAGTGGACAAACTGTATTACCTGGTTTGTGTGGATACCCTGAATGGTTGACGAATAACTTGTTTTATTCTGCCTGTTCCAGTAGAAATACTCAGCTCTTTGGGCTGTTACGTATTTGCACTACATAGCACCTGAGAGCACCACAGATTTGGCTTTAGAACCTTCTATCAGAAATGGCAAACAGGAAAACRAAAAAGCTTTCAGGCTTTCCATACATATCCATCATTATAAATAATACCCATTTGCATGTTTTCTTTAACTTTTTTTTCTGTGTGGATAAATCTCTCAAAATTGTATGCTGGTTTCCCATGGATTTGTTTTGAGTATGGTGTGAATTGATGAGCTTGGATATTTTTGATGTATGATTCACTACCACATGCAGGGAAGAAAATTATATTTTGGTCCTGCAGAGAAAGAAAACTAAGCAATTAGGTCTTCGTTCAGTTAATTCCTATTTGATGGCCGCGTGCTTTGCAAGAAGAGAGTCTCAGGATTCTACTCCATTACAAGGTCACTTGCACAATAAGAATTTTCTCCATGCAGATACCTCCACAATATGGCCAGGATTGCAGATTAACTCTTACCTAGAAATGAGTAATAAAACATGCAAGAAACTTTGAGAAGTTGGTTAATGTAAAATGCTAGTTATACTCACATGGAAAAAAAAAAAACACCACCATAGACTGATAAGAAAAGTAATGTCTGTCTGTAGCGGTTTACATTCAATTATTGTAGGGTTTTGTGCTGTATTGCATAGAAAGTCTTAATTCTGTTATTTTTGTACCTATTTTTATTGTGGATAGGATTGCATCTTTTTTTTTTCTTGGGGTTGTTTTTTTTTTTTTTTTTTTTTTTTTTTTTTTTTTTTTTTTTTGAAACTTGATTGTTTGCTGGTTGATGCCAAAATCATTGCCAAATTCACCTGAGTGAATAATTTCTGATGGGTTTTTCTTTTTTGATATTTTACCTTTGCCTTAAGTATTCAGTAAATTTCATTCCTATTTCCTGAATAGATTAGACTGACTGAAACCCACACTTTTTAGCAAATGAGATACTTGCCAAATGTGCAGTGTTATTTTGTTGAATGCTGTCTACGTTTTTCTCCTATCGGAGATAGAGTGACAGGTGAGCTTTCTAAGGGAACAGTAGTAGCCATGGAAAAGAAATAAAGGCTACTGTATTCTGGTAAAATTTTGATCRTAGGGCTATTCAAGGCTGTCGTTGCTGAAACTAATGAATTGGACAGTGGCATATTCATCAAAGTTTATTTCTTTTGTCAAGTAGAAAAAACAGAATCAGAAGACTAGATCTTTTAAAATGGGATTTATAGTTTTGCATTGTAGCATCTTTTATTCATCGTTTATGTCATTGCTACATGGATATTGCGTTATGGATTTTTTTTTTCTTTTTTTTTAAGTAGGAAGAGTTCATTTTAGAGCTCCAAAGAGTGTTGGGTCCTTGAGACAGTGGCTTGCTTTCTTGGGAGCTATAAGATGTACTTGGAGTTGACACATGCCTAGAAGTTGAAAACATGCAACAACTTGAAACTGAAAAACAAAACAAACAAACAAAAAACCAAAATAAAAACAAAAAAACACCAAAACACACACCACAAAAACAAAACAAAAAACCAAAACAAACAAAAAAACCACCCAAAAAACCCCAACAACCAAAAACTCACAACCAATAAGACAACAAAAAAACTTTCAGAATGAGCTTGTCAGTACGCCTTTGTTAACTGATTTCAGAAACTTGTTTTGCCACAAGTTTGGTGTGTCTGGGCACCGTGTTGTGCCCAGTGGGAGCAGACAGGAATCAGCTTAGACGCTGCAGCCATGTGCCCAGCACTAAGTAACACAGGTATAAAGGCTCACAAGTCTTGTTGTAAGCGCAGTGCCTGTTCCTGGGAGGAGAGGGCTGACTGTGGGTGGGCAGAGGAGGGACGGAGACCTTTGCTCATTGTGCTGACCTGTGCAGCAAGAGGTTGTGGTGGTCCTTTGGTTCGGTCTGCTTACGTACAGCTTCCCTGCCTCGAATCCTCTTTACAACTGTAGATCTTATGGGAAAGCATCTAATTTAAAAAATGCCCGGCATAAAACAATCTGCTGTAACCTTTAAAAAAGTTGCTGTCACCCTTAAAAAAGTAGTAATGTGCCCAAAAGTTGTTCCTTGTTTCTGGTCTGACGTTGTCCAGATCACCTTCTGGTATTGAACCTGGTGTTATGGTTGACAACGAAGATAATCTGTTCTCCCCAAAAAGATACTTAGTCACTGCAGTGAAATAGCCACTTCACTTTCTGAGGTTAATAAATTGTGTCCCTGAAAGCGCGTCTGACTACAAAGCACTTTTTCCAGGCCTTTAATTCCTCTTGTGCTTCTCTCCTGGACCCTTTCCCAAGTTTTTAACAACCTTTTTGAACAGTGAGCACCAGAACTGCCTGAAGTTTTCCATTAACGGCTGCGCTAGTGCCAAGTGCGGGGGTAACGTAACCTCCCTGATCCTGCTCCACAGCCACCTTCCCCCTCGGAGGTGGAGCACCACACTGACCGCTCATGTGACCCCTTTGCCTACTGGGTGCAAGTTCCCAACAGGAAGATGCCAATCAAGAAAGGGTCTGGTAAGCACGCTGTTACCTTTGTTCTTATCCATGTGTCGTGGTTTAACCCTGGCAGCACCTAAACACCACGCAGCCGCTCGCTCACCCCCTGACTCCGGTGGGACGGGGGAGAGAATTGGGAGGGCACAAGTAGGAAAACTCACGGGTTGAGATAAAAACAGTTTAGTAATTGAAATAAAACAAAGTAGAACAGTAATAGTAACAGTGATAACAACAACAGAATATACAAAGCAGGCAACGTACAATGCAATTGCTCACCACCTGCCGAACTGACGCGTGCCCAAAATGCGAGCGCCCATCCCGGGACCCAGAGCCCACCCCCCTTAGTTTTTATACTGAGCATGATGTTACATGGTATGGAATACCCCACTGGCCAGCTGGGTCGACCGCCCCGGCTGTGCTCCCCCCGCAGCTTCCCATGCACCTGGCAGGGCATGGGAGGCCGAAAAGTCCCTGGTGCAAGCACCACCCAGCACCACTCAAAACATCAGTGGGCCATCAATGCTCCTATTATACCAAACCCAAAACACAGCACACACTCCCCCCAGCTACTGGGAAGAAAGTTAACTCTGTCCCAGCCGGAACCAGGACACCATGATACATAAACAAATTAATGAGTTTTTGCTTTTTATGTAGTATGTTAGCATATCTCAGCACCACGTTTGTCAATGACATACTGCTCATTTGTTCCCTATTCAGCTTTTTGCTCCTGTTGTTAGCAATGGTCCTTGAGCATCAAGTTAAGAAACATACCTAGCCTACAAACATTATTTCACGTCTTGGCTCCAATAAGAGAGCACATTGGCATGTTACAGTCTTTCTTTGCAGACTGTTCTTCCCCATTAACTTATATGGGCTGTCCTATGGGATCCATCTCACTCATTCAGATAACTGAAGGTCTCTGTGGGTTCCCCTGATCTTTTGTACAAGACAGCTGAGCAGACATCCATGAGTGTATTCCTCTGTATTTGGATACTTTTATTTAAAAACACAAAGGAATGTATTTCTCTGCCCTGGTGGAAAATAGCATAAGGAAAAAAGAAAATAAACATAGCCAGAGCTTTCTTCTTGTGGAGTGCTGTATTTTAAGAAAGCAATATTTTGACTGATTATAGTTAGCTTTTATAGAGCCATTCTTAATTAATGTGTTATATTGCCTTATATTGTTAATCCTTTTGGTGGCTTGGGATTCGGCTGCAGACGCTTGTTCTGTGTGTGAACATAAACAAACTCAAGGCAGAGTGGTGTTCCGGTTTTGTGGATTCCTCCACATTCCCAAGTTTTCTTTCTTCAAGTACTTTCTGGGGACGCAGGGGCCCGTTAGGCTGGGGTGCTTGAGGCAGAGGGGTTACCATAGCCAGCACCGCACAGGAGAGCATCCCCCTTCCCGGCTCCTCAGTCCCTATGGCCGGGTGCTGGCTCACAGCAGGTCAGCTGGGGACAGACGTGAAGCCAAGTGAGCTCCCACCTCTCTGTGCTGGGGGAAGCTCTCTGGCAGCCTTGACGCTCCCCTCAAAGCTCACAGATGAGGCTCTGCATCATTATTCTGTAATGCTGCTCTCCCCTCCTCTTCCCTGGCAAATTTGTCAGTGTTGTGAAATTAAAGCTGGGGAAGACTGGGGAGATCAGAACAGAATCTAATGCAATCAGGGCAATAAAGCTCAAGAACGTATCTCTTGCAGCCTCTCTACTGTATTCAGTCAGCCTGTTTCTTGAGCCCTGTGCAAGTTAGATTTGAGCATAACTTCTAATTAGGTATCTGGGTCATGTTTGACACACTCTCAGTTCACCACTGACGTTTCTGCGCTCCTACTTAGGTCTAAATTTGCCAGCTGTTTTCCTTAAATAATTCTACCTTCCATTAAAGGATTGTGCGTCTTATGTAATTGCACCCACGGTAGCATGAGGGCAGTCATAAGGACATGGAGGTAGAAATAGCTCAGTGTTTTCCACCAGCCTTGGCATTCTTTAATTGAATCATTAAAATGTGGATTCCCACCTCTGCTGTGACAAGCTTCTCTAGCTCTGCCGAGCTCTCATTCGTAATGTCTAGACTCTGTCAATTTAGGCACAGCTCTGGAAACAGCTGTCTTCAGTGCCACCAAGTCCTCTAGTCCTTGCCTGTCAACTGTTTAATCCAGAAATGTCAAGATAAATTCCCTTTCATTACCTCTCTTCAGCAGTCAAAGGATTTGTTACCAGGTTGGATAGATTCAGGGATGGGTTGCGTGAATTTTCTTCTAAATAATCTCAAGCCATGAAGCGTTTTCTGAAACAGAGATTTACATCACGTGACTCAAAATAGCACCAACGCTATAAAAGCAGATTGTGTGAGTGCTGGAAAAGTCACGCTAGGCTGTAGAGTACCAGACTAAGGAAGAAAAACTTTCCACATGCAGTGTCAGGCTGGAGGTTTGTCAGTCTGTGACTACTGTCATTTGAAGTAGGGTTCACTCTGTTAGGGCCTATGCTGTTGAAAGAAAAGATCTTAAAAAAAGCTTTATGGTTTTGTCACCACTCATACCGCTTTCCTGGGATCCCTGGGCTAGTCTGTTCATGGAAAAGGGTTTGCCCATTTTAGGGGCAGTTTGTTAGAGATTTGCATCTGTGTACTGTAGTATGTGCCTTACTACCATCTTTTAAAAAATGCTTCTTTTTTAAACTGAAGAAATCCTGCTCCTCCTCCTAGTTCAGCCTCCAGTCCCTGTCTGCTCTTTTTGGATTTGTGTGTGGTGCCTCCCCCAACTGGCAGGTTCTGCACAGCCTCATCCACTCTGGTTCGCTTCAAGCCCACAGTCATTTCATTCTGCACTTGGTACCATTAACCCCCACCACCTTCTGGTGTCCTCTTTCTCCTCCCAGCTTCACACTTTCTTCTCTGCCATTTCTTGTACTTGGAGCAGGTAAGCAACCTGTATACCAGGTACATTGATGATTAGCAAAGAAATGCTTTCAGAAGGCCTTTGCATGTTTCTAGCGCCTTTCATTTCCCAGGAATGAAAACGTGTTAACCACCCTAACTTACCAATGAAGAAGTTTAAGACAGGTCAGATGCAAGCAGCTGAGCTCCTTGCCTGTGGTTTTGTAGGGGCTTTCTGCCTCTTACATTGCTAAACTGTGCAGCTTGACAGCACCCTTCTGAGGTTTTATTATATCCATTCACACAAGTAGTGAAGATAAAGAGTGACTTGCCTGGTGTTAGACAAGAAGGCTGTAGCGCAGGTGAACATGGAGACCTAGGTATAAGACTGTCCCTTTCCTCGCTATGGCTGTGAGAAGGATGGAGACATGGCAAGCAGGATCCTGGGCAGAGGCAGATTAAAACAGTCCACATTTCTCAGGGATCAGAGCAGGCATGTGTGGCAAGACAGCACATAGGAACGGGAGCTTGGGGGGTACATCAGGAGAGGTTGAAAAGCCATCACATCTTGATTGTTATGGTCACCTGCAATTACATATTTTCACTGCAGGCTACCTCTGGGTAACAGTGATCATTAATATGGACCTGGAGGTTTGCCCTGTAGAACAGAATGGGYGTCCTTCACAGGTGGTACTGAGAGAGATGGATTAATATGCTGCCACAGTGAGATGTAAAACCCGCAGCTGGTTTGCGTCATGTCTGCATGGGTCTGTTGAGCCACCTTGCTGGCTTTACTAAATTAAAGGAAGGTAGCATCTGCTCTTCAGCTGTGTCACTTGGCAGTACCTGGTCAGCCTGACTGAGTCTCCGAGCCTGTTTCTGCCTCTCTTTGCTAAGAGAGGGAGTCACTTTGCAGAGTTCATCCTGTTTTGTCTCATTGTAAAAGCAAACTTTATTTCTGGAGTGGTATTATTGAATTCCACTGTCCTACCTCTAATGAAAACCTTTATAGACTTGCACATTAACGTGAATGGCAGCTGCGTTTTTTGTCACATAAATTTGTCTTTTTTATTATTGAGCTTTATAGGTTAAGCTTTTGGTGTTGAAGATGATAATTTCATGGTATGTTATGGGGGCATATGATAATAAACAACCTACTCTCTGCAAATAATCAAAGCTGCCAGGTAGGGCTATAGTAGTGGTGATGATGTGCAATACCGTATTTTAGGTGAGAACTTGCTGAAGGGGCTTTGGAGTCTAGAGGGGGCCCCACTGTATCTGTTTAGGGAATTAGCTGCAAGTACTCTATTCTGAGGTGGGTTTCTGCAGGACAGTCACGAGAGAGACTCTGCAGGACCTCTACTGGTGTTGGGATGCTAGTTTTCTAAAAGGCTAGCTTCCAGTGAAGCCAGGCTGATGTGGACATCCATGCATGCAGCTGCCCTTGGAACCCTTATGGTGAAGACAGTACCATTGCAAGCTCTCTGTAGGCGCTGGGAGGGACAGAAGATAAGGCATGTCCTTTTCAGTTGTGTCCCTTCCCTCCTGCTTCTGCCTTTTTCCTCATAACCTGCAGCTGCTGAAGGGACCGGTCTCACCTAATGAGACATGAGCGTACAGAAGATTTCTCTGAGGTGAGACTCTTAACTAACGTGGAGCAAGTTAGCAGGTATGAACTGCAAAAGGTAGGCTCTAAGGGATGTAGTAAGAATGCCCACTCTGAGTCAAACCAACGCCCACCAATATTCTGTTAGGCCATGGATCCTGTAGGTGGGTATCTAGGGTAGCATATAAGAAAAAAAAACAATGTATAGCGATACTGTGGCAGTATATTCCTCAGTCTCCAGCTGTCTGCTGAGGGACTCGGTGGGGGACGCAATCAAATGTTTTGCCATTCTGTTTGGATTTGATTGTGTTCTCATTTTTCAGAAATGCAGAACAAATGTTCTTACCTCACAGTAAAGATAAAAAAGCCTTCTAGGAAATAGTTTGGAATATGATTATAATTTTTTCAGCATTTTATGTTGGCATATGTAAAATCCTGTAAATGCACACATAATGTACTTTTTTACCTTGTGCGTGTGACATGGACAAAAGTGTGCTCTCATAGAGCTGGATTTGAGCATTTGACCGAAAGAACATTCAGGTTAACACGTAGATATTTAAAGTAGTCCTTTGCTTCTAACCTGACTAATATAATAAGTGACAGTCAAGTAACCATCTCAGTTACTTAATTGAAGATGAAGAGGCTGGCTGAGAACATGCGTTTGTAGCTGGAGGTACTGCTGGTGCCATGGAGAACCAACTGCTCTGTGCAGGAGGATCCTGCACTGATTACCTTCAGCAGCCAGGACATCTGACCCTTAGTGTGCAGGCATGCTTGAAGGTTTCATCTTTTCCTGTAGTTCAAGGAAATTATTTTCCCTTTCTTATCCCAACGCATCCCACCTGGACATGCTTGACCTGTTCTGCTGAACTAACCTTGTTTGCCACTTGCCACCACCCCTATTTTCTCTTCTCATCTCTGGGCTGTGCTTGTCACACAGATGCTTTTTAGCCTTTCATGCTTGATTGGGATCATGCTGAATGGTGGCATTTTGATGCAAAACTTGTTAATTTTTTTAGATTTTGGATTTATAGATATGCCTGGAACATACCAAAAAACCCAAATGTCCACCAGGGTCTAAAGTGTGTGGCTTACAGTTAGTCAAATATGTGAACTACAGAGTGCTTTGTCCCTTTAATGTTGCATTAGTGATGACTTTCATGCAAAAAAATTACCACTTACCCTTATGGGACAATTTTGATACATATCATTGATATTTTTAGAAGAAATCTTTGCAGTGCTGGAAGACTGTGAATTACATAGCTGTTTATTTTACTGTGTATGAACTAAAATGTTTACACATTGTGGATGGGTTTTTTAAAATGTATAATTATCCATGAAAGTGTAACTAGAGAAAAAATATGCCCAGGTTTTCCCAGAAATCTTAATCTGTTTTACAAAATGCTGACTGAAATGTGAAGGGAAAAGAAATAACCTGATGAGTTACGGAATTTAGTCTGGGACTATATGCCAGCTCAAGAAAGAGTTGAATGCTTGCAACCAAGGGCAGGCTCCTCCAATATCTATGTGTCTAAGTGAAACACTTGAAGTGCCTTTGAAAAAGTAAGTCTGCCTTTAAAAAAATGGCTCTAACTACTTTGCCAATACATATTTGTTGAAAGCTGATAGGATATAGGTTCCTTTCAGTTTGAAAATGGAACAAAGGAGTCTAAGTCATTTTGGCATTTTTGAAACTTGTGTCCAGCATCATCTTTTAAAAATACAGAAAGGTTGTCTGTAGGACACCTTTTTGTTGCGTTGGTATTTTGCCTGGGGTTGACATCCTTTATAGTCAAAAGATGTAACAAATCTATCTAGGGGAAATTCTCAAAAGCATTTGAGAATTTTTTCTGGGCTGCCACGGCCCAGTAATAATCCGAGGGAAATGCCCATGTCTTTGTGTATTCAGGGAGGCAAAGGGATGCAAACAACTAGAGAGAAGAAAAGGAGAAGCAGGCAAGGAGGTGCATTGTTTTGCTCTCAGAATTATTACTTTAGAATACCAAATTACAGACAGCATACAAATACCAACAATTTAGTTTCATAAAAGGGAGCATTCTAAACCAACATAATCTATATAATTACTCCAAAATAGATTTAAGAAAAAAAATGTGCATTTAATAACCAGATGATAAAATTGAAGAGATCTTCATGGAAAAAAAAAATTCTAGTTGAATCTAAGACAACCTGGGGACCTACTTATCTCCATTCCTGATAGCCATGGATAGCCCTCCTGCAAAAAGGATAACAGCAAGATGGTAAAACCCTGCTATTTGTTGTTACTATAGATGAACTTTTCTTTCATTATTTTAATACTAAGAAAGCAATTAAGCCCCATGAACAGTGTGTGTGTTTTCATTAGCGTGTGATTTGGCAGGGGGTGTTGTGGGTTTTGTATGGAGCTCTCGGGTCGCCTCAGGGAGGAATTCATTAGCGGTCAAACTGGTCTGTATTTATGGGCAATTATATTCTTCCTTAATACCAGAACTTAACCCAACCAGGAACCAGCCCAGCCAGGACAGCTTGATGTGGTGACAGGTCAAACCGTTCCCTGGGCTAGCTAGGCAACTCTGGTGCTATGGAGTGGGTAACAGAATCATGCCAAAAGGCTGGAGGCAGCCAACTTCCTGACCCCCTTTTCCAACCCTCAGAAGTGTAAGAGTTGGAAGAGCAATTAGCAGGTGGAGGTGCTCATGGCCTCCCATGGTACCCACCTCCCCATGCTGGCTCCAATGGCAATCCAGCAGCACAGGCACTCTTTCTCCTGCAGTCAGGGATTCAGGTGACCTAGAAGCTCCTGTGCAAGGGAGTCCCTCAGGGTGAGAACCTCACTTGAACCCCTCATGAGTGCCATGTGGCCCAAAAGGCATAAACTCACCATCCCTGCAAGTAGTGCTTCAGATGGGCATTACCAACAACTGTCTAGCTCCTGAGCACCTGCAGATGTTTGAAAACTGCTTTTTTGTTGCCCATGATAAGCCCGCTGTATGCTTTTCTGCTTTGCTGTCACTGCTCTGCTTCCTGGGCTTGATTGCGTATCCTGAATCAGCCAGTTTTCTGCAAACTTACATCTGAAACGGCTGTGAAATAAACACATCCTTACCATTTTGTGTTTACGTTTCAAACAAGGGATAAGTCTGTTCTCCATTGGCTTACCTGTCTAGATTGGGGGCCACAGTTCTGTTTCCTGTGGGCTGGAGGAAGAGCAAGAGAACAGTTTAACCACGTTAAAATAAATGTCTTGTACTGTTTAAATGGCCTGTGCTTCTTTGATCTGTTTGTGGTCTACTCATAAGGCCACAAGTCGGTTGGCCTTTTCTGTATTTTTCTGGAGGCTTCTGCGATACTGGTTTTGACTGATGTATCTAAGTGCTTGTTGTTTACTGGGAACTGATATCCTCAGGGGAGCCTCACGAGACCAGCTGTTCCTCTTAAGCCAGGTATTTGTGAGGTCCAGGTCTAAATCTAAGGAGAGTTAGTCACAATATCAGCGTTCTGGGGTTTTGTAGGTGTAATTTGAAAAAGGTTTTTATTTTCAGTGGAACATAGAGGGGAAAGCTGGAGATGGTGATTGTGGCTTGCAATGTTAGATACTGGAAGGGTTTGTTGAAGGAAGATGAGATGTAACTGGTGTGAGAGATGCTTCTTTAAGAACCGGGTCAATAATTTGTCATGCTGTACTGCGCTTTATCATAAGGCTGTCATCTCCACATCTGTGACATGCCTCTCTGTGTTTTCAAATTTAAATGCACAGCAGACCCTCATGACTTTCAGAAGCAARTAACAACTCTTGCTTTAATCTCTTCTCCTCTCACCAGACCAGCTCCTGGTAGCAAATTGCTGGTTTAGCCATAATCTGGCAGCCTTTGCTTAAAGTTTGCAGCAGAGGTAGTCACAGTCATGGAGTGAAGCTGTCTGAGCTCGTTGTCTGAGACTGGAGCATTGAAGCTATGCAATGTTGTAAGAAGAATAGGTCAAATAAAGGACGTGGTCCTTGGCTGAATGAGCTTAGTATCTGTGGGCCCTACAAAAGGGACCTGCCCAGTACTAGACAGTACCAAAGAAATGCTGAATAATATCTTGTAAAGATAAAGTTACTTGATTGGGATCTTGGTTTCAAATTTGCATGGCCTTGTCATAGACTGATCGTGTTTGCACAAGACAGTCTGTGAGTAAGCTGGCAAGAGAATGTAAACATTGCGCTTTCAATGTGTTCTCTCGGGTTGGAAACAATACTCTGAGTTACCTGCCTTGAGACCTGCTGTGGTTTGCTCTGGGCATAATGCTAGCAAAATTTGCAAAGCACTGATAGGTTTCAGTCTGTGAAAGTAAAACCAGAAATGAGCATTTACAGAGGAGAGACTCTGCACAGGAGAGTAGAACTGGGGAACTCCACTGGCAGGAACTAGTATTAATGTTTAACACACTATGAAGTTGTATGGTGGTTTATGTTTTCAAAGTGCTAGGTAAACATAAATTCGTTAATCTTTACAACCCTGCTGAGAGACATCTGAATATTATTATTAGACTTTTTTCAGCCATATAATTGACCTGCAGGAACATTACATGGTCTTTCCAAAGCCGTACAGCAACGTACCAGAACTGAAGCTTGGACATCCCTGATGCCAAGCTCCAGTGTACTAGATGAAGAAGTCCAGATACAATGAGTAGCAGAAAAGGACTTTGTCATCTTTTATATTTCTGACTCACATTCAGGTATACGCACGGACTCTTACAGACTTCAGTGGAAAGTATGTTCACATATTTCAGAGTAGCATTTGGACCATTTAGGTTTTGTAAGCGTAATTYATTTTTGCATACCTATCATTGTTTTGAACATCTGTGTTCTTATTCCTTGGGACTAGTTTTTACAGGCTTATCCTCTTGCTCCTTGTACATTTTCTCCACTCGTTTCTACTCTTTCTCCCTTCTAACTGCAAGGGAGGAACAAACCTGAGCTGGCRGAGGAGTGTGCAGCTCTGCACATCTGCACTTGCCTCTGTACATGCAGCATAAGCTACTGCTAATGAGTGTGAACAGGCAGAAAAGTTTGTTTCAGAAAAAAACACTATGTTGGACAGTCTGCTGAGCTTGTGAGATACCACGGCTGTAAATAGTGACCAGCCATGCTTTCGACTGGCTTCAGCAGAGTCATGACAGTGCCATTAGCAGTGCAGTTGATAGAAAACCCCAAATGCTGGCCATAGCAAGAGAGGAGAAGGCTCAGCCAGCACTGGCAGGGCGGTGTGATTGCAGTTGGCTGAAGAAACTTTGTTTGCAGTTTTTGACCAAGGAATATGAGGTACGGCCACAGAGTTATTCTACATATATCACTGGGGGGAGGAGGAGGAAAGAAAGAATAAAAGAAGTTGGCCTTTCTAGAATATTTTATCTCAAAATTGCTTTTCTCAAAATTTCTCTCAGAATTGCTTGTGTGTGTGCTGATCTATGGCTTGCAATTTAACTCCTTATGGAAAAACTTTTACATCACAAAAAATTGCAGTTGTTGTTGGCACCCTCCTTGACAATGCCAAGTGGCCAGGAGGAGGAAAAAGTAACCCTCCCAATCTCTGTGAGGTCCCTCCAGGGAGTTTTGGCATTGCGGTAGTCTGGGAGAAGCTTTACAAGGTTCCTGCCTGTACTTTGCTTTTAGCTGAAGCATAGATATTGTGTCTCTCTCGCCCTTTTTATCAGTAAATATTGATAAAAAAATGCACACCTGATGGGGAGAAGAGTAAGGGAAGAATGGTCAATGCCAGTTGAGTTTTACAAGTAGCACAAGASCCTGCTTTGCTTCTTGATTATACTTCATTTTGGAATCTCCTGTGGTYGAGATATCTAGCCTGGCGGTCCTGAGAGGACAGATCCAGTAAAGGCTTCCCAGTAGCCCACCGAAGACAGTTCTTTTCCAATATAACTCTTGGTTTGGGACTTGCTAATTGTATGTTTTCATAGAAAATACAAGGCCACTTGGGAGACGCCTTTGCTATGTCAGAGTTGATTGGATTTATGATTTTTTTTTTTTTTTTAAAATATGGTCATTGGAAGAGTATTTTGTATTGAGATCTGTGTAGTATTTATAACATTAATACATTATTCAGTATCGTTATGCTTAATCAGGTGTCATGATTAACCATCACTGAGTTACCTTGCTTTTGTACAGTGGGGTTTCTGGTCCTACTTCTTCCACACATCACTTTAATGCTTGTTCTTGCAGCAGGGACCATACATGAGCAATACAGCAAATTACTCTCTGACCTGTGCTCCTGAGGAGGAATGGTATGGGTATATGGARACAAAGCCATGAATTCCTGTATTTTTATCTCATTTTTAGTGCCTGCCTCTCTATGTGACAAAACATTTTGTTAGAAGTGACTTTTGTCTCATTTTTTCCCCAGGGTTTAACATGATCTCTTTTGGAACTGACTTTCTTTACTTGTTTCTGTTGTACTGTTCTTCAGATGAATTTGCTGTAGTACTTTCAAAACTTTTATTCCTCTCAATACATCTGTATGTTTCGCTGCTTACATTTCCCCTCTCTCARGTGATTCAGATTAATTCATAAAGTCGTAACTTTAACCCGTTCGGTTTTGGGTGGGTTGTTTTCCTCTGGGAGGACAGAAATAGTTCAGATTACAGATGTTCATCCATCTTTTCCTCTTGAGTCCAGGCTTYTTTATCTGATTGCATTTCTGAGATCCACAGAAATAAAGGTTTCTCCTTTGCCTCCCCAGTAAAACAGAAGTGAATACATTTATAAAAGGCAAGGACTATAGCATAGTAAAAAGCTCGGCATTCCCACTAGGTCTTACAAATATTTCCGTACGTACCTAACTTTACTGTGGGAGTAGGCTGGTGAGCTGGCTGCGCTGGGATGGGTGACAGACACCACTCCACAGCCCTCCCTGGGCTGATGGTGCAGTGATCAGAGCGCCGGTCTGCTCTGTCACCGTCTTTCTTGGGGACCGTTGGTGCAAGATGCTGATGACTCATTGAGGAAAACCAGGAGCATTGCACATCTGAGCGTGTTCCTCACGGATGCGTGGTCCTGAGGTGAAAGTGAAAAATAAACAGAAGATAAACACGGCCTTTCCTCCCTCCGCCTTTCCACGCCTCTTCTCAGACACAACCTGATGGTGTGACCTGTGGTATTTTACCGTGACGTTGTAATTCTGCGTGTTGATTTCTTGGGACCTTTTCGTCTTGCTTCTCTTGTACCCTGCGAGTGACTTCAGCTGAGACGTTGTCCCTCTCTCTCCCGTGTTTCTCCCCGGGCGGGGAGAGGACGGTGCCTGCTCCTCTCTGCCTGGAGTCCGTGTTTACTGTTGTTATCTGCAAAAGTAGTTACATCTTAAGATCATGAGCGGTGCTTTCAAAGCAGGTGCGGGCTCCACCCGATTTGCCATCAGCCTTGCCTCCCACTTGCAGCGTCCGGTAAGCTGGCGTCAGGCGGGTGTCGGGTCAGGCCCTCTGAGCCTGGGACAGACGCTGGGCTGTACCAAGAGGAGGGCCGGTGGCCGCGGCTGCCGAGGAGCCGCCGAGCCCGCCCGCGGTGGCGCCGCCCGTCCCCGGCCGGGCAGGGGCCGCCCGCCGCCGTGCTGCCTCCTATTCCGTGGGCAACACCACCACCTCCCGGCCGCGCCGAACCCCGGCCGCAGCCCAGGCACGGCCCAGCTGGCTGGCGGGCAGCCCCAGCGTTGTTTCCCATCGGAGACCGTGTCAGGGCTGATGCTCGGTGAGCTCAACCTCCCAGCTGCGAGCCAGAGGTCTGGGGCAAGGAGGAGGGAGAATGGGCAAAAGGTGAAATGAGGGAAGGAGCAATGTGTATTTTACATGAGAATGTGATCTGGAAGTATTTGAAGAATGTTTGTAATCCTAGGAAAATTTCTTTTACTTTTATTAAGCGTTGATTTACCATAAAATCCCTGGGATATGGTCCCTGTTCTGTGGTTGGTGCCCAAGACTTTTTAAAGTAGGCTTCCAGCAAATATGCTCACATCTACAAAACCAGCGTTTGCTTTCTGTCACCGCTCGTTGAAACGTAACTGTTGCTCTGACACCCCTGTCAGCCAGCTTGCTGCTATAATGAAATTCAGAGGCAGGAGGCAGGACTAACTCTATCTGTATTTGCACAGCGCTTACTGGCGGGACCTGGAGGATATTACAATATAAATGTGAAACAGTTGTTATCACTGGAAATCAAATACAAAAGTCTTGTGAGCACAAGTGAAACGTCCTTGCCTTTTTTTTTTTTTTTCTCCATTTTAATATTTACAGGAAGGTTTTTTGTTAAAGTATTTACATAGTTCTAGTTTCTCCAGTCACTTGTGAAACTCTGTTTTCTGAAGATCTTTTAAGACTTCTCTCCCTAAACTTCTGATAAATTAAAATACTTCCCAAGACCTTACAGAACACAGTGTTGCAGGCTTTAAAAAAAGCTTTTTACTTTACACAGAGAGGATTTTGAGTTTTACCTATTTGGAAACTAAAAGTGCCAGAATGCGTTTTGCTGCGTTATAAGGCTGTTTTGTGCAAATTTGCCCAGGCAAACTCTGCGCGCTGAGAAACGCTGTCAGGTCCAAGGCCGTTCCTGCCGCACTCGCCAGGACACGGCTGAKTTCAGAGCGCACAAAGCGGCCGATGAGCCCGGTGGCACTATTTCTAGAGAGCCGTACCAGACTGGTTCTGTCAAGAGTCAACAGTAACAGTCGACAACCTACCCTCACCCTCGTGAGGTTTCCAGAAGGAAGCGAGTGAAGCTGCTGGGCCTCAGACCGYGGTGTTGTTGGATGGGAATAGGAAAGCAGCAGCACTGTCTGGTTTGTCCCACTGCTGTCGGGTGTTGCACTACGAAGCTCTCTGAGGAGCTACTTTGGACAAGGCTGATCCTCACTGCACGATGAATGGCTTTATGAAGGCTATGCTTTGTGCTCCTGCTTGGGTAACAACCAAATACGCAGCCGTGTCTGCTCTGAGCCCATCCCACCTTCAGGGCCTGTTGCTGTCTAAAATCATCGCTGCTTCGGAGCAGCCTGTCAGCTTTTCCAAGTCCACACCCATGCTTACATGGAAAGGAGTTCAATAAAATGTTTGTCTTCAAGTTCTTGGAAGGGAAAAAAAGATAAAGGAAAATATTTTACTAGATTTCCTCTGTCTTAGTATGGAAACAAAAATGCTTTCTAAAATTCATATAGACAGGTGTTTTGCAGTTCTAAGCCGCACAGTGTTTTGACAGTACATTTAATTATTTAAACTTAATGGTATTTGTTTATTGCAGCTTTGAGCTTTTTAAAATGCATCTTACTTTCAGAAGTTATTTGGTAAAAAAAACTTGAAGGTTTTACCAGACAGGAAATGCGATTTTAAAATGGAGGTATTTAAGCGAAGTTGATTGTTGTTTTTACTGCTTCTATTATTATGCGCAGCCCTGTGAAATCTATCTAACATAGAAAAGAAGAAATAATTTCCTGTTTTGAACTTGTTACTTAATTATGAATATTAACAGATTTGTGCTTGTCGATTGTTTCAGTGTTATCATTAAATTGTTCTGCACATTTAAAATTTGCACTGATACAGATCTCCGCCCAAATTTGAAATGCAGGAACGAGCTGTTGCCAGCAAAATCAGCAGCTCCTTGTCAGTATAAGCACCTTTAACACATGGTTTAAGGACCCCTGTTTAAAATACAGTCTCTAGTGTTAGTGCCAATACTATCTCTTTGTTTAGCATGGCAGTAAGTAAATGGTCAGCAATTCATCGTAATTCATCTGGCATTACACTTGGCTAAAAGAAATTACATGTGCAACCTTAATCCCGCTGGAGAATTGTCCCTGATTGACTGCTGCACCGGTATAGAGATCCAGTGAGGCCAACTGCACTCCAGTGCACCCTGCGTTATACGTGATTGAAAGGCCTAGCAGGGAAAGGGGGAAAAAAGCTGTGCGATACAGATTATTTCATTTTCAGGACAAGGAACTCCTGGAGGGAGAAGAGCTACAGATGTCAGGTTATTTCACTTTCCAGGTAACGTGAGTGTTACTGCATCACTGCAACCACTGCATGGTTCTCAACCTTTCCTGAAGAATGAGAGGGAGAAGAGTAGCAACGTGTCAGGATGAAGTTGGTTTCTTAGAGAATTTGATGATGCTAATTATCCTTATCGGTAATAGAGAGCACAGACAATAATGTTGTCGCAGTTAACATGGAAGTGTGTGATCTTGTGAGAGAGAGATCTGTTGTGGCCAGAGCTCTTTAGAAGGTTTAAAAATTGAGTGCTTCTGCAAACAGAACTACTGTGGAAATTCGTAGGAACCTGGCGTAGGTGAGGACTACAGGGTCAGATCTCCTAGTAAATAAATATTGTGCCAAAATAATTTAAAATGCAGCTTTCAGAGCACTTTACTGTCTTGCACCAGTCGGTGACATTTACACTTCTGCAGGGAAACTGTTACAACACTGGTGAGGGCAAGGAGGACCTTGATGTGACAGCCTTTGAAACCGGCTTTGTGAATGAGGACACAGTGTGAAGTGAACCTAATAGTCACGTGCTGAAGTACACCCGTCGCTTCTACATTTTATCGATCTTCCTCTTTCCTGGAGAAGAAAATTTGCTATTAAAAATACTAATATATGATTGAAATGACAGGAAGATTGCCTTTGATTTAAAGGCTGTGTGCATGAATTGCATAGCAGTAAAAATGTTTCAGCCCTAACAAGATCTGACACGGGAATCTTCAAAAGCCCCGATTCCAGCAGTGCTTGGAGTTGCTTCCCTTGCTGTTTTGTTGCTGAATCATTTTGACAGTGTGAGGAACAGCGTCTAAATGCAGCTACATGGCAGAGCGCCAAACTGCTAAGCTATACGAGCCACTTCAGTAGTCTGAGTAATGCAAAGGCAGAGCAGCCTGAAAAGCAACTGTAAATTTATGATCAATTGTCGGTGTAAAGGTACATCTTGAGACATCTGCAGTTCTTAGCGATTTGTGAAAGGAGGTAGCTTCTGATGCTGCTACGAAATGCTGTTACTATTGCTGCTGGGAGGCTGGGACTGCAAGGTACAATTTTCCTGCCTCTTGTATACCTTTATAATGGCTCTCAAGGCAACGAGCTCGTCTTCTGTGGGTGTTACAGGGGTAAACGGGTACAGGTTTGAATGACACAAAGTGTGGAATTGTTAATTTTTTGGGTTTGCAGTTTCCTCCCATGCTTGTAGTAACAGCAGTTTGTTTGGGGTTGCATTTGAGGAGAGAACAAGATTTGGGCACAGGTCTAATTTAGAGCAGGTCAAATTCTAGTCAAGCGACGCAGCAGCAGGGGGGATTGCACTAGGGTTATGGTATATTCTGAGTTCTGGAGGGTGCATGTGTGGGTTTGGGTCTATCAGTATGCTTATTGATGCCAGGCCTGTCTGTACGTGACACAGACCTGATAGCAGCTCACGTCTTCCAAGGCAGGTGAGGAATGTTTAGCACAAATAAGTCATTGTGGCTGCTCCTTTGGTAAGACCACTGCTTGGCGTCTCTCAGTGCGAGCAAACGTCAGTGTGTAAGGAGTCGAAGGCGCTGAGCGTCGGGTGCGAGGGCTGGGCTGACGCCAACATGACACAGCTCTGTCGAAGCAGAGTGAGAACAAGGCTGAGGCTGACATAGCACCGAACACTTTATATTGGTGCAGGTCAACTGGAAAAAGACCTTTTGCTGGTACCGCTTTTTTTCCAGTTGAGGACCTGGTTTAAGCTGTGCTGGCAGACCTCTTTCACTGGGATTAACTCTGCGTCCATTAAGAGGTTTGCTAACTCAGCCTTACTAATACCACTGTAGAGCAATCATTTTAAATCCAGGGCTCTCAGCTAGTGGCATCCTTCTGCTCCTCAGCGCTGGCTGCCTGCTTTTGAGTGTTGTTGATGGGAGGGTATTTGCAAGCCAGAAGCCTGTCTTTGGGTATGTCTTCTGCTACTTGCTTTCACGCCTTGTAAAGCTACCTGAACTATTTTTAGATGGGCAGCATTGTAACGAAAGCAGTCTGGCCGTGGTATCGCCGAGATCTTAAGATCTAATTTATCTTTGTTACCTGGGTAAATTAGTCCACACAGAGCTCTGCGCTGTCGTGTCTGATCATTTATTGATTCCTGCCTAGTGAAAATCTCCCTCTACAGGTCTGCATCGTAGAGGGTACGTGCACTTTGGTAGCCTGGCCAATTTGATGAGAAGGCAAAAGTCCCTCCAAATAGCAGTTCAGAAGAAGGAGCTATTAACAGCGTGAAAGCGCACAAGGAATTTGGATTTTGCAAATCCAAATCTCTGTCTTTCATCTTTCTTATCTGTCTATATTTAAAATGCAGGCAGGAGAGATTGTGTGTGTGTGTGTGTGTGTGTGTGACCTGTAAAAATGTATTGGAGACAAAGATCAAATTTACACTACAGTGCTGATGGTTAAATTGTGAATTTGCAGCCCATTATTTTGTAAGCTATTTCAAAATGTGTTAGCACTCAGTTGCTAGAAATTCCCATTCAATTCCTAGTTACAGCACACAAGCAGCTCTGCGACTCTGGTGTGTTGCCCTCCGCCTGGTCTCGTTCCCTGAGCTGCTTCCCTCAGCTGCTCATCTTCTTTCCCCACCATGACTACAGGAGCCCGTGGCGTCTTCTCTCTCCGTGGAAGGTTATCTTCTGTCACTCTCCCAATGCCACAAGCGTCTATCAACACCTTGCAGTGCAGCCGCGAGTCTGGGTCATTACTCCCTTTTGTGAAAGAATTTATTAATAGATTTGCTGTTAATTTTGCTTCAGGGCCTGGTGTCAGGGACAAGAATGTGCACGAGTCAAACATCAGAGTTATTTATTTTAATAGGCTTTCGATAAATCTGTGATCAGATTCCCAAATGGTTTTGTTCACACAAATATGGACACTCATGCAACAGAGGTACAGTGTGCTTCCTAAGTTCAAAAGCAACATACAAAACTCAATGATTGGTGTTCATATGGGACTCATCTCTTGAAATAGTGACATTTGGTACAAATGGGCAAGCATACTGAACAGTCTTCTGTAGGTAACACTTAGTAAAGGAGACAGAGGAGGGATGAAGAAATGGTTGGAATGTCATATCAGCCCAAACACTGTGATAAATAACCCATGCTGTTGTCAGGAAAAGGCAGAGGATCAGAGATTTTGAACCCATTAAATTTACAAATATTCTGTCCTTGTCATTGTTTTATCATCCTGGAACGTTCACGCGCAACTTGGCTCCATGTGCTGCCTTCCACCTTCCCACCAAGCGTCATTCTTACTTCACACAAAGTATTATATTTTCAAATTTTGTATTACAAGAAAAGTAAATTGTAAATTCAAGCACTCAAAAGTTACAATGAACAAAAAGACTCCTTAGAAACTTGGGCTGCTTTGATCAAAAAGGGGTAATGCTCCTGCTGCTAATGATTGTTAATAATTCACAAACAAGATTTAAAGTGAATATAATGTAAAGGAAAATTGTTATTGCTAGAAGCTCTAAGCTGTTGTAGCTTTGATGATGCTCCTTGCTGACACTGAGTGGTGCAATTACCACATGCTGATGGAGGAGAGCTGCAATTACCACATTTTCTGAGTCAACTGCTGAGATTTTTTTTTTTTTAGTTGGCATTGGTATTTATTTATGTGCTTATTGTAGGCAAATTCTATAAAGTGCTTTCCCAATATTTGTAACACAATACTAGGGAGGGACCGGGACATTTCTTTCTAATATTTTTTTTTCCTACCATAAAAATTGGCGCTTTGCATTAAATCCCTACTGTGAGCAGGAGTCCATACTTCCAACCTAGCTGAAATCACTGTGGGAGTCAGTGGAGGGCTCTGCATAAGAAAAATAGTAGCAGGGAGTGCTGGAGGCCTTGAGAAATTTTGTATGAAATCGTTTTGCCCTTTATCTTGGGTGATGTTCATTTGTTTATTTTTGCAAGGCCGGTGGTAAGTGTGGATAATTAATTAACCTTTTTGTCCTAGATTTACCAAGGACCCAGTGCCATTTGGGGAGGGACCAAAACACATTAATTCCATTTAATAGTGTGATTGCTGTGATTGGCAGGGTAGAAAGCAGCTTGAGTGGCTGCTCATAAACCTATGCATGTATTCTTATGTCATTTTGACTGCTTGTGGGTTTTGGTTTGTTGGGGTTTTTTTTTTTCCCCTCCAATCTTGCTTTTCTGATAGAAATAAAGATTGGTCTGAGTTTAGGAGCAAATTGTGTGGAAAATTTGGTGCTAAAATGGGTTCATCTGTTTTGAAGAATCAAGTGACAGGAAGGAGAACACATTTTCACCCTTGTGTCAAAAGACTGTCTGGACCTTGAGTTTGGAGGTGACTGACAACAGAGGCTAGGCATGTAGCTTGTTTGCACATAGAGTGTGTCATGAAGTGTGTAGGTAAGGTCTAGGAAGGAGCTGAATGTTTCACATTTTTCGTATTCCTTTTGTAAAATAAAATTAAAAAAACCTACTATGCAAAAATACTTAATTTTTTAAAAATCATTAAAATATGTTCAGAGAATATTAGGGTTACACTAACCCTGGAAAAAGACAGGAAATAACCAAGCAATCTTAAGTCTCTTCCTGTAGACATGTATATATGACAAATTCTTTCAATAACATGATCAGACAGTATTTTTAAATTTTTTTTTTTTAAGACCTTACTTTCTTCAGTGGTAATATTTGTCAGTGCAATGTGAGGCTGTGAACAGTCTGAGATCCAAAGCATCCCACCTCATCGGCTGTAGTTGCTGGAGGGCATCCAGTGATCAGGGCTCAGCTTAGCAACTCCCATGAGAAAGGACAGACTTTAGTCCTTGGTCACTGATGCCACACCTGGATAACACGAGATGTCCCATGTCAAATCACTGTGGAGCTCCACTCGTCAGTGCTTGCCAGCTCCGCCATCTCAGAACACTCAGCAAAAAATGCAGTTGTCTTATCGGCCTAAAAAGAAATGCGAAGATGCACGTTTGCTGAAGTTTCAGAAATACTCTTGTATTTTTTATTTGTATACATATATGTGTGTGTGTATGTGCATATGTATGCCTTGTCAGGGACATGCCTGGTCCACTGGACGACGRCCAGACCCCAGTGGTCCTGGCATCTTTGCCCAGAACCAGCGGCACAGTCTCCACTCCAGGCAGCAGATCTTTAGAAAGTGCTAGAGGAGGGTACGTCATTCTGTCTGCCTTTGCCATTTCACACAGCGCGTGGAAGATGGGCGAATCTGATTATAGATGGCTCTACATTTTCCAAGTAAGTCCTGGATTTTCTGGAAGAGGTAGAACAACTTAGGTTGAGTAGAAAAGGTATCAAATACAGTGGTGGTGACTCACCTCATTAACTGCATCTTGCCGATGGCCTAACACCTTCTGAACTTTTTTTTTATTTATCTTTTCATGGCTGGCCACTCATTTGTCATGTTGACAGGCAATGGCCTTCTGAGAACACTAGCTACTATTATGGGATCACTGAGGCCGAACAGAAAATGGAGAAAATAGCAAGAAATATAAAACTGCTAGTCTCTAAACCAGGTAGCTGGATAAATGGTCATTGTGAATCTGTTTGCACATCAAAATACAGCTATTCTGTTGGTATTAAGCAACTTAATCTACTTCAGCGTCAAAGAAGAGCCTAAAGCAAAAAGATGTATTTCATTATAGGTGAGGAGGAAATAGATGTTCACAGGCTGTTGACTATCCTTGAACTGAGCATACTGACTCAGAGGAAATGTAGATGTGTGGAGGGGAGCATAGAGGAGATAGGAGCCGTTCCTCTACCTGGATCCAGCAACACTTTCTGTTATGAAAACACGGCCAACTATTTGTTTGCAGATCATCTCAAATGCCCTGTTAGTGTTTAGCGGAAACATGTCAGGGTCAAGGGTTTCCCTTGGGTGTCCTCTGAAAGAGCTTGTGAAATGTGGAATCTGGAAATCAGCCAGAAAAGATCTTTTTGGGAAGGTGAGTTATGTGAGGACTGTCAGGCTTAACCTACAGGAGAGGTTAAGATGAACTTACCTGGAAAACTTACAGATAAAGGAATCTGTGTCTTGGTCTGACAGAGGAGAGTCTTGTAAAGGATTCACTCAAGTCTTGACCGTGTCCTGTAAGGATAAATCTGAATTTTCTCATTTGAGGAAAAGGGCATAAGTAGTATTTCTAGGTGGACAAAAGTAACTTGCAGTGATAGAAACAGCTGCAAGCAGAGGCAAAGCCAATGTGTGAGGGTAACCCTAAAAACTGAAGGTGTTGTGGGAGATGGCAGTAAAGAGTTTTCATTGTGATTGAATATTAATTAGTGACATGGCTATTAATGATGACAGTAATTAACAGAGGAAGGAAAGACTTGTCACTGTCCCGAGGGTGAGTAATCAGTCTTGGCAGGTGATAAATAATGGTTCAGCAAACTCAGCAGAAAGATAATGTGTCTGCCTCAGGACAACTGGAGAACAGCTATAAAATCTTCCAGGCTCTTGGCAACATTCAGGAATGACTTCATGTTTTTAACAGAGACAAATTAAAATCCCTGATCTCAAGTGCTGCTTRTATTCCAGAGTGGCTGATCACAGGAGTTCTGGCTGAGTCGGTGCCTTCAGTTTACTTGCCCCTTTAAACCTTTCTTTTTTAATCTTAATAACAGAGGGAAGAAAGACTGAGGAACCAGCTTTCAGCATTACTTGAATTTTTCATTGTAGTTTGATGAAAATTGAATAGATTCCTCAAAAGAGGCATAGAGCTGGGGACACAATCTTTCTATGTAAAAATGGAGTGGGACTTAATCCTGCATTAAGTATTCCTGTATATCTGGAAAGAGATCATGCAGAATGCACTTCACCTCCCTTAAGCAAAGCAATGCACTACTCTAGATGATTTTTCAGATGCCAGCTGTCACGTCACTTGGCAATAAGATGCCTAAGAGATCACTGCAAGCCTGTAATCTGAGACCAAAATCAGGAGAAATAGTGGACTTTTTAGTTTGGGGGATGAACAGGAAAACCAGGAAAGATTCTGGTTTAGCTTGAACAAAGACAGCATTTTGTGAGGTTTTGTTTTGTTTCTAACAATACAGAAACACTTCAGTTTGAGTCTTCTTGAAATGGTGTTCTAACCTCAAATGTTTTGTTCTATCTTTAGGATATTTTGTTTTGTAAAAGGTAAAAGGGAACATCCATGTTTATAAAATAGAATATTTTATTAACAAACTTGTCAAAACAACCATTCCTGGCTCTGAACATTTTTCCCCATATGTTTATTCAGCTAGCAGTGTTCACTAGATATGTTCTCATCTAGGGGGTAGTGTTGGACCCCTCAGACATCTTTTTCTGAATAAGTTTACTATTTACAAAAAGATGATGTGACTTTAGGATACATCTGGCAAGCTGGTTTTAGTAGAGACAGGAAAGTGCTGGCACCATTGCCAGAGGCATTGGTTAGACGTTCTGCAAGGTACTGCCTGCAGTTCTGGTGACCCCAGTGCGTAGAAACAGAACTTAAATTTGAAAAGTTGCTGAATGGTAAAGTGGAGGGAGAGACCATCTTAAGAGGAGATTAAAAGAGTTTGGTTGGTTTAGTGAAATGGAGGTAGGGAGGCAATGTGTCAGCCCTCTGTAGAAACACTCAGGAGGAACAATCAAGGAAGAAGAATAATTCTTTCCGTTAAATGATAATACAGCTGTGATATCAAATGCATATAAATTGCATATTAATAAACTTAGGTTGGGAAGTTACAAAAAGAGTTCTATCTATCAAAAAAAAAAAGAAAAAAAGGGTTCTGGAATAACTTTCCACATAGGATAGTGGCAACTTAAATTGCTCTTAGGTGGAGTTGGGAGGTATGGAGAGTGACCGTAGAGCTGAGAATACAAGCTTTTGGTTCTTTAGTATCTGGTTCGTTGATACCTACAAGGCAGATTGAGACAATGCCCAGCTGCTGCTTGTTGGTCACATCTGTTTTCCCAGTATTTAAGCGAAAGCAGATGCTTCCCTGATCTTCAGAAGGAGCTCTGCTGATTGCTTGCGAGGGACAAGTAAGTTGTTCGACTTGCCTTGGGTGGGGGAGGAGGGAGGTCAGGTCCATATCCCTGCTTGCTGCTGAAGCCTGACTGAAGAGGGTGCTCCTTGCGGAGTCGTGGGTCAACTTGCATTGTCGGGGGGAGTGGGAGCTGCCGTCCCCTTCTGCGTGGGGTAGGGCCTGCATTTCTAGTGGGAATTTCACCTGTATGGGAGAGTCACTCAGACCTGAAGATATTCCAGGGACCTGGAATGTGCCTATTGTCTCTCTCTCTGTGGCACATCATACTTGTGACTCCTGGCCTTCGTTGTATTTAAGGTTTGTTGAGGGTGTGGGGATGCTCTGGGCCTGTGGAAAGCAAAATGTTCTTCAGACCTTTTCTGCAACAGGCATCGTGTGGGTTATGCTGTTTCTTGAAGTATCCACCATGTCTGAACTCAGAAGCGCTCCATGCAAATAAGATCCTCCGGGGTTTGTTTAGTAAGCCTGAACCATACGGTTGATCGGTTCCTTTTTGTATGCTATCTTCAACTGATATATCACAAAGCATAGCACTAAGTATTACTGGGGCTATTAGCCTACTGTATGTGAATGCAAATGTTTCTCAACAAATTGACTGTACGCTGAGAAGGGCTTGGTGTTATGTCTGCATCCAGACATGGCATCATTAGGTTGTGCTGAAAGCTGCCATAACTTGGCATGGACTTGCTAAACTGCCTCCAAGTGCCTTTGCTGATTGCCTTTGACTTTGGACAAGTCATGTTAGCTGACTTGTACACACAATTACATTTCATTTTAAGCTTAACTTTCTGAGTATGGGGTTTAACTAAATTTTGCTGCCCTGTCATGTTGTATTTTGATAAAAGGCCTTAGCTTCTACTGAACAGCAACGARTTTTCCACTTCTGTGATTTCCATGCGAGCAACAGAGAGGTTGTATATATGCAGAGGATCAATCCTACAGATCTTTACGCTGTTTGTAAGATAGCAACAAGCTTTGTACTACTTGATGGGCCCTGAAAACCTAATAAACTACCCGATGGGCCTGAAAGACTCGCTTCCCTGCTCCTGGCTACCATGCTGCTGGCGCGATCACTAGCGGTGACAGCTCAACAGTGGCTTGGTTACAGGCACGCTGAATCCCACTTCTTTCTCCAAGATATTGCTTGTCTTTGACATCAGTGAGACTTTCCTCTGTCTTTTTTTGACTGATAACTCAGTTCTGTACTTTTAGATTATTGCCTCTGACATTACAGGTGTAAGGTGCCAGTAAAAGCTCCTTCGTCTCCTTGCTAGTTAGTGCTTGCAGAAACGTAACTCCCTATATGCTGAGGTGAGAGAGAAACAACTGGGAGAGTACAAGTTACATGGAACTGTTAGAGTAATACCTGACTTAAAGTATATCAAGGCTCCTATCACGCAGAATACTTCTTGGGACTTAGTACCTGTCAATAACTATATAATTACAGTGTGGCACAAGAAGGAAAAACATTCTGAAACCTCAGTGGAGATAAAAAGGAAAATGGAATAAAATTCATGTTAGTTCTATTGTATCTATCTCAATGTTATCTCTCTCTAGGGCTCTAAAACCCTGTGGTCTCAGTGTTTAATGCTTTCTTAACTTTTTTTTTTTTAAGGTGCTGATATTGTGCAGTGGCTTATGAAGAACCTCAGCATTGAGGATCCAGGTAAGGTGACCGCAGCTGGGGAGGAGCAGATACTCCATCTGTATTGTGTGTGCCATTAGACAGTAGATACTATTTTGCTGCAGTCTAAAATACCAGTAGAACAACAAGGTTGATTTAAGCATTGGAGGGAAGGAGGAGGGAAAGAGCTAAGAATCAACATCTTAGTTAAGTCTAATGCCTTACACTGCAACACACAGAAAGCACTTTGTAGGAGTCTTAGCCTGTCTGTGAAATTGTTGCTACCTAAGAAAGCCTGATTGATTTTAAGGTTGTTCCCAGACTTAGAAAGGAAGTTGGTGGATGTGTATGGTTAAGTGGCAAAGGCAGTGACAGGTTTTCATGATGTGGAGAAAAGGTAGCCATGACTGACAGGACATACTGGCCAAGGATGACACAGACACCATCATGGGATCAGATTATGGCTGCTAATTTATCACAGCAGACAGATAAATGGCTAATCAGCCGTAAACAGTGATCAGTGTATGGGCCCAGTCCAAATAGTTCGCTCCTCAGAGAAACCAAAATCGTTTTGGCACAGTTAAGAACTATTGGGAAAAGAGGAAGAAAAGATCTGCAGGTCCAGAAGTTTCTTTTCCTTTTCTGGAAAGGGAAAAAATGCAGCATCTCACCTCCCAGTTTGTTTCTGCTGCCTACTGTCACCATGTAAAAGCAGAGATAGAGGCAGTGTTGTCTCACACAGGGCACCGCTATACACACATCCCTTCTCATGAGTCCAGTCAAGTCCCAGATCTGAATTTCAGCTGCAGACAGTAGCTTTATTATCTGCCTGGGAACGCATGAGCAGCTGATGTGTATTTTGCAACTCTGAGAAAGTTGATGCAGCTTTTGACAGCTGACACTGGTTGAAAATCTGTGCAAATGTACCTCTGTGGTGGTGAAGGTTGCCCTGGCAGTTGTTGGGTATGCGCTCCCCTTTACCTCAGCACTGTTTCCTCTAACAAAGGCAATGCTACAGTGTCAGGATTTGTCTTTATGAATAAACAGGTTGCTGATGACCTGGTGTTGCAGGTGTTTGTCGGGTTTGATAGAGGCAAGTGGGGTTCACTGATGGMACAGGCTTCTTGTCAGCTGTCACCTGTGGTGGATAATGTGCTTTGAATTGAATTTCAGACTCTAGAGCTGAACTGGCGTGTGACATTTCATAAACATAAAACCAGCAGGTTAAACATTTGAGCAGCGTTTCATCTGTATTGTAAGGCTGATTTCTGCTTTCTGGCTTTGCGCAGTTTGGTCGGAAGATGTAAGGATGCAGTGTGGCAGAGAGGCACGCGTGCACCAGGTCTTCGCATGAGTCGTTGCCAGGGCCGCTGCTGAAAGCAGAGGAGCATGCAGTGCGCGTCTTCCTGACACATCCCTGCTGTTTTCTCTCTTTCACAGGGGAAGCAATACACTTGGGAAGTCTTATTGCTGCACAGGGTTATGTCTTTCCGATCTCAGACCATGTCCTTACCCTGAAAGATGATGGGACATTCTATCGTTTTCAGGTTGGTGAGCCCTCTGCCTTCCTTGTGGCCCCTTCTACTGTCCCTGCAATAATACTGCTGAAATCACCCGCTTTTTATCCCTAAGCACCCGTTAGGTCTATGAAGCCAGGGACTGAGGCCATCTTGGTAGAGGCCTTAGGAGGTTATGAAGTCCCTTCAAAAAGATCTGCTTTAGAATCCCAAATCACTCTTTTCTACTTTCTGACCCAGAATTTTTACATAAATGAACTGATATGTCCTGTGATTATTTTTGATATGTGATTTCAACACTATTGTACTCAGAGTTGAACTAAACCAGGAGAAGGAAAATGACTTTCAGGTTCTAACCCTGGCACAGAATTGAGTAGCCACCCTCCTGTGCAAAATGGACCAGGGCAAACTTTGGAGTTGGACATTCAAGCTCTGGCACAGCAGCAAATTCAAATTTTTATCCTCTCTTGGTTACAGATTGGTGTGGGAGGGGGCAAGCTTCAGGCTTTGGCTCTTTTACAGGGATGTGTAACCTTGGCAGTAACCTAAGCTGGGACATCTCTATCCCTCAGTGTCCCTGTGCCTCCAGATGTGTTGAATTTTTAAAGCATCCTGCGCTTGAGTTCCATGCCCTTTCCAAAGACTGCTGCTGTCAACGTCCTAGATAACTGAGTGCTTGTGCTGCAACAACTCCTTTGGACAGATTGCATGACTTTGAAAGAAGCACTAAGTTCAAACCTGGAGTCCTACTGCCTAATCCTGCTGGCTGAGTTTGTGTTGTTCTGTTACATGATCCCAGCCAGCTCCCTTATCTTTCCTGTGACCTCTCTTCTGTTCACCCTCCCGTTCCTCCTTTACATTTGTTTTCCCTTATTTAGTTTTTATTTGAAAAGCCTGTTCTCCTCTTTGCATCTGATGTTGCTGCTGCTCATGCTTACTGTTCCTACTGCTAATGTGGTATTGTGTTATCATATGAGACCAATGGCATGGTGAACAAAGCAGCCCAGGAGATCACAGACCTCCCCTTATCTCACTCCACCTTCTGGTTACCTGGCATCATTCAGACTAAGATATTCCATGATAGTTCCCTTGCTTTTCTGAAAGTCCCGCTCCTCCTGTCATGCAAGACTTGACAGAAGCAGGGGTAATACTGATTGCCCACTTAGTTGTATTTATCTCTATTTTAAAGGAATGACACCATGAGAAGTTGTCCTCTGCAGCTCTCAGGAGCTCGATTTCAAAAGCAGAGTATCATTTAATTTATTTTCCTTATTTTAAGCCTGTGTAAATCACATCATCAAATTGTCTTGACTGCTTATTGACTTTTCTTTTCTTTCCCTTATCTTTTCCTACAACTTTTGCTTATTCTTTGCCCGTTGTCATTTCCTGCAACAGTTCTCCTCAGCTGTTTTCTGCAAAAATAACCCAATAGAATAATTTTTCTTTTCCATTACTCTCTTCTTGCCACTTTCTACCTCAACATCAGTCCCTCCTTTAACAGTAGCTCATCATCTTGTGAAGTTCATAAGATATATATCAGTGAGGGGCATTGAACCCTGTATTGTTTGATCCCTCCATGTTTTCTCACTGTACTTTGGTGCAAGGAGTAGTCTTCGTGTGCGTAATGTCCTATGCCCATTTGTGGCATTGCATCAGTAATGCAAAACAGTGTTCTGTAATTTGTGTGATCACAGGGACATTATTTTTCATTCATGTTAAAACTGAGCCACATGTAGTAATACCTTGTAATTAAATATAGCAACTGCAATATGCAGACCTGGATAGAAAACAAAAGCACTGAGCTTAACAGGACTTCCGCTTTCAGAACTCCTCTAATCAGCTGAGTTTTGACCTCTGCCATCTGTTATATTTAAAAAGTAGATTGTTTTGTAGGCTGCCAGCCACACTGGTAGCTGCTCCAAAAAAGCAAGTGGTGTGTAGCATATATAAAAGGCTATGAGGTTTCTCACGCTCCTTAAAAAAAAAAAAAAAAAAAAAAAAAAAAAAAAATTCAGGGTGCTTGTGAATTCCTGGGGAAAGAGGAGGTTCTGGGGATAGAGGGTAAGAGGTCCACATTCAGATGAGATGGCAGCAGTGTCTAAAATATCATCAGGATACTGGATGTCCTCCTCAAGAGATGCTTGTATTACAGCATCTCTGTTTACCTGCAGTGAGGAATGTTAAAGCTGATACCTTCCTGGAAAAGCTTCCTCACTTTTACTGAGATCTGTGGCAGTGTTTCCCCTGAGGGCAGAGACTGGGCCGTAGACTTTGTGATTCTTCTTTTTGTACTTGTAATGTTTTTCTGCATCTGAATTGTTTTTCATCTCTTAAATTACAAAAATGTGTATGTTGTTTCTTAGGCACCGTACTTTTGGCCTTCAAACTGCTGGGAACCAGAAAACACAGATTATGGTGAGAGTATAATTATTTCATTGTAGAAAGTTAGTACAGAAAGTTTGTGACGGAAAAAATTGTCCTTAAAATAATTACTGTTGGCCATCTAAACCCTTCATCAGCAGAGTTCCTTGTCTGACTGCAGCATCAGAGGCAGATTTGTGCCTGTCTCAAATACATGAAGTGAAATCCCAGGGTGTCTCAAGCCCACAGAGCTGTAGCCATCAAGTTGAACAAGGCCAGGGTTTTACCTACCGTTATCTTCATTCTCCCATAGCTCTGTTTGTTTTGGCAGGATTTATGGCAAGCAGAATACTGCTGCTTGGGAATCTTAAATAATACCAATATTGCTTTTGTGGGAGAACATACTCTGATCTGTATCTGATATGTTGATCAATAAAAAGTTACCTCATATGGGGACTCATCTGGCTGATCAATAAACCAGTATATAACTTGTGGCAACTCATAGTTAAAGTTCTCCGATATATGACATCAGACTTATTTTTCCCTTTTTTTTTTTAAGATTACCGGCTGATAGCTGGTAAAAAAAAGAAGGCTGAGCATGGTTTATGAGCTAATAAACTGCAACATGGTGTGTTAAACACGTGAGTGCCTGCAGACAGTGATAATACATAAAGAAAATATGTCAGTGTTGTTATCTTTAGCTGTCTGCATGCAATGTTGCTGTCTCTTCCAGAACTGCACTTCTTTCACAGTTAAATGATAAAATCAATTGCTGTATCCTGGTGTGGCATTGGAAGAGGAAGTGAATCCGTGTGTGTGCTCATAAAACAGGAGCTTCTGGAAGTGCTTCTTTTGAAATATCTCATAATCTAAGATCAGTTTAGAACTCCTCCCTGAATAATCAGGTTTTTTTTTCTTTCCTGGGTAATATTACTCATCATTATGGATTCTGGAAATCATTTGCTGGGGCGGAGAAGTAGCCTGCAATGGTGTCTGTCATGTGATAGTTCATTTGCAGTCCTCATCTGCAGGGAAGCTAGCACAGACTTATGTGATCCCAGTGAGGGAACTGCTTAGGACGAAACATGATGCTGTTCATTATATGCAAAATAATTTCCAGATTTTACAGTCACCATATATAACTGTCTGAACTGTGCCAAATATGTATTCTGTAAATATCAGAATAACAATCTGAAGAGGGAAGTTCTGTTTTTTCCTATAGCATCTGATAAATAACTGGTTTTGCAGTCAGATTATTGTGCTGCAAGGACATTGAGTGGAACAGTACACCTCAAAATAAAGTCCTATATGAGCTGACCCACAGCTGGACAAGCTGCAATTGTATTAGCTCTGAGCCATGTAGTGACAGATTTTCATCTGTCCCAGAAATCTCTAACATATGCTTATAATCAGTCTTTGCATATCAGAGGTCTGTACAGATGGAGTCTTCCCAGGAATTAATCCCAAACTAGCAGTAGACCCAAATAAAACTGAAATCCCAGCAGCTCTTCATACTTCTGTTTGCATGGATCCACTCACAGGACAGGAACTAACTTGCTAATGGCAAGGTCACTACCTAGCACGAAGAAATACTGTGAGGTGACCGACTCTCACGTTACTTGGTGTTGTAAATGGCTTACAGATGAAACTGCTCTTGAGATGTATAAATATACACGAACTGATCAGTTCTGGTTAACATGCATAATATTGGCTCATTATATGAAGGTTAGAATTATAGGAATAGCATAGAATAGAATTAGATGAGTAGCACTGGGTTTTAAATATATTTTTCAATAGAAGAATAGGTTTCCAATGGAAAACATCTGTGAAGGTGTCAGAAAATTGTATTTATCAGGAAACCAAAACCCCATGGTTTTCAAAGAAAAGCTGAAATTTTCTCAAAAAGATTTATTGCAGTTTTATGTAGATGATGCTTTGCCTTCTGCCCTGCTCCAGTTTGGTGCGCTGTTGGACAAAAAGTACCTGGCCCTGCGGCATGAGAGAGGGCAAAACACAAGCTGTAAAATTCACATTAGATCCATGCCAAAATGAGAGCACTGGACCTCTCTCATGTAGTTCAGACCTGACTGTATACCCAGGGAGTGCTGGGGACCCTGTATTTCAGCCAGTAATGGTTAAGCTACCAGTCCAGCTGAGGCTTTCCCAGAAGGCAGCCTGGGGCTGATTTGGTGTCGTGTACTGGGCTCATCGTGACCCTCGGAATCCTGAACCACATCAGTTTCTGCAGTGTCTGCCTATGGTGAAATGTGAGAAGGCTTTTCTTAACCATTTGAAATGTGTAGAATAAGTGGATGAAGCATATGAAAAATTGCTCAGGTCATACCTTTAAGATCTGGCCTGTATTTCTGTTTCCATTTCAATATCCTGAATTTTATTATTTTTTTTAACAAAAGGGGAAAAGAAGTGCAGGGCTACTCACTTTGGCAGGCATATTCCCAAAATGCTGAGGGGAACAGGTTGTTAATGCTAAATCTTTTACCAGCCCTAGAAGCAATTGTGCCCTTCTCAGACATCTTGTTAGGTCCTGGCATCTACTCTCAGCACTTTTAAATGAGATGTCCCAGATGTTTAAGGCCTCTGAGATTACTAGTGGGTAATGTCAGCTGGGTATTCAGCCCTCTCATTCCTTCCCTCATGTTGCCTTCTGAAGAGAATGAACAGTGCACGGACCACTTTTTTATTTTTTAAGAACTAGTACTAATAATCTGTCTGTAATTGTTTTCCATTCTGTTTCTCCCTTTAGCCATCTATCTTTGCAAACGGACCATGCAGAACAAAGCTAGGCTGGAGCTGGCGGATTATGAAGCCGTAGGTACACTGCTGCTAGAGTTTAAAACTGGGGGGTGCGGGAAGAGCTTTGCTTGCCAACCGAATGCTGCCATTTTGTGCTTTGGGGTCAGCCTTTACTGTGTCTCTTTTTTCAGTTGTCAGAATTGTGTGGAGGTTGATCTGGAGACAACATCAGGAACGTGACTGGGGAACGTCCCTGGCTTTGCAACATCTCAAATTAAAGCATCTGCTGTATAGCCAGCCCTCCAAGACTGGGGAAATTACACAGAAGTTTATATTGGTTTCCTCTTTCCAGTTAACAGTTCCTGGTTTATATAGCAGATATTAACACAGGAAAATGATGGCTTTCAGGTGCATTATTGGGCAATTAAATTGCTGATGACCTATCTAGTTACGGACCTTAAAAGGAAAGTTTTCAGATATGAGACTTGGACTGTTTTCAATGTGCCATATAAAAACTATTACTCAAGCTTATTCAGGGCATATTTTCTGTTATGAAATGATTATCCATAAAAATATCCCCAACCTTGGCTTCAGATTGTGCAGGGTTTGGGTGGAGAGGAGTGGGAAGATGGAGGCAGGAGGGGCAGGGTGGGTGTGAGTTTCTTTGAATGCCAGCAGTGTAACGCTCTGACCAGCTGAACTTTTCTTTCTATCATATTGACTTTTTTTTTGTTTACTAGCTCTACAATGTTAACAGCTGAATTTCAAATGTGGAGTTTTTCATTGGAGGGTTTGTTTACAAAGCTGGTTCTAGTGGACTTCTGTGTTCATGTTTATTACAATGAAAACATTTTTATTGCATATATTTTAGGGTTTTTTCCAAGAATGGACTTTTTCCTTCTTCCTTACCTTCTACATTTTGGGACTTCTGTGCACATGGATGTATATACACATGCCATTTGGTCCTTTCAGTGAAAAGCATGCAAAAATTGCCACTTATCTAGTCCACCCTGGAAATGCATCCAGAGTTCCCAAGAGTTCTAATCTCGAAGTACAGGCATGAAGGAAGGAATATAATAATCTGCATGCACTTACATATCCTTTTGCTGAGTTTTCTTTTCTGCGTATTGTTGATTTCATTATTAAAACCATTAAAATTGCTCACAGCCAACCAATTAACTGTAAGTACTCTAAAGATCTATCATAAAGCAACAAAAGTCTGTTCAGCAGCGCACACGCTCCCACACACATGCAGCGAGGCTATGGCTAAGTACTTTTGCACATCGTTGTCTACTGAGAGTAGCAATGCTCCGGTGATGGCAAATAATTAGATCTTGGCAGTCTCTCATTTTTCTTGTGAATATTGCATTGCACAATTAGAGATTGCTTCTGCATTCAAACTTTGCTCTCTTAATTAGAGACAATCAGATAAGAATGGCACCAACTCTTCCTAGTCATTATGGGAGCTGAAGCAGATCCAGCAATGGAGATGTGAGCTGAGCACAAGTGAGAGAAACAGGCTTACAGGAGTGGGAAGGAGCCCTGTGTATTTTGTACACATTTTTTGAGATGTAGTCTGAGAATGCTTCTCCGTGGGCATCAGCACTGACCTGGAGTTTCCAAAGAGAATCTCTACAAAGCATGTCAGGGGACATCTTCTCATTTTTAGGTTCTGCTTGCAGCATTCATAGACAACCCCCCACCCCCCATTTGTACTGGTAGAGCAGGGGTCTTGATGATATGATTAAGCTTGCATAATTACATTCAATTTTGTTTATAATTGGCCAAACATAAGCACAATTCAAATATTGCATCAATTGGTGATGTTTCATTGGCTTCAGCGTATTTACTCCAGAGGGCACATGTGAACATAATTAAAATTAAAAAACAAACAAACAAAAAAAAAAAAAAAAAAAAAAAAAAAAAAAAAAAAAAAACAAACCCAAAAACAACAACAAAAAAACCAAAACCCCAAAAAACACAAAAAATTGTTTTTGCAGATAATTACAAGTAGTTCTTCCTTGTAGCCACAGTTGAGGAAATCATCACAGTTCACAGCTGTAAATCATTTGCTTAACTGTTTTCTTCCATGTATACAGACTGAAACTCTCACATGGACTTGGTGGTAACAGGGCCAATCTTTATGCCTTGTGTTATACGAGAGTTTAAAGTAAATAATAGGAAGATTTCTTCTAGCATTGAAATGCATGCACTTAAGCACTTTATTGAAATAAAGGGAACAGGTACAAAAAGAACAGCAGTAGAACTAATAGTGTTCATTTCGATGAAAATTTGCAACAGTTGAACCAGCTGTAATGGAGAAGAGCGTCAGGTTAATGGTCTCGTAGGCCTCCTTCTCAGGATGGGTGTGGATATGTGACGTCGGGGTGCCATTTGAGCCTGAAATTCTGGCCATGTCCCAGGTTTGACCTTGAGCTGTGATGAAGTCACATCCACCTCCAAATGTTCAGATCATGACACTCTCTGTAATGGGTCTGGACCAGAGCTCTTACTTCAGATGTAGAGCAAGGCTGCATCTGGACCCAGTCTTTGTAGTTAGCGATGTTCATTGTTCAGACAATGTTCAGTGTTCAGACAAACAAGCTATTTCCTTCTGTGAATCATCCTGGCAATCCCCAGCCTTCAGTGCTGTGCAGCTGCGTAATGCTCTCAGGACTGAGCAAAGCAAGGGATGCTCAGGCTTTGCACCTTAGCAAAAGCCTGAAGGGAAGAGAGCAGTGAAGGGAGGAAGGGAAAGTGGGAATGAGAGGGGAAACGTGCAGGTGGCAGCCATCTGCTATCAGAAATGAAAGTTGTCAGCTTCACAAAGCTTCTCAGCATTATCTTTTGGGAACAAGTCCATCATTATTTTCATAGTAGAGCTCAGGCTGTCTTCATCACGCTCCATTGCTTCTCCCTGACAGGGCCCTCTTGGCTGCAGCCTGAAAGGATGTGTTACAGCCTTGCTTTGGCCTGCAAGATAGTTCACCTGAAACCAACACTGACTTCTGTATCTTGAGTTTTCCAGCTTAAAAAAAAAGGAATAAAATAAACACCTGCCATGCTAACTGTGCTCTTAAGCAGTTGTTATAATTACAGGGATGAATTGTTCTTACTATTTTCATCTTTTGTCAGGAAAACCTAGCAAGACTTCAGAGAGCATTTGCAAGAAAGTGGGAATTCATCTTCATGCAAGCTGAGGCCCAAGTGAAGTGAGTAATCCTGGAGCACTAAACTGCACTGGTATTTAGAGCTGTGAAGGGGATTCTGTACAGATAAAACTTCTCTGTCAAAGTCTTTTACTGTAACTAAGCCTAGAAGGTGCTGGTGAATTTTAATCACCGACAGACTAGAAAAAATAGAGAGCCAATTCTTGAAGGTTTGTGCCAGAATCTGAAAGATGGGTTTAATTATCTGTACATGGAAATGTTGGTCAGGAGCTCCTGAGCCTGGATTCACCATGGGAGCTTGGGCAATTCGCTTGCCCATTCCGCTTCTACTTTTGCGTTGTATTTTTATTTTGTATAAAAGGAAAGAACAGAACTTTGTCATCTGTCTGTGTTACTATATGCTTGTAAAGTATTTCTGAGTTTAAAAATACTGCCACTTCAAAGTGATTAAGGGTGGTATTTACAGCAGACTGGATTTGGTTTTCTCATTTATACCATTCTCCAGTTGACTCCATTGTACCTCCGCTCTCTGCAGTCTGACTTGTGCTACTAAATTAGTGTGGAGAATTGAGAACCACTTACCTGAAACTTACTCGGACTTAGTGTTTGGGTTTTTCCTATCCTCTGCTCATAATTGAAATCTACATTTTTTTCTCATTTTCCCTTGTGAAAACAGTTTGAAGCCTCTCAGTGTTTTGAGCATGTTTTCATTATTGCTGCAAAATGGGTATGGTCTGGGGTTTCTAGACTAGTGTCTACAAACTAACGCCTAAAACCCTCCATGTCCATTTTGTGCATGTAGTTGTCACCTGTAAAATGGAAAGGTTGGTGAAGATGGCGCATGGGAACACCAGTACTGACACCCTGTGCCACTAGAAGGAATTTGCACTTTCAGCATTAGATGCTAAAAAGTTAAGGAACATCATTTCTTGAGGGTGTGGCTGAGGTATATGTCTCTATCTTTGATTAACTCTTTGGAATTTTGATTAATTCTTTGCTTAATAACATTGTAATTATGCACTATTTAAGTACATGGTAATTATCCTTTAATTTACAAGGTAATTAAGGGATTTTTTCCAACCAGAATACCAGTGTTCTGTTTGGAAGAGAAAATTAGAAGTTAAAGATAGCAATTCTACTTTCAGTTACTTAAAGGTTTACTGCCAAGATGAAAAAAAAAATAAAAATCTTAAGTCAAAACAAAATTCTGCATTCTGTCCACAGCATACAATTATTACCTAAGAAAGAAATGTAAATATCAGATTCTTGACATGATCACTGTTGCTTATTCATCTTTTCTCCATTCAGTTTTCTTTGAAACGTAAGCATGGACTGGCCTCTATCAACTTTTTTGCTGGCTAGCTTCAACTTCTTGGTTCCCAGTTCATGTGATGGTTCAGTCTTCAGCTTTCCAACAAGGCAGGGCTGGAATTCATAGTGTAATTCACAGCCCTGACTTAACTAAAAAGGAAAACAAACCAAAAATACCTGAAAGCATTCCTCCTGCTTATCAAGTTCTGCTCTATCTTCCATGTCTTGGTTTGCACACAGGATTTCCATTGCTGTACCTACATTAATGCTCAAAAACTGCAGCCGCAGAGCATCTAATTATGTAGCGTCTTCATAGTTTAAAATGTGAAATACTGAGTTATCACTAAGTTTGGGGATATGAACCAAGAACCTTGGTTCAACACAAAGCACCCGTGAAGACAATTCATGGAGCCTCTGAAGAGTCCCTCCAGTTTGTGTGTGGTGTGAGGTTGGCTGAAGACTTCACCTTCCCCTTTGGCCGGGCACAAAGGGCTCACTCAGAAAAAGAAGTTTTGGGCTGGGTGTCTGCGTTTGCTCCCCAGYGCAGTATAGTGACTGCTATCTGGCGGCTGCTCTGTCTTTGTGCGGGGACGGAGCTGGTGCAGAGCTGGTTTTTCGTCTCAGCCTTGCACGGAGGATATTCAGAGAGTGATACTGAACTGTGGAGGACTCAGGCTTTTTGTGGGGAGGGGTGTTCAGAAATGTCAGTTTCAGTCCCCTGTTTCCTAATCCCTTTTCTAGCACAGACTTAGCCGAGGATCACTGCCCCTCCAAAAGAAAAACCAGAGTGGGGAGAACCTGATAGTCAGAAATCCCAGCTGGTGTGTTTTCTTTTCCTCACTGCTTTGATTTTCCTGGGTGGCGGCAGTGCAGAAACGCAGCACAGGGATGCTGTTGGCTTTTCAATCCTGCTCTGAAGGCAAAGGTGGTTCCTCCTTCCCTGTGCCTCACCCAGTCTCTCCACAGGTAGATCTTGCAAGCCGGTGGTGACTTTGCTGTGCTCACATGTAGAGCTGAGCACAGGAGTGAGGCACGAGAAGCAAATTGCTTAATGCTGCCGAGAGATAGGGGAACAGTTGTTCTGAACAACCTCCGGTCACCTTTGACGTGTGCTTTGAGTGAGTCGATTCACTGGCTGCGTGAGGTCTGAAATTACTGAGTTACAGTTGTGCTGGCCCAGTCACCTGTCTCTTGGGTGAGCGCTGGCTTGCACGGGGCCATGCAGCGAGCTCTGCTCTGGTTGCCTGTGCTGTCGCCCCTCACTCTGCCAACACCGGGGCGGGGGGCAGAGCCGGTCTGCTGAAAGCCCTAAGGAGGGTGGCCCCAAGTGCTGCCTGTGCTGTTGCTGCTCGGAATGCCTGGGATAGCTGCCCCTCACAATCTGTGGCCGTGCCAGTGGTGCCGCTGGGGCACCGGCGTGCCCCAGGGCCTCCTGATGTGGACCTCCGTCCAGCACCGGCCAAGAGCTTCACCTGGAGTAAAGAGGGTCCTGGTGGGTCTCCTGACAAAGCCAAACGTGAACTTCCCCAGCCTGCCAAATCAGGGTCTGGGAGCAGAGTATCGGGAAAGGTTGTTTTCCTCTCCAGATGAAAAAACAGACGTTAATTTTCTACCTTAATAGGAAAATCTGTTTTGACACATTGGAGTAAACATCAGTGATATTTTGTTCATGGCACATGGCCTTGCAATGGGAGTGTGACATTGCTGTACAAAAAAGTGGATTTCTGAATTTTTTTTATCATGGGGTTAAAAACCCCAGCTAGGAACTGTAACAAAGAAGAAAGTGTTACTTGTACATCTCCTTAGAATCATAGAATAGTTTGAGTTGGAAGGGACCTTTAAAGGTCATCTAGTCCAACACCCCTGCCGTGGGCAGGGACRTCTTCAACTAGATCAGGTTGCTCAGAGCCTCATCCAACCTGACCTTGAATGTTTCCAGGGATGGGGCATCTCCTACCCCTCTGGGCAACCTGTTCCAGTGTTTCACCACCCTCATTGTAAAAAATTTCTTCCTTATATCTAGTCTAAATCTACCCTCTTTCAGTTTAAAGCCATTCCCCCTTGTCCTGTCGCAACAGGCCCTGCTAAAAAGTTTGCCATCATCTTTCTTATAGGCCCCCTTTAAGTACTGATAGGCTGCAATAAGGTCTCCCCAAAGCCTTCTCTTCTCCAGGCTGACTTATATGTTTRTGCTTTTGTTTTCAGAATCGACAGAAAAAAGGATAAAACAGAAAGAAAGATTTTGGACAGCCAGGAAAGAGCATTCTGGGATGTGCACAGGCCTGTGGTAAAGCTCTTTTTGAATGATGAGACTTTCCAGGTTTTGACAGGAAAGTTTTAATACTAGTAAACACTGTGCCATGTATTGCATAAATACATTGCCTTTAAAGTCACCATGTGGATTTTCCTTGCAGTTCAAAACACACCAAGTGTCCACAAGATTACTTTAGACATTCTAGGCTTGTGCATGCATGGAACTATTGATTTGGAAATATGATAAATGTGAAGTTTTGAAGATTACTTATTGTGCATACAAAAGAAAAGCAGCTTACCCAGTTTGGCTCAGACTTCTTAGAAAAAGCTCCCCCCTTAGCGGAGATATTTCCTTTTGGTGCCAAAGTTATGAGTAAATGGATTGGATGCTGAGATGCCAACTTTGGGTATATGCAGTCTTTTGTTTAGCAAGGATGATTTACGGGACACAAACTTCAGGAAAGAATTTTGGACAAGATCTAGTTGTATATTTCAGAAAGGTAAGGTAGTGTGTGGATTGTAAACAGAGGAGTAATAGGATTAGCATCTCTTTTCAGCCGGGCTGTGTGAACACCACAGAAATGGACATTAGAAAGTGTCGTCGTATGAAAAACCCACAGAAGGTCAAAAAGGTCAGTTTGAGGTTCTGGTTCTGGTTGTGGTTTTTTTGTGTGTTTGTTTTTAATGCAAATCATGCTTGACAGCTCTACAGTATATTAGACTTACCCAATAGGAATCAAAAAAAGCGTTTTGCAAATATCACTTCCGTTTTGTTCTAATTGGTGAATTTACTATTCCTGTTTTACCAGCAGAGCAGTACAGACTGGGTGATGGGTGGAGCTGAGAAGGGCATTAAGGAGCTCTGTGTCCCAGCTATCTGCTGGCTCTGCACTCCCATAAAATTAAAAGCAATTGGCAAAAGTACCTAGGTCCCATTTTCAGAAATTATTTGGGCATGGATTTTTCAGAGCTGCTTACCCACCTTATTCATTTCAAAGGCTGGATCATTAGCAACTTGGGTGTCTTTGACTTTCAGCAAGTTTTAGCTCTTCTGTGTATATAGAATCAYAGAATCAGTTAGGTTCCCTTAAGATCATTGAGTCTAACTGTAAACCTAACACTGCCAAGTCCACTACTAAACCATGTCCCTAAGCGCCACATCTACACATCTTTTAAATACCTCCAGGGATGGTGACTCAACCACTTCCCTGGGCAGCCTGTTCCAGTGCTTCATAATCCTTTCAGTGAAGAAATTTTTCCTAATATCCAATCTAAACCTCCCCTGGCGCAACTTGAGGCCGTTTCCTCTTGTCCTATCACTTGTTACCTGTTTTGGAGGTGACACCAGACTCCTGAACTTTCATTGGTAGTTAAATTGCAGCAGAGCTATTCACATGTCTCTTACGAATGTTAAATAAAAAGCAAAAGCACAAAATGAAAGGGTAACTGATACTACTTTCAGTGCAGGTCTCTGTCCTGAAAATGAATGGCTACAAATCAATCTGCAGGTTTTTGTTTAGAGAGTTCACGTGAACTTGACCCATTGACACCTGGTTAAGCTCTTTCTTCAATGTGTAGTTTTACAACAAGAAATTAAACCAAGTGAAAGAAAATGGCATAGGATTAGGTTCTAGTCTTTTCTTTCTCCGCTTGGTTCACCACAGCGACCACTCCCAGTGTTCATCCTGCAAGCATTGACACACAGAGCCTTCACAGCTCCTAAAAATTATCAGCTGCATTTTAACATTTAAAATAAACTCCTTTCTTAACGTGCCTGCAGACCTTCCAAGTGCAGGCGTCTGCAAGCACGGTCTGATCTGTAAATTTTGCTCCAGGCTGAATGATTATTGACCTGTGTGGATATAAACAGTAGGAAATTGCTGGCTTGTTACCTTACTGCTTTGCATACTGCACTTTCCCTCATTGCATAACAGAGAAAAATGCCTTAATCTCTTCTGGTTTTTATTGGTTCCTCACAGTCAGTATACGGGGTTACGGAGGAGTCTCAGCCCCAAAGCCCTGTACACATGCCCTCCCAGCCTGTACGCAAAACTACAAAAGAGGATTTCCGGAAACAAGTAAGTAGACAGCTATATGGCAACTCTTCTGAGAACTGTTACCTGCAAAAAAAAAAAAAAGCATATGAAGTTATGGAGATATCAGCAAAACCAATTGTATGCTTTACCTGTCCTTGATCCTCACATACTTTACATAAAGTAGTAAGTATTTAAAGATACACACACACACATATATATATATTTTCATTGAGCAGTGCAGTTGTATGATGATACGTATTATGCGTAATACTGACCTTTGAATCTACTATTATTCTGTCTGTAGACCAGTAGACAGATTAATTTCCAGTTCACTGAGGATGTCTGAAAAGTGGGCAGTGACAAAGGCTAGGGAAGAAGCCAGCATACTGGGGCACAGCCTGGGAATGGATGGTGAGGGAAGGCATCGTTCGGTGCGTGACTCTACAGTCAGAGCTTTTAGGGAACTAGGAAAAAGTTATTTGCGCAATCACTCCAAGGAGTGGCACATCCTTACCCTGGCACAGGGAGCTCTCCCTCAAAATTACTTTCCTGCAACAAGCAGCACTCACTGAAGTACAGGCAGGAATCACTAGGTCAGCATTTTAGTAAAGGCAGCTTTAAACATGTTTCTTAGGCAGCCAGTTTTAGGGTGGTCTTCTGAACTAAACCTGAACACTAAATTTTTTGAGCTTTTTCCATCATAGGCAACGTAGGCTGTAGAGTACTGTGAAGAACTAGTTCATAGCAGAGTGCAAATGTGCTGTAAAACCGTTGTTGGTCTTGTGATGCCAGTCAGTTAGAGAAATGGAAGAGAGGAGTGTGGTGTAAAAAGGGGATCACATTGCATCCTGAGTAGTCTAGGAACCTTGGCCCCAAATATGTGCCTTTCCTGCTTTTAATTATGTCTTCTGAAGCTTCCCCTGGGTCTTTGCCACAGGAAATGGAGACTTCTGTTGGAATCAGTTAATAAGCTTCTTCTAATACCTAGGGAAGGGTCCCATTTCCTTCTGAGTTACTTTCAAGCTGCTTGGAAAGAGAGATCAATAGCGTGTTGGGATATGATCAATGCATGCTGTAGAGCTCCTGGATTGTTAATGTCCTTGTCATCTCTCTCTTCAGATAACTTTTCTGAACGTGCAGATAGAGAGACATTGTTTAAAGATGTCCAAAGTAGCAGAAAGGTGAGTGTCCCCATTTGCATGGTTTCCCATTCTTTCCTCATCTCCAGTTTGGCATTTCCAGAAACAGAGAGCAGGCAGGAACGCACAAAGGCTGGTCCCCCTTCTGTGCATCAATCCTTCCCCCTCCTTGACCGGCCATGCTGCCTGTCTGCTGCCCACTGACACTTCTGCACTCGCTCTTCTGCCACTGACAAAAAGTAGGTGAAAAATGAGGATATTGTCGTGCTGTAAGAGCAAAAGAAATACCATTCACAAAAGAAAGAACCCTTGCAGTACTTTTATTTCCCACCCCTTCGCAACCCTAGAGTTTATTTACAGAAAAATCATTCCTGTTTCAATTTGAAAATACCCTTTTATCTTTCATGGGTGAACTCTCAGTGCTCATCTCTTGTTAGTCTGGCACAGCTCTGGGGAAGGAGCTGCGTTTGCGTCTTGTTGCACATGGTGTTCATGTCCGTATTCATACTGGGGTTGTAGGGCCAGTTTCTGCTCCCACTTACACATATGAAACCCTATGGAAAGTACTGGGGTTGTACCTGGACTACTCAAGGCAGTGTTTTAAGAGATGGATTTCTCACAGAGGCAAATCAAGGCACAATTTGACTTGCAGAATATTTAGTTCTGGTAGGAAAGTATGAACAGGTAAAGAACAAGCTCAAATTTAATTGAGAATGGCAGCTGCTTTACTTAGATACTTGTAAGTTATGCACATGTGCAGGGGAATCACTGCGACAAATGTAGGGACTGGCATACTCTTCAGTAACATCACTTTTAGAGTAAAACTGTTGAACATGAGGGCCATGATAAGGGCTGGTGCCTTGTAGAGAAATAATAGAGGAATTTTTAGTTAAGCAAATTAAAAAGAGATTACCCAATGAAATGTGCTTTGCAGTGCCTGCACCTGTAATTAGCATGTGTGTACTAAACTAGGCAAATTAAATGGCGAGAGCCCCAAAGTAAATTCCTACTGGCTCATAAAGTTTAACAATTAAAATTAAAATTTATCCAATTAAATAGAAAATATTCAGAGGCTCCCTGAAATCCTGTATACACTATATTGTACGATTGAAATTAGCACATTCATATTTATGTTTGGGGCTTTCTGGTTCTTTTTTATTAAGAAGATACATTTGTGCTTTACTAAAAAATGTCTTTTTGTACTGAATTTACTTACAATGGCCTTAATATACTGAGACAGTAGTAATTTCCAGGCTGGTAATTTACAAGCAAGCAGATCTGTTTTGCTTGAATTTTTTCTAGGTAGGTATTATTCAATAAGGTGGACTCAGTAAAACTCATTCACTTGTGAACATCGAATCCTGTCCACGTAACACACCTGTTGTTCAAGTTCATAAGGAGCTACTGACATTATAAATACAACATTGTCAATGCCAAAAAACCCTATTAGTTTTCAGTAAAACTGGACAGAAGATTTTCATGGTTTGAAAGGGCTTTGGGCTTTTTTTTTTTTTATTGGTCCCAAATTGGAGAAGAAAATGTTGCGATCAAAACCTGTGCAAATTGATAACCAGGAGAAAAGTAAATAAAATAAGAGCAATCAAAAAGTTCTTTTCYCCTGTTTTGAAAGTCTCACTTTGAAGTTACAATGAATGAAAATCATGGTTGTGATATTTACATCTTGTGAAGAAGTGTTTGGTTATGTGATGACTTCGGGTGGCAGCGTTGCTGGGGGGTCCCAGGGCTTGGTGCAGAGAGTGGTGGGAAGTACAGCCTGGATGTGGAGGGTCACAGAGCAGGAGGGAGGGAAGTAGAGGGGCTGATGAGTCAGTGGCTTGGCAGGGGTGGGAATAGGTGGAGGAAGGAATGTAGATTACCTGAGTTGAACGATTGCCTGAAATAAGAAGCTGTGTGGCCTGAAAGCCCGATGTAAAACACTAAATACAAATGCCAGGAACAAATCTGCTGCATAAGGAGGTGCCGTTATTAGCAAGTCACTTTTCAGGCTGGGTCCCGCTTTCGGGACTAGTTTAAGTGACAGTGTGGCAGATCGGGGTGCAGAAGATGACTTCTTGGCACGCTCCTTTCGACAGCCAAGCCTGACAGCAGCACCACCTGCCATTTTTTCAGTACAGCGCAAAGGCACTTTCAGGCAGGACAAGGGAAGTAACAAGGAGCAAATAAGGCAGGGGGTGGTGGGGGAAACAAGCTGCTCTCTAATCTGTTATAGGAATAAGATATAAATTATTTTAATAGTGATAGACCAATCACGTACATTTCCATGAATGCATGCTATTCTGTGGGATAGCCTTTGTCCGGCAGAAGGGGAATGGAAAGGCTCTCAAAAGGTTATCCCCAGCTCCCATGAAATAAATGCCCGCTACTAAAGATTTTCTTCCCCCTCTTCCCAGTTCCCCTTCCAGGAGTAGATCTGCACCAACAGTGGGAGCAGGCATCCCTCAGCTGCTCCAGGCACCTTGGAAACAGTTTTCTCCTTTCTTCCACATCCTTTCTCCCTACTTGGGACCTGTACACTGTCAGGTTTAGGATTTGGCAATGAGATTTGAGAACTGTTGAGAAAAACTATCAATATATTCTACTTACTGTTTTCCCTGTCTGCATTGTGCAGTGTTAGTGCAATCCCACTACATGTGGCATCACAGAAATATCTGGGGAAAACCAGAGCATCTTCCTACCAGAAGCAATCTCAGCTCCCTCGATGAAAATCTGTGCTATCCTCTCAGCTTCTCAAAGTTGCTGTGCAGGCTCAGCAGGGCCCCCTGATTGCAAGACAGTTGAGTTCTCAAGGCAAGCTCTGCACTCTCCAGTGAACTCTTCCCACCACCTCTTCTACCAGAATTACAGTGCATCACCTGAAAGGCCAAAAGTCCAGGTTTGCATTTTGACGGAAATGCTTTCCGTTAGGAGTCCCCCGCCTGTAGCTTCCTTTAGACAATGAGGCAACGATTCCGCTGCTGTCATTATACTGAATTAGCAAAATGTGCTTAGCAGTTCCCCCTTGTTTCATTTAATTAAGTTTTTTCCGCTTTTATTTTTGCTAGTACTGGTACTAGCACATCTGATGCCTTCTTATTATTTTATTAGGAGCAATTCAAGTTTCACAGCAGATAWCTCCTGATTGATCCTTTTTGTTGTGTTTTTTTGTTGTTTTTTTGTTTTGTTTTGTTTTTTGTTTTTTTTTAACCAACCCTCTCATTGATGTCTCAGGGATTGCTGCTGCTCTCTGAAATTGGACGCTGCTCCCTCCTCCAACCCTTGACCCACAGCAGTCATGAAATGTAATTAATAAAATGAGATGAGACAGCCCCGAGTGCCCTGAGGGGCAATGGGAACCTGCTGTGGTTACAAAAGTGTATGATTTTAATGCCTCATGATAGGCAATGCCTCATGATAGGACAAACAAAAAGAAATAATTACTGTAGAGCAGGTCAGGGAAACTTTCTGCCTTTTGTGACCCTTTGTTTCACAAGGTCTCTTCATTCTCCTGCCTTTTTGAGATGTGGAAGACCAGAGGTAAAGTTTAGCATGGACAATCACAGTGCAAGTAGATTAGTTGTTCAGTATGATGAGACTCAATTAACTTAGTTAATTACTTGGCAGACCTAGGCAAAAAAATTAAAAAGTGCCTTAGAGTATTTCCAATACAGACTAGGACAATTTTTTTTTTATTTATTTCATATATGCTGTCTTTCTTTTGTAAAAACGCGCCCCTAGCCACAACCCCAGTGGAATTCCTGAATCAGTTATGCAAGCAGACACAGTCCTTCTCCCAGGAAGCTCTTTGAATGTCATCCTAGTGAGGATTAGAGGCTATTTGTCTTATCTGACTCATCATGAAGCAAGCCAGTATAAAGGCCAGGTGTTTTTCCAACATGCATATAATTTACAACATTCTAAGTTAATTATTATAAACTACTGTTGAAGTATTTTACGATAGTGCCATTAAACTAAATGGTATACCAATGTAACAGAAAAAAAATGATTCTATAGCCTGAAGCTTTGATGCTCAGGACTTTGAGCCTCCAAAGATTTAAGTATATTCTTAGCTATAGCACATGACCCTATTTAGATGAGTTGCTCATAATGCATAAAGTTAAGCGGGTGCAAAAGTCTGCAAAAACCAAAAAGGCAAGAGGCAATAGCAACGTGCAACAAATGAAGAGGAGGACACGTGCTTCATAGTCATCCCATGGCTCTCTGGGGGAGGTCCTACTGTAGCAATCCAGTTGTTGCCTCGCCAGGCTTTTTGTGGGCATCTCGACAGAGATGAGCTTGAGGAAGATACTGCAGTGAGCTGGTGGGTGTTTGCAGAGAAATCCTTGCATGCACCATCCCTGGGAAAAGGGACTCCTGTGGTTGCTGAGAAACTGACTGATCCCTACAAAAATAAAAAGAAGCACACACACACACACAAAGAAAAAAGCTTTACCTCTCTGACATGTGACTGAGCATTCAGGCCCTGATTCTTTTTTTTCTTTCTTCTTTTTTTTTTTTTCTTTTTTATATCTGTCAGTTTAATAGCCTACACAGAGCAGTATGTGGAATATGACCCCTTTATAACTCCTGCTGAGCCTTCCAATCCCTGGATAAGTGATGATGCAGCATTGTGGGACATTGAAATGAGGTAAGAATTGGTAGTTTTAAGTAATGTTAGAGTTCTCTTGCCATTTTGTTTGTATGCTCTTCCCACTGCCCTGTTTGGGTAGGAAGTTGGATGTCTGTAGCTTTACAAGATATAAGTACATAGCTGAAGTTTAAACAGGAGCTTATGCTTTATCACTTCTTCTGTGAATTATTCAGCCCTTCAACTTCCATAAGACTTGATGTGTGGTACTCTAGGTCAGGTAACGGATGTTCTCATGCCTGTCAAGGACATGCACAGACTCAGGTCTAAGAGTCCACAGATACAGGATACTGCTAAGAGATACTTGTTCCAGCACATCTCCTTTGACCCTTGAGAGCCTGCTCTCTGGTCCTCACCAAGCTGCAGTGCTCCAGCCCTGCTCCTGTCCTGGGATCCCATGAAAGATGCTGCTGGCAGAATAGGATGGGTTATAGGGCAGTGGCTATATGGGCAGGGCACTCTGCTGTGCAGAAGTGGATTTGGCACAGGAGCCAGAGGGGTGTAGCTCACACGTAATGTGTGAGACTTGGCAGGTCAGAATTATAATAGATTGACAAAGTGAGTTTGGGCCTCACCTGTTAGTGAACAAGCTGACTTGTCTCTGTTATGGTGTCTAATAGATGAAAAGGAGGAGGAATGACTGTAGGATCTCCAATGCCTTGCACCTCAAGAGAGTTTCTCCAAAAAAACAAGCATAGCACTGCAATTTAGATTGTCTTTTGCCCATGTGATGCTGGTGCAAGGGAAGTCTGGCCAGTGTCTACATCTCTTGCCATTACAGGCTATCCACAGCCCTTATAGTGGGGCTAGAATTGGCCTGCCTGCCTCTATGCCTAGCAGCTATTGCAGCAGGTGTGAATGAAATCATCATGCCATGTGTCACCTTCACTACTCACTCGCATCCTGTGGCCAACTACTGCAAGCGCTCAGCAGCTTCTCCTAGTGTTTAGCTGCTGCTGTTCAGCACCAAATCTGAACGGGGAGTTCACTTTAGCAAATCTTTGAAAAGAGAATGCCAAATCTAATCCTGTCTGTTCATGAATAATAATGTAAAGTTTAAGATGCTACCAGCCTAAGAAAGCCAATTCATAGTGAATCAGCATTCCAGGAAAAGGGCAAGTTATTTCCCTGTTTAAAACCCATGTGGTCTGGGATGTGAAAGATGTTTTCATATGCTTCTCTGATAGTCACAGAAATCCACTAGTTCCCTAATCTCTGCCCTTCTTCACGTAATTTCAATATTTTGAATTTCCTTTTTAGTCAGTTTCTCTCATTTTCTCCATCCTTCCTAGCAGGGCTAGAACCAGATAGAGCCCCTGCAAAATACTTCTCTGGAGGAACCCCCACCCACAAGGTAATCCAGGCATCTGTTATTTCTGCATCTGTTGAGGTAGCTGCAAATCCTAGAAAAGATGTCTGTGTCCCTGAAGAATACAGTTAACCTCATGTCACGGCCTTTGTAGGAATTTAAAATAAATGCTTGGCTTCTGCTGTGATTTCAGAGTTAAGGAAGGTGATTCTCCTGCTGATGAAAAAGAGAAAGTCGTATTGTTGGGAGAGGGAAGAACAAACAGTTCTGTATTTCCATTTTATTCTCTATTGTAAGAGAACTCACTGCATCTGCATCTAGTTGCAACTTGCATGAATAATTAAATGATCCCCAAGAGCTGTGGGAGCCCTTGTCTTGCCTGCAAAGCCGTTTCCTCAGTTAGGAGAGCAGAGCCCTTGCTCAGGAAAACAAAGAGCCTCTCACTTCTAATGGTAAGGCCAGCTGCTGAGTATGGACAGCCCTGTGCCACTACAGTTCATCCTTCATGGCACTCAGGACTGGGGAAATGCCACAGAAAGCCTTCCATTTTAGACAGCACTTTGGCCTTTTCGTTTGTCCTAGAGTGTTGTGCAGCGGCAAGAAGAGCAGCTATAGATCCCTGGGTTCAGCAGGAAATTCCCGAGCTTAGCTCGTGCATAGCTCTGCACAAACATGGCTCTCCTGTCCCCATGTCCGGGCTGGCTCACTTAACAGGTAGGCTGGCATCTGCRCCCTTGTCCGCAGCGCTGCTGGCTCCTGGGTGAGCGCAGGAGGAGCCATCCCGAGTGCGCCTGCACTTCAAGTGAGGACATGCCCATCAATTTTGCTTAGTCTTTACACCAAGAGGAAATCAAAGTGGGCATTTTATTTACCCCTTTGGCTTATTTGTCTTCAGCACAGGTCGCCACTGTCCCCTAAGGCTCCAGGATTAGGAATCACTGTGGACATGACGAGACACGTAGTTTAATAGATACGTACTGTTAACAATGGCTCTACTGTCACAAAGGTGAGCAGCTGAGCTGTATTTTAATGGTTGTCTCATAGTATGACGCCATCACACCAGAAGCTTTCAAACACTTTGTGAGCCCAGATTACACTCTGATGCGGACTGTCTCGTAGGATCCTCGTTGTGATTCCCAGGCACTGCCTCTCCCCATAGGCATCTCTGCAATATGTCTGGCAATTCAAACAACAGCTTATGTAAGTGGGCTTGTATTAAGAAATAATTTAGGCGAAAGGTTGTTAGTGATTTTCAGTGCTTCTGCATCTCAGTGTCCCAGCTGAGACACAAAATAAGAGTCTGATTATCATGGAGGGGAGGAGGGAGATGCTTTTTAGTCTTCTAAGACTTAGGCATCCAAAACTCAGAGGCACTGAAAAATAAAAGACCACAAACCAGTAATCATTTTTAGAAATCTTGTCTGCACTGCTTCTTAGTGGAACTGCTTTTTTAATGCAAATGTGGAACTGAAAATCTGAAGCCAGTTCCAAGTGACCAGCCAGCACTGTGTGGGACACAAGGAGATGCTCTGGAGCTCACCAGCAGCCCAGGGAATACTGCTGGCAAATTTCTGCCTTGACATATAAGAAATGCCCAAGGTACATTTGAGGAAATATATAAGTGCATAATGAATAATCATTTGAGTATGGTATGCTGTTCTTTACATGAAACCTACCAGAAAATACTCTGAAAATTGTATCATTCACTGTCTCTCTCATTTTGCCGTGTATGTAGCACCCAGATAGTACAGTTGCTTTATTGATGACTCTGGTCTTTGTAGCTTCTTCTTGTATGTTATTTGCTAACTTGTATTTCTGCAAAATCTTGAAGAAAAAAAACCACCATCTCCTCGTCTGATAATCTTCCTCCCTTTGCTGCTTAGCAGAAACAGCAGCAGCTGCTCGGACAGCAGGCAGAAATGCACATCCCATCTGTTTTTTCACTTCTCTCTCCAAACAGCAAAGAACCTAGTCAGCAGCGTGTGAAAAGATGGGGTTTCTCCATGGATGAGGTGCTGAAGGACCCAGTAGGACGAGACCAGTTCCTTCGTTTCTTGGAATCAGAATTCAGCTCAGAAAACCTCAGGTGAAACCTTTTTTGACTTGAACTAAATGAATGGGGTTAATCCTGCTCTCTTGCATAGGTGAAATGCAATGCTTGGTCTGTCCTGAACTGCTAAAAACACCCATTTGACTAAAGTTGACAATGGCAGGATTTGGCCCATAGCACTGCTACAGATGCCTATACTAGAACTATGTAAGTAATCTCAGGAATGGTGTTTAGCAGAGCCAGTGTTGTCAAGTATCATATGCAAAGGCTTGCGAAGTTGTAATAATGTGATGAGACGTGGCATATCGCTATTAAGCCCCCTAACAACATATAGGATTTACATGTGTATTTGTGACAGGGGTCTTGTGAGGGAAACAGTACGGTGATCATCTGGTTAAAACTGTTGCAGTATGGTCACTCACCAAAACAGCTACTTTTAATTCTGGCACCTCCTAACTATTTGAGAGCTTGACTTTCACCTTAATAGCACTCTCTTTGTGTGGGGGTTCTGAGTACCTGGCTTCTCATCTTGTGAAGAAGACAAAATTTCTATTATGAAACATTATGTAGACACCCACGTGGTCTTACATCAGACTGAGAGTCTATAAATCTGTTGTGCACAATTCTGCTACTTCAATTACAGCAGGGATAGGCAGCAGTAATAAGTTGCCATTTTTTGGTGAACCAACACTAGATGAAGACAAGACCTTTCCTAGAAGATCCAGCCCTTCTGGCCTTGTCTGTAACACTGTTCTAAACCCAATCTCTGGCCCTAGCACGTTGCTCCAAGATACAGTCCCATTGCAAAATTGATGAAAAGACATTGGAAATGCCAACAGCATGCTTCATTCTGGGGTAGCAATCCTTCAAAGAGTATGTCTATCTCTTCAGCCCTTCCAGCTGTAAAACTAAGTGCTAGACTCACACTTAACCAGCACCTTAGGATTCATTAGTCACCCCTACATATCCCAGAAGTAATATATTAAGCCATTTTCCCTTATTGATACCAGGTATCTTCTCACACTGACAGAAAAAGAGAGGCCTAGCTAGAAACCCCCACAGACCCTAAGCTAAACCCACAGCCCTGCCTACATAGCAAGGATCTGAGTCCCCTGCTTGTCCTAGCATTAATCAGGATATAGCCAAAGGTTTTATCAGCCTTGTCTTGAATCTTAACTCTAATTCCAACCCTGACCCTGAAGTTCATTTTAGGGAAAACAGCTCTTCTGCTGTGGAGAGAGGTCCATCGAAGAACTAGTGTATTGTTGTACCCTGCAGATAACAACCAAACCACAACAGGTCCCATAACAACAGAAGCAAATATACTACAGTGAGCTCTGAGAAACTGGGGTTCCCAGGATTATGCTTGAAACAGGGCTGGGGCAAACATTGGGATTGGTGTTCAAGATTGCAGGCATTTAAATGCTGGCTTCATTGCTTGGTGCTGCAAAGTCCAAAGAAAACAGGAGAGGGCTTGTGCTAGCCGGAGAGGCAGCCTGAACAGGTAGAGATTGATACTCAGTGGCTGAGGTTATGGTTCAGACTCTCGCCTGCACATGACAAACAGCCAAATTTACTGCCACATTCATCCATTTGTGCAGAAGCAGGAAGATGGTGGGTAGCAGCAGGGCGGATGACTTGTTGGCAGCAGGGCAGGCTGCAGCCGCCGGCCTGTGCTGAAGGCAAGGGTTTGAGTTGGTGTCAGGGTGCCAGTGTGTGCTCTTGTGTGTGGGATCCTTAACCTTGCTCCTTAACTGAGGTACAGCAGGTCAGAGGCACTTCACGGATAGCTGCAACGGTCCTCACCTGCTCCTTTCCCTGATTAGTCCTGAAGACATAGAAGGATCCATCAGTAGTGTAATTTGAYTGCCCTAAATATGGCAGTATCCAGTAAAAACCGCTTTTTTACGCAGTCTGAATTACGCTGCAGAGGCTACATTGTGGTGCTGTGGCGCTGTCCTCAGCACGTGGATGGGTGCAGGGACCAGTTCATGAGCTTTCTTTGGGGGCAGTCCTGTTCCAGTAGGCCCAGGAATCGTTGGCAGAGATGGACAGAGAGTTCGCAATTTCACTGGCAGATCCATGCCTGCTCCAGGGATGAGGAAATCTGCTGTCAACTGAACATGCAGTCAGTCGGGTTTTGTGCCTTTGCTGGTAGTGAGCGGGTTTGATGTTGTTCTCAGTTTACACCAGCTAAGAACTTGATTGCACAGCCTTTAAGTTTGTGTTTCATTAATTTTTTCATTTAGAAAATCAAATACATTAGCAAAGACATTAGAACAATCTTCACTTCAGTGCAGTCTGCTAGCCTGCGAGATCCGAAAGGGAAATTCCCCAGAAAGTGGCTTTAAATGACGTTGGAACTGACCATCGTATTTATCATATTTTCCTGTCCAAGGAGAAATACAGAAAGCATGCCAGTAGCAAACCAGTGAAAAATCAATGCACTTTTACGTTTGTTATTTTTAAAAACCTGAAAGTTACTTGTAAGATAAACAAGGGAGTGTTACTAAATTACATAAATGAGCTTGATATTTTATTGCTGAACAGGTACTGAACTTGTATATGCTTACTGCACTTATGTACAGTGGTGCTTATTTGCAATTAAATTGTAGTGATGAAGTGCAAAATTAATATACTGTATTGAAATACTCCTCAAATGGGTTTTCTGAAATATATCTGGGGTTGCACTAATAAAATCCAGCAGGTTTTATAACTAGAGGGTGTCCCCCACATTCATCCTACTCAAAGAAATGGAGAAAGTTTCATTATGAGAAGGCAAGCATGTACCTCCCTTGGTCAATCAGAGCTGCTCCTCCTGCTGATGTGCATTCTCTCTGGTTTTGAGACGGCTTGTAGCGAAGGGAGGCTGCAAATCAGTGGGCTGGGATAGAGAGGTTAAATCCCACATCCTTTTTGGAAGACACTGGTATCATTATTAGTTAATATGGGAATATTGCTGTCATTCTTATGGTATCATTATCGTAGTATTGGCTTATGTGGTATCATTATTATCTAATATTGGATCAGTATTAGCAAGCCTGCTTAAAGCTTTAAATAACAACAGGACATAAAGGCAGAAATATTAATGAAGAAAACTGGAATAGGGTGGATTGTTAGCAGTGGTGCTAGAGAGCAGAAGGTGGCTCCCTAGGGTTCAGGTGTGGCAGAGAAAACTCCTGAATCTTCATTAGGAGTGTGTGGCAGAAAGGAAAACAACTGCTGGATGCTTAAACATGCAAGCAAAATTTAAGTTATACCCAACAGCAAGGTTGGGACTGTCTCACCTAAGTTGGCAGCTTGGAAGCACGTGCTTTCTTCTGTATCATCCAGGCTCCCTTTAGAGTGGGAGAAGAGAGGCTGAAGAGGAGTCAGTGAATCACCCGGGAAGGATTTCTTTCCTTTCCAGCTTTTAAGTGGAAACAAAACTGAAGGCACCTAAATTACACTGTAAAGCGCCCATCTCTCTCTACCATCTATAAGCCTGGAGAGACTGATTCAAATGACAGTGTCTGCACGGTAGACATCTACAGTTAAGTGAGATGCATCCCACACAAACACTGGGAAGCTGTAAGGAACTTTCTGAGGGCACAGCATCTAGCACCTTGCTAGAAAAATTACATTTGTGGGTATCTTTTAAGGAGTCTCTTCCCAGTAACTATCCGGAGATGTGGGAACTGTTGCAGCAGGGATGTATTCTCTCTTGGGAATGTCAGTAGGATCTTCATTAACACTGGCAGGAGTCCTGTAGGCCCCTGTGTTGTCCCTCAAGGCAGATCTGAGAAAGTGACTGCTGGAAAACCTAGAAATTCCTGGTAGTGCTAGAAAAGATTTCATGAAGCATGCACTTGAGAATGCCTTGAAATGAATGTAATTCAGTGGTATAGCAAGGGGTCCAAATTCTGCTCTTATACCCAGTGGTGCAAGTCCCAAATCACAGGGTTGATTGTGGTGGGGTATTTCCATATCTTCCCAGCTGAGAAAAATTGGTCCTGGTGGGGGTCTGGCGTGAGGCACTGCCAGAGATAGCAGCAGATTGGACTTGGTGACTTCCCGGGTCTCCTTCCAGCTGTGTTTCTGTGTTCTAATAAACTTGCAGGATCATGTCCACCAGTCTCCTGGGCTCGGCGGAGCCCTGTAACTTACTTATTTACTCGCTGTCCATTATTCATGTGAGAGCAGGAAAGCCAGTCAGTTGGCTATTTTTCTCTCTTTTTATTTTAACTCTTTTTCTTGCTCTCTTTTCTTTCTCCTCTCTGTTGCTATCTTTCATCTACAATTTGTTTTGACTTTGTTGATTTTTGAAGTACCCAAAATATAGCAGACAAAATGCCAAGCTTCAATTAAAAAAAAAAAAAAAAAAAGGCCAACAGAGAGTTATTATACATTTTTTATGACTTGGAAATCTCCTGAGACATCTTGAGATTGCTGAGATGTTCGTCTAACTGGTGGATTGATTTCCCCCCCCTCCCTACTTCAAAGAGTGTCAGCTGGAAAGAGGAACAACTAAGTGGGAATATGGGATATGGGAGTTTTACCCGAAGGGAAAGGAGACTGCACACCTGTTTATAGACCTAAATAGAGAACACATGATGCTTTATAGGAATGCACTGTGAAGCTTGCAGTGCACGAATGCAGGCATTTTGTGTGTTATTGTGAACATATGTTGAAAATTGAGTTATCCAGAAAAGAACTTTACCTACAGAAAGTGTTTATATCTTACATGACCCCTAATGGCTGAAACTTGTCGCTTTTTTTTTTTTTTTTTTTTTTTTTTTTTTTTTTAGTTTTCATCAGGAAAGGGAAAGTTCGGGCATTGAGGAGAGCACATGTATTAAGTAAAACCCACCCAAGCCCCTTGTTTTCTAAATAAAAAGCATGTACACAGGAATTTTCTAACCACTCCCAAAGCGGCAGGCACGGTATTGAGCGTTTGGCGCTTGTCCCTCGGTGTCCCGTGCGAGGGGCAGCGCCGGGGGTYTCCCCGAGGGGGTCCCCCCGGGGACGGCTGCCGCGCCGCCGGGGCCGGGGGCGGCAGGCCTCGTCCCCGCCTGGCCAGCAGGCGGCGCGGCAGCTCCGCGCCTGGGCTGGCTGCGGGCGCCGAGAGGCCTGCGCGGCCAGAGCGGCGGTCAGGCCGCCTTGGCCTGGCTGAGAGACTGGCCTGGCTCCTCTGGGAGGCTGGAGCGAGATGCCGGTGTCTCTCCGTGCCGGCTGTCATGCGTGAGCAAACTGGCATCTTCTTTACTCGCTGGCGAGCGACCGGGTGCTGCCTAACTACAGAGAGACGTTTCCTGCCCCAGAAAACTAAAAGGCAGCAGGAAGAGGGACGTACAGTTTGGACRTGGGGTGCACAGCTTGGGAGAGGAGAGAGGAGGAAGGGCAGTGAGGGGGAGGCCAGYTGGGCGGTGGGAAGCTTGCCCTCGTTCACACCGACACTGTGGTCTTCCTGGAAATGCTGTGTTAGTGAAGGACTGTGCCCTTAGCACACAGCCTCACTGCAGGTATCTATCCCCAACATGCCCCATGGAGGACAGGTTTCTGCTGGTCTCAGCCACGCCAAGCTCACCGTACCAAGGGTCTGGCCATTAAGCAACACAAACATATAAATATTTCTCCTGTCAGAACTGAATGTTGATTTATACTTACTACTTTCATTCATTTACCCTCCCAGCTGTGATGTTCAAATGGTGTTTTTTCTCTTGGTGAAAGGAAGTGAGAACAAGATTGTGAACGGTGAGAGATGCGAGACGGGAGGTGCACCGGATACTTACATGGAGCTACTGAGGCAAGGAGAGGAGTGTGCTCGTATTCTGAACTCAGATAGTCACTTGGTGATTTCATTGTCAAGCCAGAGGTATCATGTCCTCCCCCAAGATGGGGATACAACACTGTCCTTATGTTGACAGTCATTCCGTAGTCTCTGGAGTCATCCATGTTTTGCCTCTTGATCAGGTTTTAAAATTAATTTCCGTTGTACAACATATCTCAGAAGCAACCCCCTGTCCTTCCCCAGCAGTCTTTTCACCGAGGGGCRTCTGCAAACAGCAGCCTGCAGTGACCGAGCACCTCCACAGTGCCCTGTGGGGAGGCAGAGCGGGCATGCTGAGGCCCAGGAGCTCTCTGTGTCTTAAGGGGGCTGCGTAGGATAAAGTGCCATTACGGGATATCTCCTGCAAGTGACAGCAGCTTAATTACAAGCTGGATGAGGCTGGAATGGTTTATGCCTCCGACAACAGTTTGGGACACCATATTATCAGCCTTCTCCAGATCTTACATGCTGTTTTATAAAGGGCAGAGAACCTGTGATCAGTGTTGCTGTTCCTTCTGTGCAGACAGTCCCTGTGCCAGTCCTGCTCTGCTTATAGGGCACCTGCAGAGAGGACACATGAGGACATCTCCCTCCTCCCCTGCCCTGTGCAAGAGGTGTCCACTGGAGATCTGCCTCCCAGAGAAAGGGAGGAGGTGATGCRGGATCTTCTCCTGACTTCTTGTGAACTTGGGCCTGGGCTTGCRCTTCAGAAATTGCAGGACTGACTCAGGGAGTGCATTTGCACTTTATAATCGAGCACAAATTGCAGTGGAGCCATCGTGTGTCTGCTCCTTTCCTGGGCAGAAATACCTGCTTCTCTCTTGTAAATGCTGTATAAATCCCAYAGGAAGCCCTGCTTATGCATTGGCTTCAGCATGATTCCTTGTGGCAGAGAATTTGCCTTGGAGTTGAGGCTGCAGGGCTGGGTACCCCTCTTTGATGTTCCTCGATTTTCAGATACCAGCTATAGCGAATAGCTTTGAAATTTTTACCAAGACAAAACTCCTCTTTGCCTTGAAGAGGACATCCAGCCTTGGGCATGAGTTCACAATCACTTGCAGTAAAAAGAGCTTGTTCTTGTTAGTGTCAGGTTGGTCTGGTTGGTTGGTTTTCAGATTGAGCCAAATGGTTATTAAAATGGATGGTGCTTCTGTTCTGGCAAGCTGTCACTTCACAGCGCACCCGGTTCTCTCAGGAGCATGCTTTCCCAGCCCGCCTCCCTGGCTCCAGGGGCAGAAGATAAGCCAGCAGAAAACGTTCTCTCTAGCCAAGTGTTTGTCTGAAGTGTCCCAGCTACTCTGGAATGATTAGCATCTTTTCTCTCTATGCCTTTTCTGCATTCACATGTTCCCATAGTATCTGAAATTGAATGATAAAATATTTTCAAAGTAAAGAAAGCCACATATGGCATCAGATTCTTGCACTGTGAGTGCCACCCTTTACTCTCTGCGTGCATGTGATAAGTGGGGGTGTCACTTCTGGTTCAAATAACAAGGCAGGACATCAGGCACACTTAACAGCTCAAGGATRGAAAAGGACTAACCACGCACACCCCACCGCCAACCCCAAATACTTTATTTCAGCTTATAAAACCAAATGTCACTGTGTGAGCACCATCAGTATGTGACTCCACRGGTACCGACATAGTGTCTGAGCGTACCGCAGTCCACTTTATTGACAGCCTGCCAGGGAGTAGGGAAAACCGTATGAAGGAATACAACCAAGTGGCTTGGGTGAGTCAGGGCTGTGGCATTAGGCCCCCTCCTGGCAGGGGAGGCGCGGGGGACAGGCAAGGAGGATTTAGCCTGGCCTTGCATGCAGTGCGGATGTCTTTTTTTCCCAAATTGGCCGTTTCCCTCTATTGCAGGTAGGGGACCAGGCTAAATGGGTTAGTGGCCTCATTTGATTACGATAACCCCAGCGTTTCWGGGGTGGTTAGGTACTGCCTGCAGCTGGTAAGGAAACAAGGGTCAGAAACAGCACAGGAGTCACCAGGCTGCTGGCTCCTCCACCCACCCTCACTGCCAACAGGATTTTGGTTTGGGAGAGACTGTATCTTCCTCCTTCTACAACAGGGGAACATTTGCCTTAGTGGCAGCACACTGGCACCATTGAATCATTCAGGGTGGGAAATCAGGCTTTCAGTTAAAGTTCAGCTGGTTTATTTAGTAGTATCCCATAATGACAAGGGGGACACACAGGATTTTCTAAGTTGTGCAGCACTTGCAGATRCCCTGAACAAGCAGTGACCCAGACAAACCTTGACCCCACTGCAGTCTGCTGAGCAGAGGCGAGTGTGCGAGAGCGGTGCGGGGCAGGGACGGCCAAGGTGAGCCCTGCCTTCCTTGTCATCCCTAGGCAATGGGCTCCTTTGCCATGGGGTAGGAAAGAGCTGGTTCTTGCAGGTGGCTGCAAAGGCCCCTTCTATACCTAATTCAAAAGCRATCAAAAGGGACTTCAGGGCACTGGGGCGATTGGTTGAAGGATCAGGAGCACAGGTAGTGTTTTCCTCAGTCCCTTCAGTGACAGGGAAGAATACTGACAGGGACAGGAAAACATGCCTGATCAACACATGGCTCAGGGGCTGGTGCCACCGGCAGAATTTTGGCTTTTTTGATCATGGGGAGGTTTATATGGCACCRGGCCTGCTGGTGACAGATGGAGGTCAGCTGTCTCACAGGGGGAAAAGGATTCTCGCTCATGAGYTGGCGGGRCTCATCGAGAGGGCTTTAAACTAGGTTCGCAGGGGGAAGGGGATAAAACCARGCTCACGAGAAACGAGCCTAGGGGTGGCACACCACTGTTGGGGGCAAAAGCGATAGCCCAGCTCAAGTGCATCTACTCCAATGCACGCAGCATGGGTGGCAAACAGGAGGAGCTGGAAGCCATTGTGCAGCRGGATAGCTAYRACYTAGTCRCCATCACAGAAACATGGTGGGACGACTCTCACGACTGGAGTGCTGCAATGGATGGCTATAAGCTCTTCAGAAGGGACAGGCAAGGAAGGAGAGGCGGTGGGRTGGCTCTGTATGTCAGGGAGTGTTTCRACTGTCTAGAGCTTAACGACTGTKGTGATGAYAAGGTCGAGTGCTTATGGGTAAGGATGAGGGGGAAGGCCAACAAGGCAGATATCCTGCAGGGAGTCTGTTATAGGCCACCCAACCAGGATGAAGAGGCAGATGAAACATTCTACAAGCGGCTGGCAGAAGTCTCGCGATCGCTAGCCCTTGTTCTYGTGGGGGACTTCAACTTCCCRGRYGTCTGCTGGAAATACAACATGGCAGAGAGGAAACAGTCCGGGAGGTTCCTGGAGTGTGTGGAAGACAACTTCCTGACGCAGCTGGTGAGTGAGCCTACCAGGGGAGGTGCCTTGCTCGACCTGCTGTTTACAAACAGAGAAGGACTGGTGGGAGATGTGGTGGTCGGAGGCTGTCTCGGGCTTAGCGACCATGAAATGACAGAATTTTCAGTTCTTGGTGAAGTAAGGAGGGGGACCAGCAAAACCACTACCATGGACTTCCAGAGGATGGACTTCGGCCTGTTCAGGGCACTGGTCGAGAGAGTCCCTTGGGAGACGGTCCTGAAGGGCAAAGGGGTCCAGGAAGGCTGGATGTTCTTCAAGAAGGAAGTCTTGAAGGCGCAGGAGCAGGCTGTCCCCATGTGCTGTAAGAAGAACGGGTGGGGAAGACGACCGGCCTGGCTGAACCGGGAGCTCTTCCTGCGACTTAGGAAAAAAAGGAGAGTTTACCACTTGTGGAAGAAGGGGCAGGTGACTCAAGAAGAGTACAGGGATCTCGT